>CM022298.1:738850579-739008374 GCA_011799875.1 Thinopyrum elongatum | reverse complement strand
TTGAGGAACCCCAAACACTAGCATGATAATATCTAATACCTAGTGATAATGTGTTCTCATAGTATATGCATTCGGTTGGGTGTCCTGGTTCAACACCACAGTTCCGAAAGGAGAGAAAGACGGCCAGCTCGGAAAGACAGGAGCGCGAGGTTCAAGAACTCAAGGCACAAGTGGCACGGATTCCGGAGATAGTTGAAGAGCAAGTGCGAGACCAACTGCGAGCGATGATCACGCCATGTGCCTACCTTGATTGAGGGTGCAGGCGTGGATTGCGGGCGGCCAACAGGGGCCGCCCCCGATTCCCAGCTTCATGGGCAGAACTCGCACAACGCGCCGCGGGCCATTGGTGTCTCCGGCGGAGGCCGGCATTGGTGTCTCCGGCGTCGGGCCGGCATTGGAGTTAATGCACCCAGGTGTGGGAAGAATACACCGGCCGGCACTCGGCAGCAAGCGGCCCCTCGTCACTTGCACGCCCGTGTGTTGGCAGTGCCTCGACATTAGCCGAGCTCAACGCCTCACGGTAACTAAGCCCTTGGGCCGATGACTTCATCTCCTTTACCTTTGACTGGGGCATCCTTGACGCCCTACATGTTTTCGCAGGGCGCCGCCGACGTTCCATGCACTCTCCTGCCACTCGTGGACGGCGATGTTGATCGATGTCGCCAAGGCCAGAATCGTTAACCGGGCAACCGTGTTCCACGGTAATCCGATGCCACCAACCGTGTATAGGGTTCAACTGGTTCGGGTGCTACGGGGCGCAACGACTTGTTACCTCCGTATCGACGCCCTGGGGCGACGAAGATGATGTGATGACCCTCAGCGCCTGCATAAGCTGGTCCATGCTTGGCCGAAGAGCCAGATTCATTTGGGGGCGGGGGACACCACCCCACAGACAACACCGCCAGTCGTGCGGCGCCAAGCATGGCAAGACCGAAGCAACGCTACCGCCGTCAGCTGATCCGGACATGCATATGGCACAGGATCCGGACAACGATGACGGTACATTTACCAACGTCGATAAGTACTTCAACGAACATGGGTACGATGACGAATTTTTGGGGCCTCCTTCTCAAGAACCCAACCCTGTAAAAGACGATCGCGATCTAGCTGGTACCGCGGAGAAACCCAATTGCAACAGGCGTCGTCTGGCGTTCAGAGCCAGGAGACGCCTCCAGCTGCCGCCTTCACCGAGCCTCAGATAGCCGAGGTGCGAAATATTGTCAGCCCCAACACACTCAAGAAGGTGGTCTCTGAGCAGAACTCGATCCCATTCAGCAGAAGAAGCAAAAGGGACGGAAAAGAAAGATAACAAGGGTGCGAGCCAGCCGGCACCGAGTACGATCCGTGCTCAGGACGGGCCACCTTCATCTAAGGATATCTAGAGAAGGGTGCATGTGGCGGTAGGCCGATGCTACCGACTAATCTGCTAAATGCTGCAACCGGTGCTATGAGGAGTCTGCATGATAGTGTTCTTTCTTTGGAGAAGCGGCGTCTCTCCGAGAATGATGTGGCATACCCGGTTTTTCGTGGCCAAGGTGCCAGACGGCAAGGGCTTTGTCGATAGCACCATCGGGGTATGATCGTCCTGTGGTTTGATGACATCTTCGCTATGTTTAACCTTCATCCGCTGCACTACACCTTCATTCGGCTATTTTCGCTGAGTATGGAGATGCGGATCATTAGAGACAAGATCCCGGACATCGTGACAGGACCCCTTCTACATGCGTGCCAAGATCTTGGGCAGCGCTGGGGACCGGCAAGTCGCGAGTTCATACCTCGAAGGCGTCATTCTGGCAAACCACGATAATGATAACTTACTCGTGCCTTACTTTCCTGAGTAAGTCATCCCCTCACCGCCCGTAACATATGATTTCTTAGATTTCGATCGTTCTTTTTTTTTCTAACATTCCGGGTTTTGTGCAGTGACACATATTGCACACTCATCCTCTTAAGCCCGAAATATTCCACGGCCCGTATTTCGACTCGGACCGTCAGTCAAAGAAAGACTACACAAATTCAAGAAGTTCTTGATGAAGCTCTTCCTGGCTACGCCAGATCTGGAGGCACCTTCAGCAGGCCAATTCGTAGGTACAGCAAGCATGTGTTCACCCACAATACGACGTTCCCCTGCGTCAAGCAGCCGCCTGGCGGTCAGAAGGATGCCTACTACGCCTCCCATCACATGCGGGCGATCGTAAGGGACCATAATCACCTTCTTGCTACCAAATAATCTCAAAGATTGGGCTGCACGCTTGTCGGCAATCCAGGACGCGCATATCAGACAAGAATTCTTTCGCATCCAGTCGGAGTTTGCGGAAATCATCCATCAAGATGTCCTTCATACCTCGGGGCAGTTCTACCTCTGATATCAACCGTCCAGCAGTGAGATAGAAACAACGCTACAAATGCAGGCTGACACGCCCGCGATTTCATGACCATCACGAAAGACGGCGGCTTCATCCACGCTTCGGTCCTGAGTCGAGTCGAAGTAGTGATGCTATGTAGTTCTGAAATATCGATTAGCTCATGTTGTAATTAAACTTTACTGAACTTGTATGTCTCTTTAGTTTGGACAGTCGTTCAACTATATGTAATCGATGCTATTTATTAGTAGGACCATGATCGTGCTATTAATGTGTTGCTTTTCTCTTACGATCCTTTTCTTGCATACTTATATATTGCTTATGTATTGTCTGTGAATTGCTACTAACGTTTTGTTTGTCTAGTGCATAGAGATGCCGTCGTATATCGTGTACAAGGGTAAGGTTCCCGGAGTCTACGACGACTCGGAGGAGTGTCAGAGACAAGTTCACCGTTTCAGCGGTAACAGTTACAAAGGGTACACCACTAGGGCGGAGGCGGAAGCTAGATACGGCGCTATCTAGCGGAGAGAGGAGGGAGCGGAGGAGGAACCGGATGAAGACCAGTTTCATCGCGATGATGCTCATCTGGACCGCAGACTCTCTCTATGTGATGGTAGTTTAGATGATCGATATCGATTGTAATGGAAGACAAACTCGCTAATCGCGGTCCCGAGACTTGTAATGTTCTAACTTTGTTCGGTATTTGAATTCGGAGACTAATATGATGAATTGTATTCGGAGACTAATCTTCTATTGTATTCGATAAATCTGCTGTTATATGTTGTCCTGTCTATATTCTGTGCAGTAATATATTTTGTAACCTGTGCAATATCAGAAAAGAAAAAAAATTTCCTAATATTCATACTAGTGGCGCACCATACTGCCATTTAGTGGCGCACTGCAATAAACACACTAGTGGCGCATTATCTAGAAGGCGCCATTAGTAACCCAGGCACAAGGTAAATATGGCCCCCTAGGAGGCATAGTAATGGCGCACCGTTTGACATATTAATGGGGCACTGCCAGGTGCGCCACTATTGTCTGGTATACTAATGGCGACCCAGGGGGTGCGCCATTAGTATTTGTTACTAGTGGCGTGATGATAGCGGCGACCTATAGTGCGCCATTAATGGCCAAAACAGGTGCGCCACTAACAGGCCTTTTCCTAGTAATGACTTCTAGATAACATTTGGTTAATTATTCTCAATGGCATACCGAAAGATCTTCCACTAGTAAAAAGTGGATGCAATGAAGAGATTAATGTTTTGAGTGGAAAGATGGATGAACTTATGAAATTGTTTGCTAGCAAGAGTGTTTCTTTGGATCCCAATGATATGCCTTTATCCACTTTGATTGGAAACAATAATGAATCTATGGATGTGAATTTTTTGGTAGGAACAATTTTGGTAATAACGCGCTATAGAGGCAATTTTAATCCTAGGCCGTTTCCTAGTAATTCCTCTAATAATTATGGAAATTCCTACAACAATTCTTTTGGAAATTATAATAATATTCCCTCTGAATTTGAGAATAGTTTAAAGAATTTATGAGTTCGCAAAAGAATTTTAATGCTTTGATTGAAGAAAATTGCATAAGATTGATGATTGTGGCTAGGAATGGGATAAGAATTTCTCTTGATGTTGATTCTTTGAAACTTAGATCTATCCCACCCAAGCATGATTTCAATGAGTCCCTCAAGGCTATGGAATTTCCATTGTGAGTGCAAAGAAAGAACCGCTAAGATGCATGCTAAAAAAGATGGTTTGTTAAAAAGTGTTCTTCTAGTTTCCGTGAAAATAATGATGAAGATCTTAAAGTGATTGATGTGACTCCTATTGAACCTTTGTTTTCCAATATAGAACTTATAAAGATGGGACTGGAGATGAGTCAACTTTTGTTAGAAGGCGTCCCAATGATTCGGAGTTACTAGATCTTGATGCAAAATTGATAAAGTGGGGTTGGAGAGGTTAAAACTTTAAGTAGCAATGAACCCACTCTTTTGGATTTCAAAGAATTAATTATGATAATTGTTCTTTAATAGATTGTATTTCCTGTTGCAATCTGTGTTGAATTCTCCCATGCTTATAAACAAAACAAAGCTTTTACTTAACTATCGTTGATGCTATGATGCAATCTTTGAGAAAAAGCTTGAATTGGAAGTTTCTATCCCTAGAAAATTTATGATGAGTGGGAACTGTAACACCCCTAGTGGTTACCTACAGTAATCACCCTTTTGATTATGCCACGTCATCATGTTTAACAGTGCATGATCATTTTCTGCATCATAATGCATTTCAAACCCTAGTCAAACTTCAAATTAAATTAAAGTGGAAAATAAAAGTGGTTCAAACACAGAAACTAAAATGTTAGTAAATAACAAAATATGCAGAGGCTATTCTAAAATTGAAACCAACGATTAATAAATTAATTAGGTGGCTCTAACATAATTAAAACAGTAAGGATTAATGCATATTAATTATTATAAAAATTGTGGGAGCTCCTATTTTTCTCCAAACCAATTTTGGTAGTGGTAGGTATTGCCTAGTATTTGTGGAGTAATTCCTAAGTTTTAGGAAATTCATATAGAGCCCTAACTAATTGTAAACAGCAGCGTGGTTAAATAAAAGAAAAGGATAAAAGAAAGACAATAGAAAAGAAAAGTAAAAAAAAAAAGGAGCAAACCCCCCTCTTCCCCCCCCCCCCCCCCCGGCGGCCCAACTGGGCCACGGCACCAGGCCGGCCCAGCTCCCCCCCGGCCTATAAGGCCACCCCCGCACCAAAAACCTAGTTCCCCCCCCCCACTCGATCTCCTCTCCCTCCACCCGATCCCCTCTGGATCGGGGCAGGCCCGCTGCCCACCTCGCCGGACGCCTCCCGTCCCGCCGCCACGCCGGGCTCCTCGTCGAGGCCACCCACCGTCCCCGTTCCCCCCTCCGATCAGGAGTGGATCGGGGCCGCGTCGCCATCGACGCCGACGCCGCCGCCTCGACCCCGTCGCCGTTCCCCCTCGAGCTCGAACCACCCCCCGCTGCCGGCCCTACGAACCCCGGTGAGGACCCCCGCCGCTGCTCTCCTACCGCGGCTGCTGCTCGAGTGGTTGTCGCTGCCGTCGTGCAGGCCTCGCCTCCTCCCCAGCTCACCGCGCCGACCGGCCCCGACCCGCTCGACGCCTCGCCCCCGACACCGTCGCCTACCGCGTCGCCGCCCGTCGCCGCGTTCCCCCGCCGGACCACGCCGTGTCCCGCGCCCGCTGCCCGTGCCCTACAACGCGGTGAGGCCTCGGCCTCGGCCTCCCTCCCTGGCGCGCGCACCCCAACCCGGCCCCGGCGCCCCGCATCGCTCTCGTCGCGCTCCGCTGCGTCCCTGCCTCACCGCGCGTGCGCGCCGCCCGCGCCTGCTCGCGCATGCACAGGCGCCCGCGCTGCCGCTCCCATCGCGTCGCCGCGCTCCTGCCGTCGCCGCGCGCGGCGCGCGCCCGCGCCAGCGCCGCACCGCGCGCCCGTCGCCCGCGCCGCCCGTGGCCCCTGGGTCACCGCCAGGTGGGGCCCCCGCCCCCCTGAGCCACTGGCCGGTGGGCCAAGCCCCCCCTGGCCCGCTGACAAACGGGCCCCGCCCGAAAACTTTTAAATAAAAGAAATAAAAAGAAAAATAAATAAATAAATGATTAATTAATTAGTTAAATAATTAGGCAATTAACTTGTTTAGACTAATTTAATTTAATTAATTAGTTTATTAATTGTTAATCAAATAATTAACCCTAATTAACCAGACAGCCTATGACAGGTGGGACCCACATGGCAGGATGCCTGCTGACATCATGCTGACTCATGATGAAGTCAGCATACACTGTTTGGATAATGTTGGATAATTCGAATTTAAATAAATAATAAATTCAGAAAATTAATAAAAACTTTAGAAAAATATAAAATAATCCGTAACAGATCGAAAAACTTTGTACATGAAAGTTGTTCAGAACGACGAGACGAATCCGAATACGCGATCCGTTCGTCCGCCACATGTCTCTAACTATCAAAACATGCAAAGTTCCCTCCGGTCATCTGTCTAACAAATGTCCGGAACCGGGAAAACCTTCCCGGATGGATCCTCCTTCCTCGGTGACGTGCAACCATACGTTAGGACACACCCGGCACTGCATATGTCATGCCGTACTTTGCGTTGCTCATGTTTGCTCATATTTTTACTGTTTCCTCCCCTCTTCTCTCTGATAGATCCCGACGAGCCGGAGACCGAAGACAGCATTGACAACCTTGCCCTTGCCACCGAGCAACCAGGCAAGCCCCCCCCCCTTTTGATTATCCCGATACGCCCATTCTAATTTCCCATGCTTGCATTAGAATTGCTGCTGCTACTGCTTTACCTATTTGAGCATAGCCTGTTATTGAACCTGCTGTTGATGTAATTACCTGCATATCCTAAACTGCTTAGTTTAGGCTGGGTAGAGACCTATCAGTGACCCCACTTATCCCGACTGCCGCGCTGGATCGTCAGAAGACCCGATCAATGGGATTGAAAGACCAGGACCCGACACCGCACATCACACCCCTTAGTTGTAACGACACTGCAGCGTTACTATCGAGTGTGCGAGGGTGAAACCTCTTGTAGCATTCTGATGTTAACTCTGTAGAGTAGCTATTTGGTCTGTGGTCATCGAGGGTGAGTCTCCTTCACCGCTTCCGATAACGACGCTGTCGTCAAACACCTCAAGTGTGGACCCAGTGAGGGTGATTCCTCGAGTTCACCTGACGGATACATCGAGTGGGAATTCAATGAGGGTGATACTTCGGATTCCCTGATGTATGGACACACGGATACTTGGACTTTACAATGTTACTTGGAAAGGCGGGTCGACCTGAGGGGTACGCGGTGTGATGTGAAGACGGGTGGCTGATGGTGCCGAGTGTTGAATACGAGGGGGGCGGCATTCATGGCCCTTGCCGCAAGTCCTCGAGACGGGGCGACGGGGTCACATCTTTCGTGAGTCTCTGCTCGTTTTCCGCAAGCCCCTAGTCACTTACGATTTGGATATTTGATCCGAGCAGGCCTCTGGTCTGATAGCAATAACCATCACGTGGGCATAGTATGGGCGTTCTGCATCGTATGCATCAGCCGAAAGCTCTGTCAGATGTCCCGTTCAGCAGTGCGGCATGGAGTGATTGGCGCCATCCATATACAGAGGTGGTGCTTGGATCGGGCATGCACGCAACGACCGGAGGGCGAGGGGCGATGGCCAAGACCCCCTTGCGCTTAGGATGTGACCGGGGGGGACCTCTGCTGAGCCGTAGGTAGGGTTGCGATGTGTCGTTTGGCCGAGGCCGGGCATGACCCAGGAAGTGTGTGGCCGAAGTTAATCGAGCGTGTGGGTAAGTTGGTGCACCCCTGCAGGGAAGAACATTTCTATCGATAGCCGGTCCTTACGGTAAAGGAAACTCGGAGTTGTATCCCGATCGATACAACTAGAACTGGATACCTGTGATGAGACCTGGATACTATGGTCTGGGATTGCTTCTCGAGGGAGCCGAGAAGGGTTCTCCGGACGAGGTTGATGACTGTATGGCTCTGGGATTGCTTTCTCGCAGGGAGTCGAGAAAGGATCTCTGGGTGAGGTTGAGACTTAATGTACTACTACATTATATTGTAATGTTCTACTCTCTTCTACTGCTGGAAGACCGCTGAAGATGCTAGTCTTCGATAGGACTAGGCCTTCTCTCTATTGGCATTTCTGCAGCACCCAGTCCAAAATAACAGCCTCCCCTTGAAAATGTTGATATGTAGTGTAGATCCTTGCTTGCTGAGTACTTTTGAGTACTCACGGTTGCTTTGTTTACCTTTTCTCCCCATATCAGTTTGTCGTGACCAAGATGACGGAGCCCCTGAGACAGCTGCCCTGCCGACGATCGCTACTACTACTACCAGAGGATGGATTCTGCTATGGTTGACTGACGACCAGGAGTTGGATCGGGGGTCCCAGGCAGGAGGCCTTCGCCTTTCGATCGTAGTGTTTATTTTGCCCCGCCTTTCTAAAGGCCTTTCTGTACTTTCTTTTATCCGTACTCAGATATCTGATGCTTCCGCTGACGCTTGTTCGCAAGCTTATGTATTCGAGCCTCGAGGCCCTGGCTTGTATATAAAGTTGTACGATTTATTTATGTTTTAGAGTTGTGTTGTGATATCTTCCCGTGAGTCCTTAGGCTTGATCGTGTGCATTTGCGTGTATGATTAGCGCGCGATCGGGCCGGGGGCGTCACAAGTTGGTATTCAGAGCCGATGCCTGTAGGAATCCCCTTTCACACTCCTTGGCCGAAGTTGAGTCTAGTAACCGAAAACTGTTTTCCTAACTTGGCTGTGTGGCTTACGGGCCCACGTCGCCAATTGGGAGGTATTAGTATCTTTTATTCCTCATCTTTACTCTGGGACTCTGACCTCTCTTCCTTTGGGTTAACTAAAGTTTACTAACGCCGACACTTAGGATCTCGTAATTCTCGTCCACCCGGAGAGCTGGATATAGTGTGATTTCCCTGACATTGATCTGATTAGTCTGATAATCATTTTCCTTTCCATGTTTGTTTAACTTTTCTCTCCGAGATCGGTTATACTTCTCCTTGTATTTCGACAATCATGAGTTTCCTCTGTTTCAGATGGATCGTTTGTTTCCACCACACCCTGCGACGCAGCTACCAGCTGTTTGAGCAGGGATACATCCAGAGTACATTCTTTATCCACTGGGGCAGATGTCAATCCGTTACAATGCCCCAGTACTATATCCTCCAGATACCCCAAAGATTTGTGATCTATTGTGACGCATCCCGTGAAGGATTAGGCTGTTCCTAATGCAAGAGCGTAAAGTGATTGCTTATGGCTCCCGTCAGTTGCGCCCACATGAAGAGAATTATCCCGTACATGATTAGAACTAGCTGCTGTCATCTATGCACTACAGTTATGGCGAAATTACCTCCTCGGTAATCGTTGCGAGATATACACGATCATAAAGCCTGAAGTACTTGTTTCACTCAACCTTCTCTAAACCTCCGTCAGCAAAGATGGATGGAGACCATTGCGGACTATGACTTGGGTATTTCTTATACCCCTGGCAAGGCTAACGTGATGGCTGATGCCTTAAGCCGCAAGTCCTATTGCGACAACCTCATGGTTAAGCGAGCTCAACCTCGTCTTTTGAAGAACTGTGCAAGCTGAATCTGCGTATTGTTCCACAGGGTCCTCTTAATAACCTTGTGATACAACAGATCTTGAGAAAGCTGTTAAGAATGCGCAGCTAAAGTGGCTGAAGTTGATGATGAAGAAAGATCTTCACCTTGAAAAGTACAGGGATTTCTCGCTGTCTGAAGATGGAACCTTGTATTTCAGAGACACGCATTGTCGTACCTCGCTTCGAGCTTATGACTGACAAAGTCATGAGGAGGCACATGATACCCCGTTGTCTATTCATCCGGGTAGCACCAAGATGTATCGTGATCTCCGTCAAAGGTACTGGTGGTCTAGAATGAAGCAAGACATTGCTCGATATGTTGCTAATGTGATGTGTGTCGACGCGTTAAAGCAGAACATCAGAAGCCTGCTGGAATTCTGCAACCGTTACCTATTCCTTTATGGAAATGGGACAAGGTTCAGATGGATTTCATTACAGGACTTCCCAGGTCACAGAAGGGTCACGACGCTATTCTTGTCGTCGTCGACCAACTCTCCAAAGTTGCACCAACTTCCTGCCTGTCAGGAGACATCACTGCAGTCAGTTAGCAGAATTATATACTCCAGAATTGTTTCACTCCACGGTATTCCGAAAGAGATCAGTTCAGACCGTGGCAGCATCATTCCACGGTCATTTCTGGGAAAGTTTTCAAAGGCTATGGGAACTCATATTACCTGGAGTTCAGCTTATCATCCTCAGTCCCAAGCCAAGTCGAGCGAGTCAACCAAGTGCTTGAAGACATGCTACGAGCTTGTGTTGTTTCTTTCGGCAAGAGTGGGAAGAATCTCTTCCATATGCCGAGTTCTCTTATAACAACAGCTATCAAGCTAGTCTGAAAATGGCCCCCTTTGAAGTTCTCTATGGACGTAGATGTCGAACCCCTCTGAATTGGTCAGAAAGGGGAACGACCGCTCGTGGGTCCAGATATTATTCAACATGCCGAAGAACAAGTTCGTATCGTCCGTGAAAACCTCAAGGCAGCTCAGGACCGCCAGAAGAGCAACTATGATCGCAAACGATGGGGTTTGACTTATCAACCTGGTGATCAAGCTTATCTACGTGTCACTCCTATGAAGGGCACTCACCATTTCGGAATCAAGGGCAAGCTAGCTCCACGCTACATTGGTCCTTTCCGATTATTGCTAGACGTGGTCAAGTGGCATATAAATTGGAATTGCCGCCGCAATTCTCTCATATCCACGACGTCTTCCATGTTGTCGCAACTTCGTAATGCTTCAAGGAATCTCCGCACCGAGCTGTGGATCACGAAGATGCTCGAATTGCAAGATGATCATCTATAAGGAGCATCCGATCCGCATTCTCGATGAAGCTGAACGTCGAACCCGTCAGAAGGTTACCAAGTTCCTCAAAGTGGCGTGGTCAATACATACTGAAGATGAAGCCACTTGGGAACGCGAGGATAATCTTCGTGGGGATACCCCGAACTTTTTCCTTCTACTTCTTAATTCTCGGACGAGAATTCTTGTTAGTAGAGGAGATTTGTAACACCCCCAGTGGTTACCTACAGTAATCACCCTTTTGATTATGCCACGTCATCAGTGTTTAACAGTGCATGATCATTTTTCTGCATCATAATGCATTTCAAACCCTAAGTCAACTTCAAATAAATTAAAGTGGAAATAAAGTGGTTCAAACACAGAAACTAAAATGTTCAGTAAATAACAAATATTGCAGAGGCTATTCTAAAATTGAAACCAACGATTAATAAATTAATTAGGTGGCTCTAACATAATTAAAACAGTAAGGATAATGCATATTAATTATTATAAAAATGTGGTGGGAGCTCCTATTTTTCTCCAAACCAATTTTTGGTAGTGGTAGGTATTGCCTATATTTGTTGGAGTATTCCTAAGTTTTTACGAAATTCATATAGAGCCCTAACTATTTGCAACAGGAGCTGTGTTAAATAAAAGAAAAGGATAAAAGAAAGACAAATAAGAAAGAAAAGTAAAAAAAAAAAAGGAGCAAACCCCTCCTCTTCCCCCCCCCCCGGCGGCCAACTGGGCCACGGCCACCAGGCCGCCCAGCTCCCCCCCGGCCTATAAGGCCCCCCACTCACCAAACCCTGTTCCCCCCCCCCACTCGATCTCCCCTCTCCCTCCACCCGATCCCCTCTGGATCGGGGCAGAGCCCCCTGCCCACCTCGCCGGACGCCTCCCGTCCCGCCGCCACGCCGGCGCTCCTCGTCGAGGCCACCTCACCGTCCCCGTTCCCCCCCTCCCGATCCAGGAGTGGATCGGGGCCGCGTCGCCATCGACGCCGACGCCGCCGCCTCGACCCCGTCGCCGTTCCCCTCGAGCTCGAAACCACCCCCCCCCCGCTTTTGACTTGGCCACTCTTAACAGCTTTCTCAAGATCTGGTTGTATCACAAGGTTATTAAGAGGACCCTGTGGAACAATACGCAGATTCAGCTTGCACAGTTCTTCAAAAAGACGAGGTTGAGCTCGCTTAACCATGAGGTTGTCGCAATAGGACTTGCGGCTTAAGGCATCAGCCATCACGTTAGCCTTGCCAGGGGTATAAGAAATACCCAAGTCATAGTCCGCAATGGTCTCCATCCATCTTTGCTGACGGAGGTTTAGAGAAGGTTGAGTGAACAAGTACTTCAGGCTTTTATGATCCGTGTATATCTCGCAACGATTACCGAGGAGGTAATGTCGCCATAACTGTAGTGCATAGATGACAGCAGCTAGTTCTAGATCATGTACGGGATAATTCTCTTCATGTGGGCGCAACTGACGGGAGCCATAAGCAATCACTTTACGCTCTTGCATTAGGACACAGCCTAATCCTTCACGGGATGCGTCACAATAGATCACAAAGTCTTTGCGGGTATCTGGAGGATATAGTACTGGGGCATTGTAACGGATTGACATCTGCCCCAGTGGATAAAGAATGTACTCTGGATGTATCCCTGCTCAAACAGCTGGTAGCTGCGTCGCAGGGTGTGGTGGAAACAAACGATCCATCTGAAACAGAGGAAACTCATGATTGTCGAAATACAAGGAGAAGTATAACCGATCTCGGAGAGAAAAGTTAAACAAAACAATGGAAAGGAAAATGATTATCAGACTAATCAGATCAATGTCAGGGAAATCACACATATATCCAGCTCTCCGGGTGGACGAGAATTACGAGATCCTAAGTGTCGGCGTTAGTAAACTTTAGTTAACCCGAAAGGAAGAGAGGTCAGAGTCCCAGAGTAAAGATGAGGAATAAAAGATACTAATACCTCCCAATTGGCGACGTGGGCCCGTAAGCCACACAGCCAAGTTAGGAAAACAGTTTTCGGTTACTAGACTCAACTTCGGCCAAGGAGTTGGAAAGGGGATTCCTACAGGCAGTCGGCTCTGATACCAACTTGTGACGCCCCCGGCCCGATCGCGCGCTAATCATACACGCAAATGCACACGATCAAGCCTAAGGACTCACGGGAAGATATCACAACACAACTCTAAAACATAAATAAAGTCGTACAAGCTTTATATTACAAGCCAGGGCCTCGAGGGCTCGAATACATAAGCTTGCGAACAAGCGTCAGCGGAAGCATCAGATATCTGAGTACGGATATAAAAGAAAGTACAGAAAGGCCTTTAGAAAGGCGGGGCAAAATAAAACACTACGATCGAAAGGCGAAGGCCTCCTGCCTGGGACCCTCCGATCCTACTCCTGGTCGTCAGTCAACTCATAGCAGAATCCATCCTCTGGGTAGTAGTAGTAGCGATCGTCGGCAGGGCAGCTGTCTCAGGGGCTCCGTCATCTTGGTCACGACAAACTGATATGGGGAGAAAAGGTAAACAAAGCAACCGTGAGTACTCAAAAGTACTCAGCAAGCAAGGATCTACACTACATATGCAACATTTTCAAGGGGAGGCTGTATATGTGGACTGGGCTGCAGAAATGCCAGAATAGAGAGAAGGCCTAGTCCTATCGAAGACTAGCATCTTCAGCGGTCTTCCAGCAGTAGAAGAGAGTAGAACATTACAATATAATGTAGTAGTAACATTAAGTCTCAACCTCACCCAGAGATCCTTTCTCGACTCCCTGCGAGAAAGCAATCCCAGAGCCATACAGTCATCAACCTCGTCCGGAGAACCCTTCTCGGCTCCCTGCGAGAAGCAATCCCAGAGCCATAGTATCCAGGTCTCATCACAGGTATCCAGTTCTAGTTGTATCGATCGGGATACAACTCCGAGTTTCCTTTACCGTAGGACCGGCTATCGATAGAAATGTTCTTCCCTGCAGGGGTGCACCAACTTACCCAACACGCTCGATTAACTTCGGCCGGACACACTTTCCTGGGTCATGCCCGGCCTCGGCCAAACGACACATCGCAACCCTACCTACGGCTCAGCAGAGAGGTCCCCGCCGGTCTACATCCTAAGCGCAAGGGGGTCTTGGCCATCGCCCCTCGCCCTCCGGGTCGTTGCGTGCATGGCCCAGATCCAAGCACCACCTCTGTATATGGATGGCGCCAATCACTCCATGCCGCACTGCTGAACTGGACATCTGACAGAGCTTTCGGCTGATGCATACGATGCAGAACGCCCATACTATGCCCACGTGATGGTTAGTGCTATCAGACCAGAGGCCTGCTCGGATCAAATATCCAAATCGTAAGTGGACTAGGGGCTTGCGGAAAACGAGCAGAGACTCACGAAAGATGTGACCCCGTCGCCCCGTCTCGAGGACTTGCGGCAAGGGCCATGAATGCCCGGCCACGCCTCGTATTCAACACTCGGGCACCATACAGGCCACCCGTCTTCACATCACACGCGGGTACCCCTCAGGGTCGACCCGCCTTTCCAAGTAACATTGTAAAGTCCAAGTATCCGTGTGTCCATAACATCAGGGAATCCGAAGTATCACCCTCATTGAATTCCCACTCGATGTATCCGTCAAGGTGAACTCGGAGGAATCACCCTCACTGGGTCCACACTTGAGGTGTTGTACGACAGCGTCGTTATCGGAAGCGGTGAAGGAGGAATCACCCTCGATGACCACGACCAAATAGCTACTCTACAGAGTTAACATCAGAAGTGCTACAAGAGGTTTCACCCTCGGCACTCGATAGTAACGCTGCAGTGTCGTTACAACTAAGGGGGGTGATGTGCGGTGTCGGGTCCTGGTCTTCAATCCCATTGATCGGGTCTTCTGACGATCCAGCGCGGCAGTCGGGATAAGTGGGGTCACTGATAGGTCTCTACCCAGCCTAAACTAAGCAGTTTAGGATATGCAGGTAATTATCAACAGCAGGTTACAATAAACAGGCTATGCATCAGAATAGGTAAAGCAGTAGCAGCAGCAATTCTAATGCAAGCATGGGAAATTAGAATGGGCGATATCGGGATAATCAAAAGGGGGGGGGGCTTGCCTGGTTGCTCGGTGGCAAGGGCAAGGTTGTCAATGCTGTCTTCGGTCTCCGGAGCTGCGTCGGGATCTATCGAGAGAGAAGAGGGGGAGGAAACAGTATAAATATAGAGCAAACATGAGCAACGCAAAGTACGGCATGACAATATGCAGTGCCGGGTGTGTCCTAACGTATGGTTGCACGTCACCGAGGAAGGAGGAATCCATCCGGGAATGTTTTCCCGGTTCCGGACATTTGTTAGACAGATGACCGGAGGGGAACGGTTGCATGTTTTGATAGTTAGAGACATGTGGCGGACGAACGGATCGCGTATTCGGATTCGTCTCGTCGTTCTGAACAACTTTCATGTACAAAGTTTTTCGATCTGAGTTACGGATTATTTTATATGATTTTCTAAAGTTTTTATTAATTTTCTGGAATTTATTATTTATTTAAATTCGAATTATCCAGAACATTATCCAAAACAGTGTATGCTGACGTCATCATGATGTCAGCATGATGTCAGCAGGCATCCTGACATGTGGGTCCCACCTGTCATAGGCTGTCTGGTTAATTAGGGTTAATTATTTGATTAACAATTAATTAAACTAATTAATTAAATTAAATTAGTCTAAACAGAGTTAATTAGCCTAATTATTTAACTAATTAATTAATCATTTATTTATTTATTTTTCTTTTTATTTCTTTTATTTAAAAGTTTTCGGGCGGGGCCCGTTTGTCAGCGGGCCAGGGGGGGCTTGGCCCACCGGCCAGTGGCTCAGGGGGGCGGGGGCCCCACCTGGCGGTGACCCAGGGGCCACGGGCGGGCGCGGGCGACGGGCGCGCGGTGCGGCGCTGGCGCGGGCGCGCGCGCGCGCGGCGACGGCAGGAGCGCGGCGACGGCGATGGGAGCGGCAGCGCGGGCGCCTGTGCATGCGCGAGCAGGCGCGGGCGAGCGCGCACGCGCGGTGAGGCAGGGACGCGAGCGGAGCGCGACGAGAGCGATGCGGGCGCGGCCGGGGCGCGGGTTGGGGTGCGCGCGCCAGGGAGGGAGGCCGAGGCCGAGGCCTCACCGGCGTTGTAGGGCACGGGCAGCGGGCGCGGGGACGACGGCGTGGTCCGGCGAGGGGGAACGCGGCGACGGGGCGGCGACGGCGGTAGGCGACGGTGTCGGGGGCGAGGCGTCGAGCGGGTCGGGGCGCGGTCGGCGCGGTGAGCTGGGGAGGAGGCGAGGCCTGCACGACGGCAGCGGAGCAACAGCTCGAGCAGCAGCCGCGGTAGGAGAGCAGCGGCGGGGGGTCCTCACCGGGGGTTGTGGGCAAGGCAGCGGGGGGGGTGGTTCGAGCTCGAGGGGGAACGGCGACGGGGTCGAGGCGGCGGCGTCGGCGTCGATGGCGACGCGGCCCCGATCCACTCCTGGATGGGAGGGGGGGAACGGGGACGGTGAGGTGGCCTCGACGAGGAGCGCCGGCGTGGCGGCGGGACGGGAGGCGTCCGGCGAGGTGGGCAGCGGGGCGCTGCCCGATCCCGAGGGGACGGGTGGAGGGAGAGGAGATCGGTGGGGGGGGGAACTAGGTTTTGGTGGGGGTGGCCTTATAGGCCGGGGGGGAGTGGGCCGGCCTGGTGGCCGTGGCCCAGTGGGCCGCCGGGGGGGGGGGGGGGGAAGAGGGGGGGTTTGCTCCTTTTTGTTTTACTTTTCTTTTCTATTTTGTCTTTCTTTTATCCTTTTCTTTTTATTTAACCACAGCTCCTGTTTAGCAAATAGTTAGGGCTCTATATGAATTTCGTAAAACTTAGGAATTACTCCAACAAATACTAGGCAATACCTACCACTACCAAAAATTGGTTTGGAGAAAAATAGGAGCTCCCACAATTTTTATAATAATTAATATGCATTAATCCTTACTGTTTTAATTATGTTAGAGCCACCTAATTAATTTATTAATCGTTGGTTTCAATTTTAGAATAGCCTCTGCAATATTTGTTATTTACTGAACATTTTAGTTTCTGTGTTTGAACCACTTTTATTTTCCACTTTAATTTAATTTGAAGTTTGACTTAGGGGTTTGAAATGCATTATGATGCAGAAAATGATCATGCACTGTTAAACATGATGACGTGGCATAATCAAAAGGGTGATTACTGTAGGTAACCACTAGGGGTGTTACAGTTCCCACTCATCATAAATTTTTCTAGGGATAGAAACTTCCAATTCAAGCTTTTCTTCAAAAGATTGCATCATAGCATCAACGATATGTTAAGTAAAAGCTTTGTTTTGTTTATAAGCATGAGGAGAATTCAACACAGATTGCAACAAGGAAATACAATCTATTAAAGAACAATTATCATAATTAAATTCTTTGAAATCCAAAAGAGTGGGTTCATTGCTACTTAAAGTTTTAACCTCTCCAACCCCACTTTTATCAATTTTTGCATCAAGATCTAGTAACTCCGAATCATTGGGACGCCTTCTAACAAAAGTTGACTCATCTCCAGTCCCATCTTTATAAAGATCTATATTGGAAAACAAAGGTTCAATAGGAGTCACATCAATCACTTTAAGATCTTCATCATTATTTTCACGGAAACTAGAAGAACACGTTTTTACAAACCAATCTTTTTTAGCATGCATCTTAGCGGTTCTTTCTTTGCACTCATCAATGGAAATTCTCATAGCCTTGAGGGACTCATTGATATCATGCTTGGGTGGGATAGATCTAAGTTTCAAAGAATCAACATCAAGAGAAATTCTATCCACATTCCTAGCCACATCATCAATCTTATGCAATTTTTCTTCAATCAAAGCATTAAAATTCTTTTGCGAACTCATAAATTCTTTAACACTATTCTCAAATTCAGAGGGAATATTATTATAATTTCCAAAAGAATTGTTGTAGGAATTTCCATAATTATTAGAGGAATTACTAGGAAACGGCCTAGGATTAAAATTGCCTCTATACGCGTTATTACCAAAATTGTTCCTACCAAAAAATTCACATCCATAGATTCATTATTGTTTCCAATCAAAGTGGATAAAGGCATATCATTGGGATCCAAAGAAACACTCTTGCTAGCAAACAATTTCATAAGTTCATCCATCTTTCCACTCAAAACATTAATCTCTTCAATTGCATGCACCTTTTTACTAGTGGAAGATCTTTCGGTATGCCATTGAGAATAATTAACCATAATGTTATCTAGAAGTCATTACTAGGAAAAGGCCTGTTAGTGGCGCACCTGTTTTGGCCATTAATGGCGCACTATAGGTGCGCCGCTATCATCACGCCACTAGTAACAAATACTAATGGCGCACCCCTGGTGCGCCATTAGTATACCAGACAATAGTGGCGCACCTGGCAGTGCCCCATTAATATGTCAAACGGTGCGCCATTACTATGCCTCCTAGGGGGCCATATTTACCTTGTGCTCTGGGTTACTAATGGCGCACTTCTAGATAATGCGCCACTAGTGTGTTTATTGCAGTGCGCCACTAAAGTGCAGTATGGTGCGCCACTAGTATGAATATTAGGAAATTTTTTTTCTTTTCTGATATTTGCACAGGTTACAAAATATATTACTGCACAGAATATAGACAGGACAACATATAAACAGCAGATTTATCGAATACAATAGAAGATTAGTCTCCGAATACAATTCATCATATTAGTCTCCGAATTCAAAATACCGAACAAAGTTAGAACATTACAAGTCTCGGGACCGCGAGTAGCGAGTTTGTCTTCACATTACAAGTCGATATCGATCATCTAAACTACCATCACATAGAAGAGAGCTGCGGTCACGATGAGCATCATCGCGATGAAACTGGTCTTCATCCGGTTCCTCCTCCGCTCCCTCCTCTCTCCTGCTAGATAGCGCGCGTATCTAGCTTCCGCCTCCGCCCTAGTGGTGTACCCTTTGTAACTGTTACCGCTGAAACGGTGAACTTGTCTCTGACACTCCTCCGAGTCGTCGTAGACTCCGGGAACCTTACCCTTGTACACGATATACGACGGCATCTCTATGCACTAGACAAACAAAACGTTAGTAGCAATTCACAGACAATACATAAGCAATATATAAGTATGCAAGAAAAGGATCGTAAGAGAAAAGCAACACATTAATAGCACGATTCATGGTCCTACTAATAAATAGCATCGATTACATATAAGTTGAACGACTGTCCAAACTAAAGAGACATACAAGTTCAGTAAAGTTTAATTACAACATGAGCTAATCGATATTTCAGAACTACATAGCATCACTACTTTCGACTCGACTCAGGGACCGAAGCGTGGATGAAGCCGCCGTCTTTCGTGATGGTCATGAAATCGCGGGCGTTGTCAGCCTGCATTTGTAGCGTTGTTTCTATCTCACTGCTGGACGGTTGATATCAGAGGTAGAACTGCCCCGAGGTATGAAGGACATCTTGATGGATGATTTCCGCAAACTCCGACTGGATGCGAAAGAATTCTTGTCTGATATGCGCGTCCTGGATTGCCGACAAGCGTGCAGCCCAATCTTTGAGATTATTTGGTAGCAGAAGGTGATTATGGTCCCTTACGATCGCCCGCATGTGATGGAGGGCGTAGTAGGCATCCTTCTGACCGCCAGGCGGCTGCTTGACGCAGGGGAACGTCGTATTGTGGGTGAACACATGCTTGCTGTACCTACGAATTGGCCTGCTGAAGGTGCCTCCAGATCTGGCGTAGCCAGGAAGAGCTTCATCAAGAACTTTCTTGATATTTGTGTAGTCTTTCTTTGACTGACGGTCCGAGTCGAAATACGTGGCCGTGGAATATTTCGGGCTTAAGAGGATGAGTGTGCAATATGTGTCACTGCACAAAACACGGAATGTTAGAAAAAAAAAAGAACGATCGAAATCTAAGAAATCATATGTTACGGGGCGGTGAGGGGATGACTTACTCAGGAAAGTAAGGCACGAGTAAGTTATCATTATCTGGGTTTGCCAGAATGACGCCTTCGAGGTATGAACTCGCGACTTGCCGGTCCCCAGCGCTGCCCAAGATCTTGGCACGCATGTAGAAGGGGTCGACTGTCACGATGTCCGGGATCTTGTCTCTAATGATCCGCATCTCCATACTCAGCGAAAATAGCCGAATGAAGGTGTAGTGCAGCGGATGAAGGTTAAACATAGCGAAGATGTCATCAAACCACAGGACGATCATACCCCCGATGGTGCTATCGACAAAGCCCTTGCCGTCTGGCACCTTGGCCACGAAAACCGGGTATGCCACATCATTCTCGGAGAGACGCCGCTTCTCCAAAGAAAGAACACTATCATGCAGACTCCTCATAGCACCGGTTGCAGCATTTAGCAGATTAGTCGGTAGCATCGGCCTACCCGCCACATGCACCCTTCTCTAGATATCCTTAGATGAAGGTGGCCCGTCCTGAGCACGGATCGTACTCGGTGCCGGCTGGCTCGCACCCTTGTTATTCTTTCTTTTCCGTCCCTTTTGCTTCTTCTGCTGTAATGGGATCGAGTTCTGCTCAGAGACCACCTTCTTGAGTGTGTTGGGGCTGACAATATTTCGCACCTCGGCTATCTGAGGCTCGGTGAAGGCGGCAGCTGGAGGCGTCTCCTGGCTCTGAACGCCAGACGACGCCTGTTGCAATTGGGTTTCTCCGCGGTACCAGCTAGATCGCGATCGTCTTTTACAGGGTTGGGTTCTTGAGAAGGAGGCCCCAAGAATTCGTCATCGTACCCATGTTCGTTGAAGTACTTATCGACGTTGGTAAATGTACCGTCATCGTTGTCCGGATCCTGTGCCATATGCATGTCCGGATCAGCTGACGGCGGTAGCGTTGCTTCGGTCTTGCCATGGCTTGGCGCCGGCACGACTGGCGGTGTTGTCTGTGGGGTGGTGTCCCCCGCCCCCAAATGAATCTGGCTCTTCGGCCAAAGCATGGACCAGCTTATGCAGGCGCTGAGGGTCATCACATCATCTTCGTCGGCCCCAGGGCGTCGATACGGAGGTAACAAGTCGTTGCAGCCCCGTAGCACCCGAACCAGTTGAACCCTATACACGGTTGGTGGCATCGGATTACCGTGGAACACGCGGTTGCCCGGTTGAACGATTCTGGCCTTGGCGACATCGATCAACTCGCCGTCCACGAAGTGCAGGAGAGTGCATGGAACGTCGGCGGCGCCCTGCGAAAACATGTAGGGCGTCAAGGATGCCCAGTCAAAGGTAAGGAGATGAAGTCATCGGCCAAGAGGCTTAGTTACCGTGATGGCGTTGAGCTCGGCTAATGTCGAGGCACTGCCAACAGCGGGCGTGCAAGTGACGGAGGGGCCGCTTGCTGCCGAGGTGCCGGCCGGTGTATTCTTCCCACACCTGGGTGCATTAAGCTCCAATGCCGGCGCCGACGCCGGAGACACCAATGCCGCCTCCGCCGGAGACACCAATGGCGCCGGCGGCGCGTTGTGCGAGTTGCTGCCCATGAAGCTGGGAATCGGGGGCGGCCCCTGTTGGCCGCCCGCAATCCACGCCTGCAGCCCCTCAATCAAGGTAGGCACAATGGCGGTGATCATCGCTCGCAGTTGGTCTCGCACTTGCTCTTCAACTATCTCCGGAATCCGTGCCACTTGTGCCTTGAGTTCTTGAACCTCGCGCTCCTGTCTTTCCGAGCTGGCCGTCTTTCTCTCCTTTCGCCCAGCGTTATAGTATTCCGACCATTTTGTGGACAAGCCTTTGCCGGCCACACGACCAGCTGACGACGGCTTACTAAACTTATCCTTGTGTTTCATTACGTTCAACGCCCTATTTAAAGTGGTGTCCCAAGGGGATCTCTGAGACGACCCCGCGCTACTGCTTTCAGTGTCCCGCGGAAGGAACGTGAACCATTTAGAAATTTGGCTTCATTAATTAGAATGCAACCATATGGAGCTAATTACGCGGGGGTGTATTCCTTACCAGAACAAGCTCAAGCGCCTTGGTCTTCGCATCCGTGGTAAGCTACTTTGTTACCGGGTCCACCTTGTACCGGGCCCTGACATAGTTCCTGGTCTGCTTGTCACGGTATTTATCGAAGCGGGGCGGTAGGCCTTGCTCGGCACGCTCCGCGTCCTCCTTGTCCCATATAGGTTCCGCCACTCTGTAACCGCCGGGACAGAGTGTGTGGACCCCTAAGTTCAAGTCCCACATATCTTTCCCCCACTGACTTGATTCCTCGGATGCGTTGCTCTCGCACTTGATCTTGAACTCCAGGTAGTTAGCTTCGCTGATCGAAGGATTTTTCTCCTTGATCTTCTCATAACTATCACCTCTTAGAATCCCTCTCTTCACCGCGGCTCTCCAAGTAGCCAGGGCCGTGCTCATCTTCGTGAGGGCGGCACTGTTCACTTTATTCCCTGAGAGGCATGTGTTTGCGAACTCACCGGGGAACTTGTATCGTTCGTGCAGCTTCGTGAAGAGGAGGTTGCGCAAATTCCCTCGGTCACGATGCCTTAGGTTCTCGGTGTTGATCGAGACGGTGCTCCGGAGAATGCACCCGAGTTGTCCCGAGTACCCCTTGACTAATTCTTTGGGCGCCGTTGGATGCCCACTGGAGGACACTTCAGTAAATTCCTCCTTGACGGTGCCGAGCACGTTCGGGCGCCGGTCCTTCCGTTGCCTCTTCAGTTGGCTGCCATCTGTGCGTGCGCTGCAATCATCAGTGGTGGCATCCTCGGCGGCACCATCAGTGGTGTCATCCCCGACGCCACTAGGGGTTGTGTAGTCGGGATCGGTGTCTTCCGCGGCGTCCTCATAGCGGTGAGGTTCTTCCTCCATCTCCTGGGATAGCTCCCAGAATGCCTTGCCCGAACCGCCGGGCTCATCGTTGTGGGCCATGTTTCTCTCTAAATAGGAAAAAAGTTTGGTCAAAAAGTTGGTTATTATCAAGGAACAAGATCTCTAAGTTGACCAAATAACCTAATTCTCGAGGAATGTCGCCAAAAAGTTGGTTATTGTCAAGGAACAATTGAGAGATGTTTGTGATATTGCCTAGGTGTTTTGGGATCAATTGAGAGATGTTTTGTGATATTGCCTAGGTACCCCTGATCTTCTTCTACAAATATTTTTGCTATATCAATCTCCAAAAAAGCATGTGATGCTGAATCAATACTCAATATATATATAGGTGGTGCTCTCTTCATCACATTTTTATTGGAATATGCAACATTAATCTTCTTTTACTTGAATCAAGTGCACATATTTACATTCCTATTTCATGCTTACTTGTTTGGAACTATAGAATCTACCTTGGAATCTGCAAATCTCTTAGAATGTACTAAGAGATGCCAAATTTGTTGGGGGACTCCTATACTTAAGGCATATAAGACCTGGCATTGCCTATGCCGCAAGTGTGTTAGACAGATACATGCTTGATCCTAGGAGTGGACATATGGATGCAGTATAGCCTATTTTGCCGTATCTAAGATGCAGTCCTGGGAAGGGGTTTAAGAAGAATGCCATCTTAATATGGATGGTTATTGCGATGCTGATTGGGCGAGTTGTCTTGATGACAGAAGATCTGCTTTAGGCTATTGTGCATTGGTTGGAGGGAAACATGGTGTCATGGCTTAAATGTATCAGGTCCTACTCTAGTTTACTCCAGTTTAGGTTGCAGTAAAAATGCACCACTATGGAGTATCAGGTCCCTAGCAAAAATGCACTACAGAGCAAGCAATAATGATACTCCAATTTTCACAGATTAAAGCAATACTGACTGCAAGCAATATTGCAAAATTACAGAGAACCAAAATTGCAAAATTCAGTACTCCATAACATTACTGAAACTTTACTGTGCTTGGAACTATACTGAAACTTTACTCCATATATATATGATCATTTTTGTTTGAAAAGTTTCATTTAATTTCGTGTGGAGTAGTTTTAATTAAATAAAGTTTTTAACTGCTTGAGATGAGAGAAATGAGAAGAAGAGAGAAGGGCTACTGCTTGCAAGCACAGCTGCTTGCAAGTCCTACAGTAAATGGTTTCAGTTAAACATCTATTATTTATTCCATAAGAACAGCAAATCAACTGCATTAGTCGCAAGTACCCCATATGTCCTATTTTTAGCAAAGTCATGCTAAAATTCACGGAAGATTTCAGCATGACCTTTGCAGAAAATAGGACATATGGAGTACCCGAATTTGCCGGAACGGAAGTTAATCGACATTCCGGCAAACTCAAGGGCCTCTCGGGGTACCTGCAAAATCATTATCCCACCCCCGCCACGCTGCAACCCCACAACACCCAACTTCACTATGCAAGAGATATTAAGTTGCAGTCATTCTAAAGAGTAGAGGATGAAAGTTATCCTTGCTGTTGCATAAACATATATCAGTTTAAGGCACAAACCAGAGAGACAATGCAGTTTGGACTGACAAGCCTCAACATAAGGTCAAAACCAGAGAGACAATGCAGTTTGCAACATAGGACTTATATTTACCAGTGTGGAGCATACTGCACTAGAGGTTAATTTGCTACAGAGCAAGAAGATGGACACTTGCTAATTTGACCAAAATTAGCAATTTTTTGAACCTAATTTGACCTAAATTCGAGATGGATTTGACCTAAACCTAGCAAAAGAGAGAAGAAGAGGGCATGGCCGGGAGGGAGGAGAGGAGGAAGAGAGGAGAAGAGAGGCAGAGGGAGGAGGGCAATGAAGATTACCTGACCACGATGAGGTGGTGGCCGGAGCGGAGACGACGGAGGGCGGAGACGGCGAGCTTGGGGGAGGCGGGGATAGACGGCGGGGAGGTCGCGAGGTGCTCGGGCCTCCTCTCTTGGTGGACGCGGGCCTCCTCCTCCTAGTGCTCCGGCGGCGACTCTGGCGGCGGAGCGGGCGCGGGGGTCGTCGGGTGCGGGGTGTCGTCGTCGTCGGTGGAGCGGGCGCGGGGGGCGAGGGGGATCTGGCGAGGGAGTGGTAGCGAGATGGACAGAACACACCTACATAGAGGGGGGAAGGTTAGTAATGGCGCACCATCTAGGGGTGCGCCATAAACACAGTGATAGCAATGGCGCACCTTCCCCTGGTGCGCCATTATTAACTTTTTTTATTTTTAGTTGCATCTAATAATTTTTTAGAAAATGATGATCAAATTTGAAAACATTTATGAATGTGAAAAAATATCATCAAATTTGTTATTTGAAAATATTTATGAATATGAAAAAATATCATCAAATTTGTTATTTGAAAATATCATCAAATTTGTTATTTGAAAATATTAGAAAAAATATCATAAAAATTGGTATACCAATGGCGCACCTCCTAGGGTTGCGCCATAAGTACCTTGATCGCAATGGCGCGCCTTCTCCTGGTGCGCCATTACTAACTTTTTTTTTAATTATTTTTAGTTGCATCTAATAATTTTTTAGAAAATGACGATCAAATTTGAAAATATTTATGAATGTGAAAAAATATCATCAAATTTGTTATTTGAAAATATTTATAAATATGAAAAAATATCATCAAATTTGTTATTTGAAAATATCATCAAATTTGTTATTTGAAAATATCATCAAATTTGTTTTTTTTTTGGATTTTTAATTGCATTCATTTGTGAATTGGTAAAACATTTATGAATATGAAAAAATATCATCAAATTTGAAAAAGTATTCATGAATTCAAAATGTGCCCATGAAATTTAAAAATATTCATGAGTTCAAAAAATATCATCAAATAAAAATTGGTATACG
Source organism: Thinopyrum elongatum (assembly GCA_011799875.1). Classification (NCBI taxonomy): domain Eukaryota; kingdom Viridiplantae; phylum Streptophyta; class Magnoliopsida; order Poales; family Poaceae; genus Thinopyrum; species Thinopyrum elongatum. The sequence continues at coordinate 738,982,705 of CM022298.1, read as the reverse complement.
AGAATAAACATAAATACCAGAATAAACATAAATAAATATTCATCAGGACTAGAACAGAAGAAATATCATTTCAATATGTCGAAATACAATCGAGAAATGAAGGCTACAATTTAAATACAATCGATCTTAGCTAGCTATCTTTTCACAATCTTCTTGCCCTTCTTTTTCGCAAATGGAGTTCTTCTCTTGAACGGACGTCCTTTAGGTAGGGTGGTCCTGCTTCTTCTTGTGGTGTATGGCACTTCATCGTCATCGTCATGTTCCATCTTCGGGTCGCCGTACTTGTCGAAGTCTTGCTCATTGGCGACTCCATCCATTCCGATGATCTTCCTTTTGCCTCTCCTCACGACAACACGATTGGGCTTTGACGGGTCGGTAATGAAGAAGCATTGGTCCACTTGGGAAGCCAGTACGCATGGCTCATTTTTCGCGGTGACGTTTGCGCCCGCGGTCTTGGATTTGGCTTCGGGTATAACCATGGTGGTGAAATACCGGTCTTCTTTTAGGACGCTCTTGGCCCATCTGACACGGAACATCGGGACCTTCCCTCCAGCGTAGCTCAGCTCCCAGATCTCCTCGATCCTTCCGTAGTATCTGTCCTTGTCGTTACCGGTGTAGGATTCCATCGTTACCCCGGAGTTCTGATAACCATCGCTCTTCATGTCCTTTTCCTCGGTGTAGAATGTGTAGCCGTTGATATCGTATGCCTCATAGGTCATCAGGTTGTGCTCGGCGCCCTGTGACAAGGAGAATATGAGTTTTTCTTCCGCGGAAGAATCCTCATGTAAAGGGTACGACAGAAGCTTCTCCTTGAACCAACGCGTGAAACATGAGTTGTGCTCTTTGATTATATCTCCGTCCGTCCTCTGTTGGCCTCGGTCATTGTACGTCTTCTCAATAAAGGTTTTGTGCTCTACCACCCAAGGATCGACCACGCCTATGTGTTGTAGCCCGACTAGGTTTGCTCTTTCAAAGTCGGCGAGTTGACCCTCGAAGTCGACATGCATTTCGCGGCGACCCTCGCGGTGACCCCATCCAGCGAGCCTGCCGAGGTGCCTGTTGACGGGCAGACCAACGGGGTTCTCGATGCCTAGATAATTCGTGCAGTAGGAGATGCACTCTTCGGTCAGAAAGGCCCTGGCTATGCTTCCCTCTGGACGTGACATGTTGCGAACGTATCCTTTGATGACACCATTCATCCTTTCGAACGGCATCATGCTGTGCAGGAACGTCGGCCCGAGTTGGATGATATCCTCCACGATATGGACCAGCAGATGCACCATAACGTCAAAGAATGCGGGAGGGAAGTACATCTCAAGCTCGCATAGTATCACCACGATCTCTTCCTGTAGCCTTCTGAGTTGCCTCACGCCAACCGACTTCCGAGAGATGACGTCGAAAAAGTTGCATAGGCCAAATAGCGTTTCACGGACGTGCGCGTCCATGATCCCACGGATTGCAACTGGAAGTATCTGCGTCATCAGCATGTGACAGTCGTGAGACTTCATCCCGCTGAACTTCTGCTTCGCTGAGTCTAGGTATCTACTTATCTTCCCCGCGTAACCGTAAGGAAGTTTTTCTCCTACTAGGCAGGTGAAAAACTGCTCAATCTCCTCCTGACATAGAGTGAAGCACGCGAGAGGGCAGTCATTTCCGATCTTCTTGGCCTTTTTGCCTTTGCGACGACTTTCCGTGTCCTTCGCCTCATCATCATCATTAGCGTGAAGCTCCTCCCTGATGCCCATTGATTTCAAGTCCGCCCTTGCTTTCGGCCCATCTTTGGTCCTCTCTGGCATGTTGAGCAGGGTACCAAGCAGACTCTCGCACACGTTATTCATGATATGCATGACATCAAGGCTGTGAGGCACACGGAGGATCTTCCAGTACGGCAAGTCCCAGAAAACCGACCTTGTTTTCCATACCTTCAGCAGCGGCTCTGGCGCCTTTTGCTTCTTTCCCGGCGGTGGGCACTCTTTCCAATTTTTCAACAGCTCATCTATTTCCTCGCCGCTCCTCGTACGCGGGCGTCTTCGGGGTTAGGTTTCACCATCGAACAGATCCTTGCGTTTTCTCCATGAGTCATCGTCGCGAAGCCACATTCGATGTCCCATGAACACGGTTTTCGAAGACCCGGGATCTCTATCTAGCTGGCGATATGTTGTGTCATCCATGCACCTGACGCATGCACGAAATCCGTGGACCACCTGCCCCGCAACATATCCGTAACCGAGATAGTCTTGCACCGTCGTGAGCAGTGCGGCTCTCATAGGGAAATATTCTTTCTCTGCGGCGTCCCACGTATTGGCTGGCGTTTTCCACAGCGTGTCTAGCTCCTCTTTCAGCAGCCCCAGATACAGATTGATGTCGTTCCCTGGTTGTTTCGGCCCTTCAATTAGCATACTCATGTGAATGTACTTCCTCTTCATGCACTTCCAGGGGGGAATGTTGTACATCCACACAAACACAGGCCAGGTGCTATGTGTGCTTCTCTGGCTGCCAAACGGATTGACTCCATCGGTGCTCGCGCCTAGCACGATGTTCCTTGGATCGTTCCCAAATTCTGGGTGTTCGAAGTTCAACGCTTGCCACTGGCTCGCATCCTTAGGGTGACTCAGCATCTTGTCTTTTTTATTTATCTCCGGATCATTTCCGTCATCTTCTCGCTTCTTCTCCTCCCTATCCGCGTGCCAACGCAGGAGCTTTGCTGCCTTAGGGTCCGCGAAATACCACTGCAGACGAGGAGTGATCGGAAAGTACCACACCACTTTTCGAGGAGCTTTCTTCCTCTTCTTGTATCGAGTGACGCCGCACACCGGACATATGGTAGACTCCGCGTGCTCGTCCCGATAAATGATGCAATCATTCATGCACACATGGTATTTCACGTGTGGTAAATCCAGAGGACACATGATTTTCTTCGCCTCCTCGAAACTGGTCGGGCACTTGTTCCCCTTGGGAAGACGTTCGTGCCAGAATGACATGTTCTCGTCGAAGCATGCATTGGTCATTTTGTGTTTTACCTTCATCTCTAGAGCCATGAGCGTTACTTTCAGGCGGGTATCCTCGGGCCTGCATCCTTCATACAATGGAGTAACCGCGTCTATCTCCAGTTGATCCTGCTTGGCTTTCTCTCGGGCGGTAGTTCTTGCGTTATCCGTCTGCTTGAGAAGCAGCTCTTGAATATGAGGGTCCTGCACCCAACCCATCGATGCTCCATCGTCGTCTGCTCCGGCATCTTCATCTTCATGATCATGCCCTTCGTCTTGATCTTCCTCATCATCATGTCCGGCATCTTCTACATGATGACTGTGTACTGCATCTACTTCGTGATCATGTCCTGGAGATTCTTCGTCTTCTCGCCCGCCCTCGCCACGGGTGTCTTGCTGCCCTTCCTCATTTCTTGCCCGGCCCCCATGGACGACTTCATAATCATCTTCATCACCTTGCCACCGATAGCCATCCATGAAACCACGCAAGAGCAGGTGGTCCCGCACCTGTACGGAATCCGGGTCCATAAGGCTCTTCAGCTTGCATCTTCGACATGGACATCTTATCTCCGTCTCGTTCTTTTGAAGCATCTCGGCCTTCGCGGAGCTCAAAAACCTATTCACGATGCCTTCGGTCATCGTGCGGACCATGGTCGCCTGCGGGATAGAGCAAAACAATATTTTAGAACCAAAAAAATTGTTGGCATGACTTTGCCTAAAAATAGGACCAAAAAGAATGCATAGTGCCAAATTCTCGCCAAAACGGAAATGAATCAACATTCTGGCAAAATATTGGCAACTATCGCATTTCAAATACCGGTACCTGCAAACACAAACATATGCAACACCACAAACATATGCAACACCACAAACATACTTAGATCTAGGCCATAAAAAGTGCATGTGCACGTTGTTGGAGGGAGAAAAAAGTAGATCTACAACATAAAGAAAGCTTTCCCCTTACTTACCTATCAAAAAAAGGAAATTTAACCACTTAATTTGGGTGAATCTATGGTGCAAATGAGGTGAGGAGGAGGAGGCAGCCGAGACAAGCTTGGAGGAGGAGGTGGAGAGAATGAAGTGGGGAAAGTGAGTGTGGTAGGTGGCTGTCCAAAATATCTAGCTGCTCTCAGGTTACCAATGGCGCACCACCTAACAATGCGCCATTAGTAACCCTGGTTACTAATGGCGCACCTGTTACGTGGTGCGCCATTACTAGTTTTGCAAAAAAAAAAATTGTTAGTAGTGGCGCACCGTGGTTATGGTGCGCCATTACTAGTTTGAACTAGTAATGGCGCACTATACCCGAGTGTGCCATTACTAGTTTTCAAAAAAAAAGTAAAAAAAAAAATTGTTAGTAGTGGCGCACTGAGTGTGTGGTGCGCCATTACTAGTTTTGGAAAAAAAAAATTAGTAGTGGCGCACCGTGGGTGTGGTGCGCCATTAGTGATATGGACACTAATGGCGTACCTACACATGGTGCGCCACTGCTATATAGCAGTGGCGCACCACATATGTGGTGTGCCATTAATGTCCATATTAGCTATAGCCCTTTTCCTAGTAGTGAGTTTAGTAGCTTCTCCTAGGGTAATTTCCATAAAAGTGCCTCCCGCGGCAGAATCTAAAAGATTTCTAGAAGCAAAATTCAATCCGGCATAAATTTTTTGTATAATCATCCACAAATTCAAACCATGAGTAGGGCAATTTCGTATCATCAATTTCATTCTCTCCCAAGATTGTGCAACATGCTCATGATCAAGTTGTTTAAAATTCATAATATCGTTCCTAAGGGAGATGATCTTAGCGGGAGGAAAATACTTAGAAATAAAAGCATCTTTACACTTATTCCATGAATCAATACTATTTTTAGGCAAAGATGAAAACCAAGTTTTAGCACGGTCTCGTAGTGAGAACAGAAATAGTTTCAATTTAACAATATCATTATCCACATCTTTCTTCTTTTGCATATCACACAAATCAACGAAATTGTTTAGATGGGATGCGGCATCTTCACTAGGAAGGCCAGAAAATTGATCTTTCATAACAAGATTCAGCAAAGCGGCATTAATTTCACAAGATTACGCATTAGTAGCAGGAGCAATCGGAGTACTAATAAAATCATTATTATTAGTGTTGGAAAAATCACACAGTTCGGTATTCTCTTGAGTCATCGTGACAAAGCAAGCAATCCAACACACAAGCACACAAAAAGCAAACGAAGAAGGCGAACGGAAGAGGGGCAAAGAAAAAGGCAAAGAGAGAGGTGAAGAAAAGGCAAATCTTTTCGAAAATCATTTTAGAAGTGGGGGAGAGGAAAACGAGAGGCAAATGGCGAATAATGTAATGCGAAAGATGAGAGTTTATGATGGGTACTTGGTATGTCTTGACTTGGTGTAGATCTCCCCGGCAACGGCGCCAAAAATTCTTCCTGCTAATTCTTGAGCTTGCGTTGGTTTTTCCCTTGAAGAGGAAAGGGTGATGCAGCAAAGTAGAGTAAGTATTTCCCTCAGTTTTGAGAACCAAGGTATCAATCCAGTAGGAGACAACACGCAAGTCACCGAATACCTGCACAAACAAACACCAAACTTGCACACAACATGATAAGGGGTTGTCAATCCCTTCTCAGTTACTCACAAAAGTGAGATCTGATAGAGATAGATAAATGGTAAAGTAAATATTTTTTTGGTATTTTTGTTTTATAGATTGGAAAGTAAAAGATTGCAAATAGTAAATCGAAAACTCGTAGATTGGAAAGTAAAAAGATTGTATGATGGAAAATAGACCCAGGGGCCATAGGTTTCACTAGAGGCTTCTCTTAAGATAGAAAATAATACGGTGGGTGAACAAATTACTGCCGAGCAATTGATAGAAAAGCGCAAAGTTATGACGATATCTAAGGCAATGATCATGAATATAGGCATCACGTTCGTGTCAAGTAGACCGAAATGATTCCGCATCTACTACTATTACTCCACACATCGACCGACTCCTGCCTGCATCTAGAGTATTAAGTTCATGAAGAACAGAGTAACACATTAAAAAAGATGACATGATGTAGAGGAATTAACTCAAGCAATATGATGAAAACCCCATCTTTTTATCCTCGATGGCAACAATACAATACGTGCCTTGCTGCCTCTACTGTCACTGGGAAAGGACACCGAAAGATTGAACCCAAAGCTAAGCACTTCTCCCATTGCAAGAAAAACCAATCTAGTTGGCCAAACCAAATCGATAGTTCGAAGAGACTTGCAAAGATATCAAATCACGCATAAAAGAATTCAGAGAAGATTCAAATAATATTCATAGATAAGCTGATCATAAATCCACAATTCATCGGATCTCGGCAAACACACCGCAAAAAAGTATTACATCGAATAGATCTCCAAGAACATCGAGGAGAATGTGGTATTGAGAATCAAAGAGAGAGAAGAAGCCATCTAGCTACTAGCTATGGACCCGTAGGTCTGAGGTAAACTTCTCACGCTTCGTCGGAAGGGCAATGGTGTTGATGTAGAATCCCTCCATGATCGAATCCCCATCCGGCAGGACGCCGGAAAAGGCCCCTAGATGGGATCTCATGGGTACAGAAGGTTGCGGCGGTGGAAAAGTCTTTTCGTGGATGCCTCTGGTGGTTTGGGCATATAAGAGTATATATAGGCGAAAGAATTAGGTCAGGAGGTGCACGAGGGGCCCACAAGGATGGGGGGCGCGCCCTACCCCCCCCTGGGCGTGCCCTCCTTCCTTGTGGCCGCCTCGTGGCTTCTCTGACTTGCACTCCAAGTAATCTGGTTTCCTTATGGTCCAAGAAAGATCATCGCGAAAGTTTTATTCCGTTTGGACTCCGTTTGGTATTCCTTTTCTACGAAACTCGAAAACAAGGAAAAAATAGGAACTGGCACTGGACTCTAGGTTAATAGGTTAGTCCAAAAAATAATATAAAATAGCATATTAATGCATATAAAACATCCAAAACAGATAATATAATAGCATGGAACATTCAAAAATTACGTTGGAGACGTATCAGTTCACACACTTAACATTTACTGGTTTGTTAGAGAACTAAAAGATAAAGGATAATATGATAACGGGTTTCAGAAGTGTTCCATATGGCTCTAGAAATGCCCCAAGAGTTCCCGGGAAGTCCGGAAAATATCCGGTAGTGTCCCGGAAATGCCTGAAAGGTCCTGGAAGCGTCCGAAATTGTCCGAAATGCTTCGGAAATTTTTGGAAGGTTCTTGGTGGGCCAAGGCCATGCCACCTTGTAGGGCAAGGCGCTACAAGGTCCCTAGGTCGATTGGACATAGAGTCCATAGGGGGCAAGGCACCTCACGGAGGAGTCCTCACAGATGGGGATTGCCGGAAGTGACCAATCCAGAGAGGACTCCTCCTCCCTTGGTCGGCCAACCCCTTAGGCTGCCACTTATAAATAGGGGGCTGGGAGCGCACCAAGGCCACCACAAGCCACGGCTGCCCCCTTTCCCCTTTGCCTCTATGCCCCGCTTTCTCCTCCGGTCTAGATTGATTCTAGATCGGATCGCCGCTAGGTTGCTCCTCTCTAGTTTTCTCGGTGGTTCTTCGTTCTGGATGGTGAAGCTCTGCTAGACCACTACTTTAGTACATATGGATACCATGAAGGGATCATGCTTTCGATCCTAGTTCGAGGGAGAAAAATTATCGCGGTTGGGAGGTTGTAAATCCTAGCTGCATGAATCTGCATCAACGATCTACACCAACTCTTCTTCCGGTACACTCTAGTTGGTAAAGATCCGATCTAAATGTATATGCATCTTCATTGTTATCTTCGAAGTTTGATTCGTAGGATGAATTTTTTTTTCTACTACGTTTCCCAACACAGAGGCTAACTGACAATCGAGATGACCGTAAGTGGTGGAATGAGAATGCCATCATCAAGCTCCAGGATGACATCCGCATTATGGAGGCACAAGAAAAGTCCTAGATGGAGAAGATGTAGTCGGCCAAGAAGCAGATGCTTGGTGAGTCCCTGTCCTGATCACTTTGTTCTTCATCTTTAGTAATTTGTACTTTGTTCACAATGATGATTCATGTTCATACTCCTGTCTAGAGCTAGATAATCAGGCGAAGGATGTCATGATTCGTCAGTGCATGCTAGTCAAGTTGGCTGAGCAAGCGCTCGAGGCCATCTGGTCGCCTTAGTCCATGGCGGACTGTGTGGCGTCGACGGAGGGCCGACTGCTGCAAGCAGCCGGTCTGATTCATGACTACAAGCAGGAGGTGCAGAAGCTGTTCGACCTCCTGTGGCATGGTGTAGACGTGCCTTCCAGCATCTTAACACACCACGGCCACTTTGCGGGTAGCGGTAAGGCGCTGTACGGATGGATGGAATCAGCTGCTCGCCTTCGGGCCAGCACCGCCTTGGCCTTCCTCTCCACTCACCATCCGGACATGGACCTCAAGATGATCACATCTGGCGGCCCGAAGGTGAACGGAGAGCTGGTGAACCTCTTGCCTCAGTTGGGTGACGTGCGCCATCATGACAACTGGGTGATCAAGTTTGTGAACTTGTGGAACCGTGTGGATGTTTCTCTTAATGAAGAAAGCAGTGAGGAGAGTAGTAAAAAACAATCTTAAATTTACCCTGGTATGCCGGGTGGAAGTGTAAAAACTTGAGTGCTATGGTACTTGTATGTTTAAGTACTTTTATGCAGTTTGCTTTCTTTTGATTCTTCCATGTATATTTCTGCTCGTAGTCTGCTTTCGTGTGCAGGCCGACTGCTAGCATTTGCGCTTTCCAACCGGATAGTCAGGTTGCGACTATAGTTGCGGACATAGAGTGGGCCTTAGGTACCTTACGCATTTACTTAGACATTTTTGCAAAAATAAAATCAAAAGAATCGGGTAACATGCCGATTGGCAGTGCACCTGGTGGGTGTGGATGACGTAGCCCCCAGGCGTGGCCCATGGGAGGTCAAAACAACTCCGTTGTGTCGATATAGCCCCTGGGGGTTGCCCGAGAGAGTCGAACCGAAATCTCAATTTTGATCATAAAGGGAATGTAAATGACTCGTAAGTTGAGAAAAAATGATGCATCCCCCGAGTAATGCTTGGGAGGTTCAGCTTTATTCCATGATCGAAACTAAGGGAAAATTATTGAAAATACATAGCTTAAGTGAAGAAAGGATGCAGCTGGGCGCTGTTCCATGTCCTCTCGGTTTCTTCACCGTTGTGCTCAATCAGTCGATAAGCACCGTTGTGGAGTACTTGGCTGATGCCGAAAGGTCCCTCCCAAGGTGGAGAGAGCATGTGCATGCCCTTCTTGTTCTGGATTAGTCGGAGAACCAAATCGCCCTCATTGAATGCTTGACCACACACTTGGCGGCTATGTTAGCGGCGCAGGTTTTGCTAGTAGATGGCCGAACAAGAGAGGGCGAGGTCTCGCGCTTCTTCCAGGAGGTTGGTGTCATCTTGACGTGCGGACTCAGAATCCGCCTCCACATAAACTGCGATTCATGGTGAGTCATGAAGAATGTCAGTTGGCATGATGGCTTCTACTCCATAGATCATAAAGAAAGGTGTGTATCCAGTCGATCTATTAGGAATTGTTCGTAAGCTCCATAGGACAGAGGGAAGCTCATCAATCCAGCAGCCTGGAATCCACTTCAGAGGAACAAGCAGCCTAGGCTTGATTCCTTGAAGGATGAGACCGTTGGAGCGCTCCACTTGTCCATTGGATTGTGGGTGCACTACTTAGGTGTAATCCAGTCGGATGCCTTGCACGCCGCAGAATTGGCGAAAAACATCAGAAGTGAAGTTTTTGCCATTATCGGTGACGATGTTGTGGGGGACACCGAACCTATAGATGATGCCCTTGATGAAGCTGACATAAGTTGTGTCGTCTAGCTTGATGATAGGTTTAGCCTCTATCCACTTGGTGAATTTATCCATCGCGACAAGAAGGTGGGTGAATCCGCCTTTGGTCGTTCTGAGGGGCCCCACCATATATAGCCACCACACAGCGAAAGGCCATGTGATGGGATAGTCTTGAGTGTTGAAGCCGGCATGTGCGTCCGGCGAGCGAACCTTTGGCAGCCATCGTAGTTGCGGACGATGTCTTCCGCATCGGTGAGGGCCGTGAGCCAGAAGAAACCATGCCGAAATGCTTTGGTGATGATGGCGCACGAAGATGTATGGTGGCCACAAGTCCCTGAGTGAATTTTTCAGAGAAGTCATTGGCCTTCTTCTGGAGAGACACAACGTTGGAACATGCCGGTGGTGCTGTACTTGTGGAGTTTGCCGTTGATGATGGTCTATGCCATAACTTGGTGCACAATTTTTTGAGCTTCCACCACATCTGGCGGAAGCTCGTTCCGGATGAGGTAGTTGAGGTAGGGCTGAGTCCAGGCGGGAATGATCGCCAGCACAACCTCAATAGCCGGTGGGTGTTCCTCCTCCTCCTCCTCGGACTCTTTCTTCATCTTGATGGATGGCTCATGGAGCTGTTGCAGAAAAGTACCCGGTGGTATTTTCTACCGAGTCAAACCAAGCTTGGCAAAGGAGTCGGCTGCTTCATTGTGCTCTTGACGCACATGGCATGGTTGAGCTTGAGGCATTCAAATTGACCTTCAAGCTTGTTGCCTGCTTCATGGTAGGCGATCATGGTTGAATCCTTTGTGTTACAATCCTTCATGACTTGTTGTACCACTAGATCTGAGTCCCCACGGCACAATAGCCGGTGAACACCGAGTGATATGGCGATTCTTAGGCTGTGTTGTAGAGCCTCATATTCGGCCACATTGTTGGATGTGGTGAAATGAATATGGAGAACGTAGTTGAGGTTGTCACCATTTCAAGATATGAGGACGACGCCAGTCCCCGAGCCCCCGAGAATCTTCAAACCGTCGAAGTACATGATCCAGTGCTCTAACTAGACTTGAGGTGCGAGGGACTGGTGTTCCCTCCACTCTATGAGGAAATTGTCAAGGGCCTATGACTTGATGGCCTTGCGAGGCTCGTAGAGGATGTCGTGTGCCGCCAGCTCGATGGCCCATTTTGCCACTCGGCTAGTGGCATCCCTGTTGCCGATGATGTCCGATAGGGGAGCGCTGCTGAGTACAATGGGCTAGTGGGCATGGAAGTAGTGGAGCAGCTTCCTCAATGCCAGGAACACACCATAGAAAAGCGTTTGGTAGTGAGGGTGCCTTTGCTTTGATTCATAGAGGTTCTCGCCTACATAGTAAATGGGTCACTGGACCTTCCGCGTTCATCCTTCTTCCGCACGCTCAACCACCAAGGCAACACTAACCACTTCGGTTGGTGGCAACGATGTAAAGGGGCAAGGGCTCCCTCTCGGCCAGGGCAGCGAGGATTGGTGGTGCAGAGAGTAGGCACTTGAGGTCTTTGAAGGCCAAATGTGCCTCATCAGTCCATTCAAAAGAATCAGACTTCTTGAGGAGTCGGTAGAGCGGTAGGCCCTTCTCGCCAAGCCTGGAGATGAACAGACCGAGTGTGGTAATGCACCCAGTCAGTTGCTGCACATGGTTTAGATTTTCAGGGATTGCGTCGATCTTCTCTTGGTTGGCGTCAATTTTATGTCCGGAGACAATGAAACCGAGGAGCTTCCTTGAAGGTACACCGAAGACACATTTCTCCGGGTTGAGCTTCATGTTGATCCTCCTGAGGTTGGCGAATGTTTCCACTAGATCCGCCAGGAGATCATCCCTGTGCTTGGATTTTACCATAATGTCGTTGACGTAGGCATGGACATTCGCGCCGATGTGGTCATGTAGACATTTCTAAATACACCGCTGATAAGAAGCCCCGGCATTTTTCACACCAAATGGCATGGAAAGCTAGCAGTAAGCTCTATAGGGGGTGAGGAAGGAAGTCTTGATCTCATCTGACTCCTTTATTTTTATCAGGTGATAGCCTGAATGGGCATCCAGAAAGCATAGACGCTTGCAGATGGCTGTGGAATTGATCACTTGGTCAATATGGGGCAGAGCGAATGGATCCTAGGGGCATGCCTTGTTTAGGTGTTGGTAACCAGCACACATGTGCCAAGTGTGGTTCTTTTAAGGAACCATGACTGGGTTTGCTAGCCAATCTGGATGAAAGACTTCTTGGATGAATCTGGCCTTGAGTAGCCAAGTGATTTCTTCTCGATGGCTTGACGCCTGTCATCCACGAAGTGACGAAGGGTCTGTTTGACCGGCTTCAGGCCCTTGATAACATTGAGTTTGTGCTCCACAAAGTCCCTTGGGATGCTTAGCATACCAGCCAGTTTCTAGGTGAAGATTTCACAATTCTCATGGAGGAACTCCATGAGCATGCTTTCCTATTTGGCTGGATTATCAGTGGCGATTTGCGCGGTCTTGGAGGGGTCCTCCAGGTGGCCTTGATTTTCTTCGTATCCTTGGCTAACTGAAAGGAAGAGTCGGTGGCCGGCTCTTTCTGGGTGGAAATTGCTCGGCGTCGATCTCCTTCCGGATCTCGGCCAGCTCCTCAGCCGGCATCAGGGTCTCAGCGATAATCGCGTTGGCATCGTCACACTCGGTTGAGTGATGAGGATCCCTAGAAACTGTGATCACCCCATTGGGGCCTGGCATCTTGAGCTTGAGGTAGGCCTAGCAAGGCCTAGCCATGAACCTGGCATAGGCTGGTCGCCCGAAGATAGCATGATATCCACTCTGAAAGTTGACCACTTCGAATTGAAGTGTCTCAACCCAAAAGCTGTCATCATCGCCGAAGACAACCTCCAGAGCAATCTAGCTGAGTGGCCGTGCAGCTTTGCCCGACACAATTCCATAGAACTGTGTGTTGTTGGGCAAAAGCTGAGACTCAGGAATTCCCATGCTCTTGAGGATAGTGGCACAAAGAATGTTAATGCTATTGCCCGGCCCCATCCATGAGCACCTTGTGCAGTCGGAAGCCGCCAACTTGAGGATCCACCACTAGGGCATGCTTGACTGGTTGAGGGATGTGATCCGGACGATCGCAGTGATCGAATTCGACTGGGATCTTAGACCAGTCCAACCATTGAGGAACGGCTGGAATAGTCATGTTGATCTCCTGGTGGTGGAGCATCTAGTTGTGCTTGGTATCGAGTCCCTGGAAGATGATGAGGACACCCTTCTGTTAAGGACGGGCCGATCCACCGCCTCGTGCTGGAGGTCCATTGTTGTTGTCGTTGTCATCATCGCTGATAGCAACTTCTTTGACTGAAGACGCTTGGTGATGCTGCACTCATGAGTGGAGTGCATAGATGGTCTCTCCTTGGTGCCATGGAACTTGCAGGGCTGATCAAGGATCTTCTCGAAAAAAAGCTTTTGGTACTTACTTTTTTGCCACTGCTGATTATACTGATTGTCGCCGCCGCATTTATCAGTGCACTCTGCAGTAGCAACCAACTCAGCTCCGCTGACACCATCTTTCTCGGCCCATTTCAGCTTCGGATTGCGGTTGTTGTTGAAATGGGGCGGTTCTTCTGCCCCGAGGACTCGACATTCGCCTTGCCTTTGTCCTGGGCAGACGGTGACTTCTGGAGAATAGCATCTTCACCAGTAGCATATCTATTGGCAATTTCCATGAGTTAGCTCGTGGTTAGAACCACAGTCTTGGCCAGCTTCAACTTCAGGAGCTCATAGGAAACTCCCTGCTTGAAAGCCTGGATAGCTTGTGGCTCAGCGACATTCTCCATGGAATTACGGAGCCGGGTCTAGCGATTGATATATTCGCAAACTGACTCATCGTCCTTCTTGACGCAATTCCAGAGATCATGCACAATACTGGGTTTCACATAGGTGCCATCGAAGTTCTTGATGAAGGCGTCACACAGGTCATCCCAGTCGTAGATGTTGTCCTCGGGCAAGCTATTGAGCCATGCCCGAGCCGAGCCTTCTAGCATCAGGGGAAGGTTATCGAGGGCAATCCGCTCGTTGCCTCCGCCGATATTGCAAGCAACCAAGTAGTCGTCCAGCCAAGTGCCAGGCTTGGCAGTGCCGTCATACTTACTGACGATGTTCGTGATCTAAAACTGATCAGGAAAGGGTTCAATCCTTATGTGCCAACTGAACCACAAAGGACCAAGTGAACACGAACCAGATGGCCAACCGAGTTCCTCGCGGTACTCGGTCTGGCCGCTCGGATAGCCTCAATATTAGTCTGTGCGTCGCGAGGTCCTTTGCTACTTGTGAGCTGCGTTGGGATTTTCCCCAAAGAGGAAGGGAGATGCAATATAATAGCGGATAAGTATTTCACTCAGTGAGAGCCAGGGTTATCGAAACAGTAGGAGAACCCCGCAAACACCCCTCAACAGTACCTACACACACACAAGAACAAATGCTTGCACCCAATGCGGGCAAGAGGGTTGTCAATCCCCATGAACTCGTTACTTGCAAGGATTATATTTGATAGTGGTAAATAGATAAATTGCAAGGTAAAATAAAAGAAAGTAAAATTGCAGCAAGGTATTTAGGGTTTTAGTAATATGATAAAAGTAGACCCGGGGCCATAGTTTTCACTAGGGGCTTCTCTCTCGAAAGAATAGCATATGGTGGGTAAACAAATTACTGTTGGGCAATTGATAGAATAGCGCATAGTTATGATGTTATTCATGGCAATGATCATGTATATAGGCATTACGTCTATGGCAATTAGACCGACTCCTGCCTGCATCTACTACTATTACTTCACCCATCGACCGCTATCCAGCATGCATCTAGGGTATTAAGTTCATGACAAACAGAGTAATGCTTTAAGCAAGATGACATAATGTAGACAAAATAAAATCAAGCAATATGATTAAACCCCATCGTTTTACCCTTAGTGGCAGCAATACAATACGTGCCTCGCTACCCCTTCTGTCACGAGGTGAGGACACCGCAAGATTGAACCTACTACAAAGCACCTCTCCCGCTGAAGATAAATCAATCTAGTTGGCCAAACAAAACGGATAGATCAGAGAGAAATACAAAGCTATAACAATCATGTATAATAAAGTTCAGAAGTGACTCAATTACTTTCAATGAATAATCTGATCATAAACCCACAATTCATCGGATCCCAACAAACACACCGCAAAAGAAGATTACATCGGAACAATCTGATTGATCTCCGAGGAGAACATTGTATTGAAGATCGGAGAGAGAGTAGAAGCCATCTTGCTAGTAACTATGGACCTGTGGGTCTGTGGTAAACTACTCACACACATCAGAAGGGCAGCAAGGTTGATGTAGAGGCCCTCCGTGATCGATTCCTCCTCTGGCAGATTACCGAAAAAGGCCTCCAGATGGGATCTTGAAAGAACAGAGACTTGCGGCGGCGGAAAGGTTTCTTCTTCTTGCGTTCTATTGGTTTGGTGATATTTGGAAATATATAGAAGTGGAATTAGGTCAGACGGAGTTGCGTGGGACCCACAAGCTCAGGGGGCACGCCTTGTGAGCTTGTGGCTCTCTCGTATGCCTTCTGGTCTCCTCCCGAACCTTCTAGGGTTTCTCCTGGTCCAAAAATAACCCCCGTAAAGTTTCATCATGTTTGGACTTCGTTTGATAATGATTTTCTGAAAAGCCAAAAAAAAGCAAAAAACAGGAACCGGCACTGGGCACTGAGTTATTAGGTTAGTTCCCAAAAATAATATAAAATTGCATATAAAGTATATAAGATTGATAATATAATAGCATGAAAATATTAAAAATTATAGATACGTTGAAGACGTATCATCCTTCTCTCCGATAGGGAGGTGAGTCAGACCAACAACGCTCTGCACGGATCCAATCAATACCTTCACACGCGTCTGGGCGCTTATTGGTGGACTGACTCAGGCGAGCCGACTCCACAGTGATGGGGCGACTGTGAGCCCCCGAGGCTAGACACTGCACCGACCAGAGACCAGTCGGCCTTGCGATGAGCAAACCACATTCTACTGCTCCAGAACTGTTCTGAGAAGCATAGCCAATCGGATATGGCTCTCTGCTCTGGCCCATTCCTTGAGGAACAAGGGCTTCGGAGAGAGTAGCAACACCCATGAGGTTTTTAGCAGGAGTGTGATAGATGCGAATGCCCCTCAACCCTATACTCATCGAGCCAAGGACATCACGCCCTCTGTGTGCAGTCGAAGTCGATTGATGAGGTTGACGCTGGGCATCGGTAGCCCGCGCCGCCTGAAGCTCACACTCTCGCACCTCGAGAGTGGACTTCTCCTGATCGAGATGCTCTTGCTCAGTTAGAACGGCCACTTGGGTGGTTTCAAGTGCTCTCCCCACCGGAGTATCAACGGTGACTAGAGTGCGAAGGAGCGCATCGTTCGTCTGCTGAGTAGTTGGGTTGGCGTTGGCGACGCCACTATTCCCCATGTACTCCTCCACCATGGAGGCAGAGCTATACGAATTCTCATACCCATTGGACTCAGAATCCATAACGGGCAGGACGGAGCCGGAAGAGACCATACCAACAAGCTAGGAAGCAGCATTGCCAGCATGTGTCGCTGACGAAGATCCCAGTGAACACCTGAGACTTGGCCCCGTCAGCCGAGGAGGAGACGAAAGCTGGAGGAGCATCATGCCGGAGGGATCAGCGATGAAGTGCATGCCCCCTGCAGCGATAGCAGAGCCTCCAGGAAGCACAACGGAGGCAGGATGCCACGCTGAATCATTGGCGATGAACTGTAGTGTGACAAAATGCATGAACTGCCCGGGCCTAAGCCCGGCACTGATTGCCGGAGATGGTCTCGCCTGGATCATGGCTCCAACACCTGATTGCCCCACGGTGGGTGTCAACTGTCGCAGGGGTTTCACAGCAATACCTATGAGTTGAGGATTTTTGTGTAGGCAAGGCATACGAGGAGGATCAATGTACGGGATTTCACACAGTGAAGGTTTACCCAGGTTTAGGCCCCCTGTATGGGGTAATACACTACTCCTGCTTGGATATTTTCTCTTTTGTGTGACCCGAGTGATTATAGAGTATTCTGCTATATATCTAGCATGTAGACCAATGTGAACCTTTCTATGTCTCCCGTCATCCTCACCTTATATACTACGTACGGTGAGGAGGTGGGGTTACAAGGGCTGTTATGAGCCACGATGCACTAATGGTGATAATGACGGTCGTTACTGGAGAACCATAAGGGCCATCTTGATGGCGTCGTGGGCAACAGTTGTCTTAATTGACCACGTCTGGGTCCAGTCAGATAGACACCGTGGTTCTCCGCCGGCTTTGGTTGTTACGCCAGATGGGCTGATTGATGTTGGCCCCGCTGAGTGAACCCGTGGGGGGGCGCCGTCGCAGGCTGATATGGGCCAAAGCAACATCAGCATGCATGAACGAATTGTACAATGTCTGCTACTGGTAGTATACGTGTCACTCTTGACTGAACTCAAAACTTGACTGTACTAAACGTCGCTGCCATCGATCTCTACGTAGACCTTCTACAAGCTTAATTTGGGTAGTATATTACTTCTAGCCAGCCAGTCAATTTGCAAGAACGGAAAGCACAACATAGAGTGCTGCAGCAATGTAGATTACGTAAGCAATGTAAAGTGGATAATACTTGCTGATCATAGAGACCCACAAAACCGACCCCAGGTCCCAGCACCCCGACTAACTAAAGTTCAACCCTGAAGAAAAATGAGAGAGAATAATATATATACATATTGGCCGATGAAAGTCGGCCTGAACACCGACCATTTAGGTAGCTATAGGAAACCATTTGTGCGTGCGTGCTGCCGCAAAGGAGAGGACACAAGCGTGAAGCATGCATGCAACCAAAAAGAATAAGAAATCAGACGAGGACAGAAAGGAGCTACAGAATAATACTACAATTTGGACCCGTCTTTAGTTCAAGTCGGTCCAAGTCTTGCAAATTAAAGGAGGGGATATACAGCAACAAATGGCGATACGTACATAGGCTAGCTACACGCGTTTTGATTGTCGTCGAAATCTAAGGAGCCCAGTCTAGGAGAGATGCAAAACGACAGTAGCGCAAGTGATTGTCCTATACAGTGTGTGTATCATCTTGAGCTGTCGATCGACCCCCTTCGAGCTAGAATTAAAGCATGAATTATGCAAATAGAGGCCCTGCTTCCTAGTTTTGTTGACGATCACGGCCAGTCGGCCAGCCCTGACATGACCACGATGGATGGTGCCATCGTCGTCGCTATCGAGTTTGGTCATTAAAAACTCATCCCAGAAGTCATGAATATGTTGGGAATTAACACATACTTAACGGTGATCTGAAACATTGCAGTGGAATATAAAGTAACTTTAGCACCACCTCCACGCACGGATCATTGCTCTGTCACAGAAGGAAACATATGCATCTGCATATATGAAGTAAGTTTTGTCAACTGGAACTTGGGACGAAACTTAATACTTTCAGTAAGTTTCTCTAGCGCGGCGCTGCACATCAGACATCCATCTTAGAGGTGTCTTGTGCCAAGCGAAATCACACAGAACAATAGCAGAAAATAAGCAGAGATGAACACCAATATTTTTAGTGCAAAACCCCCAAGTTGGGGTAAAAACCATGGGCTGAAGCCATCCAAATATGGGATACAACAAGTTCTTCGCTATATAGCACTAGACCCTCTCATACATCAAGATCTCTCAATCTTTGATGACCACAATAAGATTTGGGTCTCAAGAGCTAGTGATTTGAACAATCTCACCAAAGATGGTAGAATCATAGCTTGAAGGAGAAAAGGTAGTGAATCTGGACCATCACAACCTTGGTAAATAGCTCCCTTTGCTTGGTTGCAACCTCATTCTTCAATCTTCCTCTCTTTCCCTTTCTCTCTTGGTTTTCTCTTCTTCTCCAATGGAGTTAACCTGATTTTTGTCACTTGTGTTGATGGCTACTGAATTGAGGGCTAGACATCCCTCTTCCCTCACCTGCAAAGACCAAAATGACCCTTGGTCATAATCCTAATGGGTAGTGGGCTTTGCCACATGTTTGGGCTGCCTAAAAGGCTTCAATTTGTTATCTCCTCATAGCAGACATGAGAAGGATATCCCAACAAATCCCCCCTTCGACTCATGAGGGAGGCACCGCCAAACCTGCTCCCTTGTAGCATGCATGTAGCTTCTCCGTTGGCAATATCTTGGTCATCATATCCGAACCATTCTTGTCGGTATGGATCTTCTTAACCTGTAACAACTTGAAACTCACAACATCTCTAATCCAATGATATCTCACATCAATGTGCTTACTTCGAGAGTGATAGCTGGAATTTATGGCAAGGTGACTAGCACTTTGACTGTCGCAAAACAGAACATACTTCTCTTGCTTCATGCCCAGTTCTTGCAAGAAGTTCCTCATGCACAAAACTTCCTTACCACCATCAACTACGGCGATGTACCCAGCTTCTGTAGTTGATGTAGAAATACATTTTTGCAATCTTGATGGCCATGACACTGCTCCCCCTGCATAAGTCATCAGGTATCCAGACGTGGACTTCCTACTATCATTGTCACCAGCATAATCTGAATCTGTATAGCCCTGCAATATAGGATCACCGCTTCCAAAGTATAAACATGATGTAGAAGTTCACTTGAGATACCTGAGTATCCACTTCACCGCTTCCCAGTGAGCTTTACCTGGGTTTGTCTTGAACTGGCTAACAACTCCAATTGCATAGGCAAAGCAGACCTAGTGCACACCAAAGTATACATTAAACTGCTCACAGCAGATTGGTATGGAACTTTACTCATGTCTTCTTTCTCCTTCTTGCCTGTAAGAAATTGTTCAACGGCTAATTTGTGGTGGCCTACAAGCAGAGAGATAAAAGACTTTGCATCTTTCATATTGAACCTTTCAAATACCTTCTCACTGTATCTTTTCTGTGACAGCCAAACTAGCTTCTTTGATCTATCACGGGAGATCTTCATGCCAAGAATTTGCATAGCTGGTCCTAAATCCTTTATGGCAAATGATTTACTCAATGCCTTCTTGAGCAGAGCAATCCTCTTTGTGCCATTTTCAACAATTAGCATGTCATCAACATATGTGTAACACCCTGGTTTTCGCTCCTCGCTTTTTTTCTTTCGCGGGATTTGACTCCCGTCTTTTTTTTCGGTGTTATCGGATTTTCTCTCGCTCTTGGGTATATGAAGATGGTCATTTAGCCTTGCCTTTCCTGACCAACCAGAGATTCTCTCTGGTTCAACCTTGCCACCCAAGATATATTCTCAGGATTTTGCCACCAAAATCCTACTTTCCGAGTTACCGGAAGGGAAACCCTAATTCCTTCTGTTACAAAGGAACCCCAATTTTCTTTGATCTGTTGCCTCCCAAACTTTTCTCAGTAATCATACTACATCTATCAACCCTAGATATGTAAAAATATTGCCAAGTCATTTGCAATATTTTTCATTTAAAATTAATTTCTTTTTCTGCCAGTTAAAGGAATTAAATCCAGGAAAATATCTATCCATCTCCAAAGTTCATGAAAACTTGTGGAGATATTCTTTGTGATCATATTAAGCTCCCATAAAAATATTGGCAATAATTAAATAAGGGAAATTATATTTTTCTATTTAAAGCCAATATTGTATTTTGGGCACTTTCTAAAGGAGCTACCATTTTGGTGGCCAAGAAAAATCCCAAATAATTTGGTGAGCTTCTCCTACCCATAAATTCACCATTTCCATCAAGAAGCCGAGTTCCACAGTGCAAATTTTGAGCACATCATCCAATTCTTTTTTCTGGACCTATTTTGAGGTTATGAAGCAACTATATTTTATATTGCTTCAAAATTCTTGAAATTAATCCAGGACCTCACATTCCCTATGTGATGTGAGAATGCAAAAATTTACATCATTTTATCTAGCAAATTTCACCCAAAAATTCCATCTAGTTTATGTCTAGCAGGAAACTTTGTGAAGGAAGTACCACTTTGGTATTTCCAAATGAGCTGAAATTTTAAAAGTATCTCCATGCATCTAAATAACTCCTCTACACCAAATTTCAGCCCAATCCATTTAGCCAGTTGAGCACAGCTTCAAAGTTTAGTTTCTGGACCAAAAATTGCATTGCAAAGGAAGTATATGCAAATGAGGTCCAAATGGCTCCAAATTTTACCAGCACCTAGTCCTTCCTACCATATTTCATTTTGACAAAAGTTCAGATCCCCACTCTCATTCATTTTTCCACAAGAGTCCACCCAAGGTTGCTGCCAGAATCTTCTTCTGCAAGTTTCACTCACCTCAGAGCATCCCAGTGGATTCCAGCCATCTCTATCATCTATTTGACCTCTGAGTCACACAAGAGACAAGGATAGAGAAGCGGACACAAGCCAGAGCATGCCATAGCCATGGTAACCACGCCACAGACATGGCCAAACACGCGCTCTGCGCGCTGGCGACGTCTGGCCGCGTCGGGCCGGCCAGCCTAGGCTGCCCTGGCTTGTCCCCGTGTGCCGACTACCTTCCTCGCCGTCCACCTGCCCCGCCCCGGTCATTTCCCCCTCTGTTCTCTTCCTCGCCGGACGAGGACAACCGCCACCGTACGCCACTTGGCTCGCACTGCTGCCGCCGGATACGGATGAGTCTGAGCCCTCCCGAAGCCTCTGCTAGCTCCTCCACTCCTCTGAGAATCCTACTGATGCCGCCCCCTCCCCCCACGTGGCCTCCATCACCAGTGCGGCGATGAGGACGCCACGGCGGCCGAGCTCATCTGCTCGCCCCGTCCGGCTATAAATAGCTCGCCCCTCAGCCCTTCGCAGCAACACAGCCTCCTCCTCCACCGCCTGCACCCTCCCCTGCACCCAATTCTGCTCGAAGAGCTCCTCTGCTCTCCCATGGCCGAAGCTCTGCCGCCGAGCCTCTGCTCCAATTCGGGCACCCCGGCCGTCCCCGGCTCTGTCCGAGCTCACCAACGAGCGCGCTATGCTCCGGGGAGTTCGCCCACCCTCTCGTTCAACCCATTCAGCCACCTGAACTCCTCCCTCGCTGCGGGCCGCCGACCTCTGCCACCACACGCAGCTGCGTCACCGGCCATCCTCGGCGCTCGTGGAGCCATCCCCTGGATGCGCCGCTCCACAACGAGCATTCCGATGGTCGGGGCCTCGCCGTAGGTGACCTAGGTCGCCGGAATGAGCACCGGCGCCGCGCAGCCTCGCCTCTGCCTCTGTTGTCGCGGGGGAGTAGTAGGGAGAGCGGGAGGAGAGAGAGGACGAGGTGTGACCCGCCTGTAAGTGTCACAAGGGCTGGTCAAATCAGCTAAGTGGAGGCGCCCGACGGCCAGTACGTTTTCCCCAATAGGAAACGTATTTCCTCAAAGTGCGCTTTCAGTTTTCAGCTCAGCGCCTAAACCTCTAGTTAGTGAATGTTCGCCCGTTAAGAGCTACAGTGGACACTATTCTGTCCACTATTCTACCTAAGGAACGAACGCCCTAACTTCACGACCGTAACTCCGATTTAGGTGAATCCAAAGCCCACGGTTTCTATTCGTCGGGCCCGTTCCAATGACATCACTTCCACCATGTTTACACATTCTAAAAATGACCATTTTGCCCCTGCCCTCATTTTGGCCTTTTTCGGAGGGGAGCTATTCCGGCAAATGTTTCCGCGAGATGACCGCACTTCTTCCCGGAGTATTCCTTCACGCCAGGCAAGCTGACCATCTGATATATGCCCTAAAACATTGCTCTATGTTATTCTTGCATATGCTTATGCTCGTATGCGTAGTGGTGAGCTGTATGTGACGCTAATGAACCTTTGTCTGCCTTTCTTTGGTGACGGCAGCACGCCTGTGTTCTGAGCTGCTTCCGGCCGTCCGGGGTGGATGCCGACTTTATGTTTCTCTTTTCAACAACTAGCCCGTGTTCTGAGCTGCTTTTCGGCCGTCGCGGGCAGCTGTTGAATTTCTTTCTATAGTAGTGACCCTATGCTCCGAGCTGTTCTTAGGTCGTCTTAGGGAATTGCTACTTTCTTTTTATCAACACCGTCTCATGCTCTGAGCTGCTTTTCAGCCATCTTGAGCCAGGGTTGAGTTATTCCAGTAACGTCCCAGATCTGAGTTGTAAAGACTGTTCTTGTGGCTACTGGTTTATTTGCCGGTTTCATGCAAGGGTTCAGATGGTGGTCACTTACAGCTAAGACTTGTAAAGTAATAAACTTGCCATTTAAACACTATTTCACTAATGACTCGGTGTGATATTATATGGAGATAGATTGTCACATTTCCATAGCTGTTAATACATGCATTGTTACTGCTATTGCAAAGATAAGAATATGACTTAATAATGATAACTTCCTCTGTCGGCTGGATCTAGCCATAGTGCCACTGAACCGAGCTCATCAGTGCAGCCACATTTGCCTTTATGTGAAGGCCCTAGCTTGGTCTATTGTCGTGCTTCTTGTCGTTACCACCAAAGAGGGGGGATTATGCGTGCATGCTACCCTGGCCTGGTAGGTGGCGATAATCCCGTGAGCCCAGTTTATTGTTATGTGCACAGGTCCCCGTTTGGGATAGTTTTTTTTTGCCACGACGGTGGCAGGTGTCAAGAGTGACACAGAGGCCACCCAGGACTTGACCCTGGGAGGGTATGATTGTCAGTGGGGCCGTAAGAGTGTCGGGCAATAGACAAGTTTTGTTAGAGCAGCACCGGTCCACCCGAATGGGAGTACGAGGCCAGGAGCTCCATAGTGGGCGTAAAGTGTGCAACCTCTGCAGAGTGTAAATCTATTCGAATAGCCACATCCTCAGTCATGGGACATAGTTCATACTAGGTCACACTATTTGGTCTGCGTCGAGTCTGGAAGAGTTAACCATGAACCAGAGTAAGGTAAGGTTTGTCAGGTTTATAGCACAGATGCATGGACATCGGGTGATGCCAAGAATATGAGTTGTTGGCCATGCGATGGCTATGAGCTAAATGGTTGAATGACCACAAGGCTTGGATTGGATTTGGATCGGATCTAGATTGGGTTAGGAAATATCCGGAGTATGAACTATGCACTTGATATGCTTTATCTTACTGTATTTACTTCAGTAGTTATCATGCTAGATAATCTTGCTATGTCATGATGACTAATGCTGCTAGATAGGTATGCTATGCCATGATAATTAATGTTGCTCTAATAACAAGTGCATGCTTGAATGCCATGGATTGCTTTGCTTGGTGTATATGTCGGTTTGGTTTGCCTGCGAGTACATTCAAAAGTACTCAGCGGCCTTCGATGTGGCCAGGTTCACCTAAGGATCCGACATCCACTAGCGAGGAGACGGAGTGTTCACGGGCTAGAAGAGTAACCCAGTCAGATCCCTGTGGATTGGAGCCGCACCAAGACCATGCTGCCTTAGATACGGCTTTTTTTCCGCTACCATCACCCTTGTAAAATATCATGTAAGACTAATATATCCATTAATAGAAATGCCTGTGTTCATGATACTTGTTGTAAACGCGCATGCCAGAGTGATTTCCTGGGCTGGTATGTGCGCCGCCAGTCTGGCTACAGTGGTAATCAGGCGGGGCGCCACAATATGGCAAGAGAATAATGAAGTCACACTGGGTATACCTCCTCATAAAGACACAATGATCAGGTTGTGTTTTATTGTAGCCAAGCCCAGTCATAAAAGACTCAAACTTCTTGTACCACTGCCGAGGAACTTGCTTCAAGCCATACAATCTTTTCTTCAATTCGCAAACTAAGTGCTCCTTGCCTGCAACCATGAATCCCTTTGGCTGCTCCATGTATATCTCCTCCTCTAGGTCACCATGCAAGAATGATATCTTCACATAAAGTTGTGCAATTTCCAAGTCCATGGTGGCTACTAAACCTGGGCATGGACAGCCCGCCCCGATGACCCGGCTCGAGCCCTAACCAAAAAACCCGGGCCGTGCCAGGTCCGGCTTGGCATTCGTGCCGGGCTCGGGCTTTATTTTCCAGCCCAGACGAAAGTTTCAGCCGGGATTTCGGGCTTCATGCCGGGCTTGCACGTGGAGATCCTGAAAAGTGTCATTCGGGCTGAGCTTTCGCGCTTTGGGTTTCAGGCTTGTGTTCCAGCCGGGGTTGGGCTTGAAAAATTAGTGATTTTTGGACTTCGAGCCAGGCTCGGGCTTGGGATTTTTTGGTTGGGCTTTGCAAAGCCCGGCCCAGAGAATTCCCGGGTTTAGTGGCCACCATGCCAACAACAACTTGGATCGAAGACATCTTGACCATTGGAGAGAATATCTCATCATAACCAATGCCCTCTTTCTGACTGAGACCTTTCACAACCAATCTGGCCTTCTACCTTGGATGTGAGGTGTATTCTTTAGTCTTCACTCTGTACACCCATATGTTCTTGAGAGTTTGCTTGCCCTTTGACAGATTCACCAACTCAAAAGTGTCATTCTCATACAGGTATTTCATCTCATCCTGCATGGCTTTTGACCATTCATTCTTAAGCTCATCAAACATTGCCTCCTCATAGCATGAAGGCTCACATTCATCAGTCATCAACACATATTGATATGGTGGATACTTGGAAGAAGGAATTAGACCTCTTTCACTTCTTCTTTGTTGCTGCTCTGGTAGTGGATTATCATTGCCAACATCATCATCATCATCATCATCATCATCATCATCATCATCATCATTATCATCATCATCACTTGATGGCTGCTCATTACTATGACTTGTACTGCCTGTAGGGTAACGCAGCAGAAAACAAAAAATTTCCGACCTACGCACCAGCCCAGGACCACTATGGAGACTGCATACAAGGTTTGATCATTTTTGTTACTGACTCGTAGCGCAGCGGAAGTAGAGTCGATGACGATCGACGGTGCAGATCCCCGCAGCTAGGATTTACAACCTCCCAACCGCGAGGATGTATACCCTCATCCGCGCCCCGGACAGCCCTCCGGGAGGCGGTTGAACAGTCCCCCGGACGGTGTCGCGGACAGCCCTTCGGGAGGACCTTCGAAACTCAGACGGTCACTCGGACAGCCCTTCGGAAGGACTCACAGAACTCGGACCGTCACTTGGACAGCCCTTCGGGAGGACTCACAGAACTCAGACCGTCAATTGGACAGCCCTTCGGGAGGCACTCTCAAACAGCCCCTCGGGCACTAAGATCGAAACTACGACCTCTCGACAGAGTTGCACACATACGGTGTCATCTATCCGGCAGGGCTTCACCGTCCAGAACTAGTTCCTGCCGGAACCAAGACAGCCTTTCGGCTCAACGAAACTATTTCGCGGGGAGGGAGAGAAGAAGCCAGATCATTGCAATGGCATGTATGTGAGAATGAGTGAGTGTGGAGGGCTGCCCCTCCACCTCTATTTATAGGATAGCCAAGGGGTAAAGATGTCATACAAAAAACCCCAAAGTACCCCCACTTTATGACTTGTCATAAAAGAATAAAGATAAAAGGGGTGCCATGTGGAGCTCCAAGGAGCTCCACCATGCTTGGCCGGCCACACTTGGGCCCCCCCCCCCCCCGACATGGGGGTGCCTTGGCTCCCAAGTCCTTCTAAAAGGCCTTTTGGAAATATCCCAAAAGGTGGCTTTCCATAAAAAATCCCAAAAAGCACTTTCACTATTCACGATGACATTTTTCAGCCTCCGTTCGAACTGAAAATATTTATGTGGGCTTAGAACATTTCCAGTACCCACTAAAATAATTTTCAACGCGTTATGGAACAATTCCAGTTTAGTGATTTCATTTGCGAAAAAGCATCTGAAGCGGATCCGGCAGCTCCGGAACATTTCCGGTTTTTCTTCCAGAAAATTCCCAAAAGTTTCCAGAATGATTCTGGCACCCTCCAAGAATTATCGGGCATGTGCCGAAACCAATTTGACTTCATGGTATCCTCTGAAACAACTTTTCAGTATCACCGGAACTCATCCGGTGACCTCTCTCGTCGGAACTTTTCCGCTGTCTCCGAAAAACTTTTTGCGGAAACTTTCTCTCAGACTCCCTGTCTAGTATTCAGCAGATAGATGACCCTTAAGCGTGTGACCCTATAGGTTCGGTGAAGTATAGACATGACACGGAACCCCTTCCGATCAATGATCAACATCGGAGCCGTGGACACCCATATTGGCCCCTATACCCACACGAATGAATATTCGAGTGAACCTCCAGTTGCCGTGTGCTATTCCTGTTGCTTCGCGATATGTTACAAATACCCGAGGTGAGACATGTTGGCACTCCCGTGGATCAACAACTTGTCCACTAAGCCAGTTACCTCGTTACCGGTATTGTTCTCTTTTCTCGTTACGTGTTCCGGCATCCCCGTGATCAAATCACACAGTGTCTGGCCAGACGATGATGGACACCGTAACACCGAGAGGGCCCAGATATATCTCTCCATCGTCGGAGGAGCAAATCCCAATCTCGACCCTTCATGTTATTCATCATACTGAACAACAATTGTTCTTTTATGAACAAGCCTTTTGCAACAAACATTTTGCAATGGGCTAGAGTGTATGAAACTCTAAAATGAATTATGAAAGTAAATCCAGAGGTAATATATTAATATCATTATTCATAACATACATCTCATTCTCAATGAAAGTATGGCCCTTATGTTATTCATAACTTCGAACATAAAAAGTTCTCTTATGAATAACCTTCTTGCAAGATACCTTATGCAATGGGCTAGTGTTTGTAAAACTCTAAATGAATTATGAAAATAAATACAGACAGTAATACACCGATGGAAGGTATAGTAACATTTACTATGTTCCCTGTGTATACCTAAACCTCATCCCTGGCTAGTCTTTCAGGCCATAGTAGTTCTTACATCGAGTTGCAACAGAATGCAATCGAGCAGGTATTTTTGTGATTAACTCACAATACCCAAGAATCAGTGATTAACAATTTAATCATAATTCCCAAGAACTATATCTTTGACCAGCTTTCTATACATCAAAAACTTGTATGACATTCATACATGAGCTAGATATTCCAGTCTTCTTTTTTATTGCCATTATACTTCTAACAGTTTAACTTTTAGCATTTCTCCTACTCTCAAAAGAAGCACCCAACTTAAGAGTGGCGTTAGCCCTGGACTTCCTAGGCGTGAAAGTTTCACTAACACCCTTCGGATACTTCCTTTCTCTTTAAGTTGTTGTTTTATTCACCTTTCATCATATGACAGGCGTTCTTCTGGATCCCTCTCTTATCAGTCTAATGCATAGTAAACTCCTTTACTAATAGTTTGCAAACAAACATTGCTTTGGATATCTCATATCTTTTAGCCTTTGTCTGTCTCTGAAAATGATTTTCAGATTCCATGAATATCACATAACTATCCAACTTTCGAAGTTCGGGTCTCATGGAAGCAAATGTATTGCACTTGACTGAAACGGAATTCTAGCTTTTGGATCGAAGGATGAGAGTCATATGATCCATAGCATAAGCGAGAGAATACCAAAGTATGCAATAGGACAAAGTCCTTCTCGGCACTCTTGAGGACAATCCTCACATTACGTTACCAACCGTAAAGTTTTAACCAGATATTTAACAGCTATTCAATTTTAATAGGGAAGGTGGAAACGCGAGCCATTATTCGACAACTATTATGCAAACCACACTTAGAGGGTGTTCAAAATTAATTGCACTGTGAATTAAACAAGTTAATTCAATAGTGCGCTCCCACTCAAATCAATATCTCTCATAATTGATTTTGAGTGATACAAGATCCACATTTCAATTCAACGCCATTGATGTGGACATCACTGATGACGAGAATTTCAATTAGTGGGCAAACATGCCGATCACATCTCTATGTGACTCCTGTTCATCTTTCGATGGGCGTGTTCCGAGCTCAGGACGATCAAGCCCGAACGTCAAGACAACCAAGTGATCTCGCTGCGAGGTCTGACCTCACCCGCCTCACACTTCTCTAATCGTTCGTACCCATGTGGACATGGCGCACCCCGAAAAGTTAGGTGCCGTGACGGTGCTACACTTGGGAGAACACTAACTACTTGATATTTTTGTGAGAGATCACCCTAATAAAAGCGACTACCGCGCAATCAAGAAGGGTGCATCATAAGGGATAAACATCTCAGGCAATTCATAATAGCATGATATGGTATAGCCCTTTCTGACGGAGAAGTCTTGTATTTCTTCGTCTTCGGCATTCGCGTCGGTGTTCACCTTCGCGAAGATTGCCACCACCTTGTCGATGCACCAGATAATATTGCTATCTCTATAGCTAATAAAATAATGCATTACTTAAGGTTGACACGCAGGTCAATAAAGTGACAATCATATGGCTCCAGCCATCATGCCGAATCATGACACGCAGGTCATGTTAATCAATTTACATCATATAGTCATCTCATACATATTCAAATTATTATGAGCACTGCTATACCACATCATATGCACATGCAAACCCTCCTGCAAAACCAAGTTAGACGTCCCTAATCGGTTCAAGCAAAAACTTGTTTTACGTGGCTTCTAAGGTTTCGAAACAAACCAAAGCTACCAACGTCCATCATCAAGTATGATTATTCAAGTCGCTAGATTAACTTTCCAGGGTGTATGAAAACCGAGATAATAAAATCTCGAGGCCCATACTAAACTTCGTCATACACATGACCCCTGTGCAGATCATATCTACATTGCCCTTTCGTTTGCAAAATTTCATCTTTCTTTTTAACTATGGTGGAATTCAATGAACTGTTAGCACTTCGTTGATCAATCAGGATCGCGGATTGCCAGAACATTGAAAACCCACCATGCTGTTATGAAGATCAGAAATATGCAAATTCCAGGGAAGCAACAAGAACATCGGGTAACAGATTTCATCTGCTACCTGCACAAATAATTTTCAGTAATATAACTCATCTACTACCTAATTATATTGTGCAACACCCATACATCTCATGTATTCTAGATCGCAACCTGCATCTACGCATAGCACGGCTCATGATGCCACTGTAGGGTAACGCAGCAGAAAACAAAAATTTTCCGACCTACGCACCAGCCCAGGACCACTATGGAGACTGCATACAAGGTTTGATCATTTTCGTTACCGACTCATAGCGCAGCGGAAGTAGAGTCGATGACGATCGGCGGTGCAGATCCCCGCAGCTAGGATTTACAACCTCCCAACCACGAGGATGTATACCCTCATCCGCACCCCGGACAGCCCTCCGGGAGGCGGTCGAACAGTCCCCCGGACGGTGTCACGAACAGCCCTTCGGGAGGACCTTCGAAACTCAGACGGTCACTCGGACAGCCCTTCGGGAGGACTCACAGAACTCGGACCGTCACTTGGATAGCCCTTCAGGAGGACTCACAGAACTCAGACCGTCACTTGGACAGCCCTTCGGGAGGCACTCTCGAACAGCCCCTCGGGCACTAAGATCGAAACTACGACCTCTCTACAGAGTTGCACACATACGGTGTCATCTATCCGGCAGGGCTTCGCCGTCCAGAACTAGTTCCTGCCGGAACCCAGACAGCCTTTCGGCTCTACGAAACTATTTCGCGGGGAGGGAGAGAAGAAGCCAGATCATTGCAATGGCATGTATGTGAGAATGAGTGAGTGTGGAGGGCTCCCCCTCCACCTCTATTTATAGGATAGCCAAGGGGTAAAGATGTCATACAAAAAAGCCCAAAGTACCCCCACTTTATGCCTTTTCATAAAAGAATAAAGATAAAAGGGGTGCCATGTGGAGCTCCAAGGAGCTCCACCATGCTTGGCCGGCCACATTAGGGCCCCCCCCCCACATGGGGGTGCCTTGGCTCCCAAGTCCTTCTAGAAGGCCTTTTGGAAATATCCCAAAAGGTGGCTTTCCATAAAAAATCCCAAAAAGCACTTTCACTATTTATGACGACATTTTTCAGCGTCCGTTCGAACTGAAAATATTTATGTGGGCTTAGAACATTTCAAGTACCCACTAAAAAAAATTTCAACGCGTTCTGGAACAATTCCAGTTTAGTGATTTCATCTGCGAAAAAGCATCTGAAGCGGATCCGGCAGCTCCAGAACATTTCCTGTTTTTCTTCCAGAAAATTCCCAAAAGTTTCCAGAATGATTCTGGCACCCTCCAAGAATTATCGGGCATGTGCCGAAACCAATTTGACTTTATGGTATCCTCTGAAACAACTTTTCAGTATCACCGGAACTCATCCGGTGAGCTCTCTCGTCGGAACTTTTCCGCTGTCTCCGACAAACTTTTTGCGGAAACTTTCTCTTAGACTCCCTGTCTAGTATTCAGCAGATAGATGACCCTTAAGCGTGTGACCCTATAGGTTCGGTGAAGTATAGACATGACACGGAACCCCTTCCGATCAATGATCAACATCGGAGCCGTGGACACCCATATTGACCCCTATACCCATACGAATGAATATTCGAGTGAACCTCCAGTTACCGTGTGCTATTCCTGTTGCTTCGCGATATGTTACAAATACCCGAGGTGAGACATGTTGGCACTCCCGTGGATCAACAACTTGTCCACTAAGCTAGTTACCTCGTTACCGGTATTGTTCTCTTTTCTCGTTACGTGTTCCGGCATCCCCGTGATCAAACACACAGTGTCTGGCCAGACGATGATGGACACCGTAACACCGAGAGGGCCCAGAGATATCTCTCCATCGTCGGAGGAGAAAATCCCAATCTCGAGCTATCTAGTTACTTGACATACTTTCCCATGAACCCGTAAGCCGCCGTAATAGCCATCCATTTACTGATGACGTTTAACAAACCCCAAAGTTCATGAATCAAGCATGAAGAAACTCGATACTCTCATGGTCTAAGGAATCATGCAAACGTTAACCATCTCTGTGTTATTAACCATTAACTCATGACGAATGTATCTCATAGCATAACATTAATTGGGTCAATTCAACACAAATGTTCTTCTAACATTGTTCCCTCAAAGCTGCTGGCATAGACATGCCCATGATTGGGAAAACATAATCATCATGCTACACTTGAGCTAGTCTTAGAGGCATGACTAGGAATACATTTTACCGTTTATTATTCCACACGTGCACATGGGTTTTCCCAGAGCCTTTATGGATATACGGGCTCGGGAACCACAGCAGTTATAGCATAGAACATAAACATAATAATGAGCATGGAGATAAATAATAACATTTATTATTGCCTCTAGGGCATATCTCCTACACTGCCTTGGTCAGTTGCATCTTCACTGTCTTCAGTGTCATCATCTCCCCCATGATTTTCATGCACGAAAGTTAGACGGATGGGATCCATGTCAACCTGAGGTGTGGTGATCTTCGGCTTCTCTGGTTTCTCAATATGTTTTATTGTTTCATCTTCAATGAACACCACATCATGGCTTCTCACAATTTTTCTATTGGCTGGATCCTACAATTTATAGCCAAATTCTTCACTTGGTTTGCTAAGGTAGATGCACTATTTTGTCTTGCTATCAAGCTTGGTTCTCTTGTCCCTTGGGACATGCACAAATGCCCTACAACCGAAGACCTTCAAGTGCTTGTATGATACTTATTTCCCTGACCAAACTCTCTGAGGAATATCACCTGCAAGAGGAACTGAGGGAGATAGGTTAACAACATACATAGCATTTATCAATACTTCAGCCCAAAATGAATTAGGTAACTTTGCATGAGAGAGCATAACTGTGACCCTCTCTGTGAATGTCATGTTCATTGTCTCTACAAGACCACTGAGCTGAGGTGTCTTTGGTGGACTCTTCTCAAGCCTGATGCCAAACTTTCAGTAATACCTTTCAAAAGGACCTCGGTATTCATCACCATTTTCTGATCTCAAGCACTTCAATTTTCTACCAGTTTCTCTTTCAACTTCGGCATGTAACTCCTTTAAGGCTTCAAGCACCTGATACTTGTTTTTGAACACATAAACAAATACTTTTCTGGAATGGTCATCAATAAAAGTCACAAAGTATATTGCTCCACCATGGGATTTTTTAGTCATGGAACAAACATCAGTGTGCACAACATCAAGAAATTTTTTGCACGATGTGGAGGGAGTGTACGAAATACAACCCTATGTTGTTTGCCGGCAAAATAATGTGCACAGGATTTCAAGGATATACCTTTCAACTCAAGAAAGTACTCCATGCGAGCAAGAGCATGCATGCCCTTCTCACTCAAATGCCCAAGTCTCTTGTGCCACAATTCATCCGAAGTGTCTTTCTCAGTGATGCTCATCACTTCATTGCACAACTTGGTTTTAATCACATAGAGAAAACCTTGCCGACTTCCTCGAGCTACAATCAAAGAACCTTTGGTGAACTTCTATTTTTCTTCATCAAAATAACTAGGATGTTTAATGTCATCAAGCTTGCCCACTGACAATAAATTCAACCTTATATCGGAAACATGCCTTACATCATCGAGCTCCAATCTACAACCTGTGTTTGTCTCAATGCATATAGAGCCCTTGCCAACAATTGTTGACGAACCACTGTTTCTCATCCTCACTTGGCTAGTAATGCCACTCGTGTAACATATGAAATACTCTTTGTGTGATGTAATGTGGAAGGACGCACCTGAATCCACAACCCAACTCATGGCATCATCATGAACAACACTACAACATTCTTCATCTTGAATGACTAAATAGTCTTCCTCTATTGCAGTCATGGCTGAACTGCTCCCAGCCTTTTGCTCGGTTTTCTTTGCAAGTTTCCCCTCTGCAAGCTCTCTTTTGTATATCCTACACTCGCTCTTTTCCCGGATTGCCACAATGGAATCAAGTAATATCTTTTCTATGTCTTGACTTTGATCTCCTCTGGATTTGTTTCTGCCTTGCTGAAATCTTGTGTGATTGTGTCTACGGTTCTCATTCTTTCCATGGGTTTCAGCCACATACGCATCAGAAGAAGAGGCACTCTCACTTTTTTCCTTCTTTCTGGATTCTTCATTCAGCATGCTATTCTTCACCATCTCCAAGGTCAGCTTCCCATCTGGAGCTGAATTGCTAAGTGACACAACAAGCGCGTTCCAACTATCAGGCATGGAACTCAGCAGCAACAATGCTTGTACCTCATCCTCAAAGATAATCTTCATGGCTGAGAGTTGATTTATATGGCATTGGAAGACATTCAAGTGCTCAATCACACTACTGCCATCTCGGTACTCAAGCTTTTCAAGTCTTTTGATCACCGAGGCCTTGTTCATTGACGTCTTCCTCTCATACATATACTCCAACTTCTGCCACATATCATTCGCATTTGTGTCATTTGCAACATGGTGGAATATATTATGGTTGATGTACAAAAGAATCATACCTACTGCCTTTCTATGTAGCACTCTCCATTCTTCTTCCGTGATACCTGTGGGTATATCTTTTTTATAGTTGGCTCATAAAAATCTTTGCAATAAAGGATGACTTCCATCATGGACTTCCATAATGAGTAATTAGAAGAATAAGTTTTATCACGCCACTTGTCATAGTGCTTTCTTCCAATGCCATTGTGAGCAATACTTCAAGCAAGAATCAAGCTACTAGGATCAGCAAACCTCCTTAGCAACCAAAGCTCTGATGCCACTCTGTTGGGAATTAGCACACACTTAACGGTGATCTGAAACACTGTAGCAGACTATAAAGTAACTTCAGCACCACCTCTATGCACTAATCCATGGATCGTTGCTCTGTAACGAGAGGAAACATATGCATTTGCATATATGGAGTAAGTTCTCTAAATGAGAACTTAGGACGAAACTTAATACTTTCAGTAAGTTTCTCCAGTGTGGCGCTATACATCAGACATCCATCTCAGGGGTGTCTGGTGCCAAGCAAAATCACACAGAACAGTAGCAGAAAATCAGCAGAGATGAACACCAGTTATTTTACGTGGAAAATCCCTAAGTTGCGGTAAAAACCACAGGCCGAAGCCACCCAAATCTTGTTCCACTATAATCAAATGTGAGATACAGCAAGTTCTTCTCTAGATAGCAATCTTGGATGACCACAATAAAATTTGGTACTCAAGAGATAGGGATTGGAACAATCTCGCTAAAGTTGATGGAATCACAGCTTGAAGGAGAAAAGGTAGTGGATCTGAACCATCACAACCTTGGGGAGGAGCTCCCTTTGCTTGCTTGCAAGCTCTTCCTTCAATCTTTCTCTCTTTCCCTTTCTCGCTTGGTTTTCTCTTATTCTTTTCCAATTGAGGTTAACCTGATTTTCGTCACTTGTGTTGGTGGCTGCTGGATGGAGGGCTAGACATCCCCTTTCCCTCACCTGCAAAGACCAAACTGACCCTAGGTGATAACCCTAATGAGTAGTGGGCTTTCCCACATGTTTGGGCTGCCTAAAAGGCTTCAATTTGTCATCTCCTTACAACCCACATCAGGAGGATATTCCATCAGAATAGTACGTACCCCCACTCTAGTCCTGCTGTTTTGGAGATCCATGAAGGAAAAAGAGCAAGAAAAACCAGGATCCATCCATGGACGAAGAAGCCAATTACTGCAGGAATTAGCAGCTAGAATCGATTGCTGTGAGTGAGAGTGACTAGCATTGATGAGTGCACGCGTAAGCGCGTACATATTTATGATTGCTAATTAAGACACAAGCAGAAAAAATATCCTAGCTAGCTTAATTTGCTTCTTCCTAGAGTGAGTGATGATGTCATGTGTGGTCATGGCGTCATCCCTTCATCTCGTAGAGCTACCTTAATTAAGCGATGGATGCAGCCTTCATCAAGAGTTGAACTTAAGAGTTGGTACTGCTTTCACTACAGATAACTTATACTTACAGATAAAGTTGGTACTTTATTAACCCGCAAAAAAAACTTATACTTTATTAGTCTAATTTATTGTTAAAATTTAACCCAAAATATGAGGGGACTAGTAAATCCGACCAGCGGAAGTACTTGGAAACGAATTCCAAACTTAACAAATGCGATCTTTGTTAAGCTCCCAAAAGGCGGCTTTCACGTGTACGTAAGCAGCTGGTTGGTTGTGGGATGCCGTAGCATTCCCTTGTTCCCTCCGGCCTGTTCATCATCGTATCGTATGAAAGTAGAGGACAGGACAGCAATCAACTCACGCGTCAGTCCAATACCAAAAAAAAAAAGCTATTTTTTTTAAGGATGGAAAAAGATGGCTAGGACGTGAAAAAGGAAATGACGCACTGTTAGCGATGCATCGAGGTCGACCGGCCGTATCCCCAGTAGCTCCGTAGAGATCAGTAGCACGCGTTTGGTGTTGAAATTTCTGCCACCATGCATTTGTTACCAAACCAATCACATACAGAGGAGAGGAGAGAAGAAGATCCTTGCTCGTTCCTAGCTTTAGCTAGGGAGGGACCCATGGTGTTGTGTTGTGGGAACCTCTTGGCGTACGTATACTCTCTCGTTCCATATTAGTTGTCGCAGAAATAGACGTATTTCAGTGCTAGATACATCTATTTGACCGACGACTAATATGGAACCTTCATTCGAGTGAATTAATTTGTAGATGCCACGTCCATTCAACATGTACGTATGTACGTACTGCAACTGCAACGCTACCAAATTGAGCTGATCGACGAGAGTAATCGGACGCTCGTACGTACTGACAAAATGCCGGGTATACCGTATAGGAACGTTTCTTCTTCACGCATTAATTGTGCGTTGTGATGCTGCATGGAGCCCTCTCAGATTCGTTCGCACGGACGCGTGGGCTTCGGCAGGGAGATCCTCTTTCCCCATTCTTGTTTTTATTTGTGGCTGATGGACTTGATGCGCTTCTATTCTTCCGAGCTACCCAGGATGAGGCTGCTCAGGTGAGTGACGCTCTAGCTACGTATGAGCGGGACAGTCCATCAATCCATCGAAGTGTTCTATATTGTTTGGCCCAAGGTGTGCTGAAGCAAGCCAACAGGAGGTGACGCAAACGCTACAGACCCATTTGGTGGGCTTCGAGGAGAAGTTTCTTGGCCTCCCCACGCCATCTGGAAGAATGTCGAAGGGCAAATTCCGTAATCTGCAACAACAGCTCACTAAGCGTATTTTGCAGTGGGGAGAAGCAGCATCGCAAGGTGGAAAATAAATTTTGATTAAGGCGGTCGCGCAATCCCTCCCCACTTATCCCATGGGGGTCTTCCAGCTGCCACGCAGTGTCTGTGACGGCATCACAATAATGGTGCCGAATTTTTGGTGGGGTGCCAAAGTGGGGAAGAGGAAAATGCACTGGCGAGCATGGGATACCTTGATGAAACCTAAGACCTACGGTGGTCTGGGGTTCCGCGACTTCAGGCTCTTCAACAAGGCACTTCTAGCGCGGCAAGCTTGGCGGCTTATTGCTAACCCCGATAGTTTATGCGCGCAGGTACTCAAAGCTCGGTATTATCCAGCGGGACGGCTGGAGGACACGGTGTTCTCGGGCAACTCTTCTCAGACTTTGCAGTCCATTGTTCATGGTCTTGAGCTGCTTAAGAAAGGCTTAATATGGCGAATCGGCGACAGTGCATCTGTTCGCATATGGCGTGATCAATGGATACCCCACCCATTGCTAGGCAGCTGATGTTCCCCCAGGGCCGCTGCTGACTCCGCCGGGTTAGCGAGCTCCTGGATGAGCGAGGCAACTGCAGCACACTGCTGCTTAACCGGCACTTCATGCCAGTGGACGTCGCGGAAATTATGAAGATCAAGGTTTCGTCTCGGCTCGGCAACGACATCATTGCATGGGCGCCGGAACGCAATGGATCGTTTACGGTCCGGAGCGCCTATCGCCTTGCCTACGATGAATCCCATCGCCAGACTACAGTCACAGCGAGCAGGGCACCGGACGGGCGACGTTTTCTCGTCAGCTATGATGATTCACTTCGGTGTATACAGCACTTCCCTTCTGGCGATACGGTCAAAGGTAAGATGGTACTACCGCCTGTGGGGGTACAGCTATGCATGCTCGAGTGCTCCATCGATGCAGCCGCTCACGGCCAAGTGGTCACCCCCTGCGACTGGTCGTGTTAAGCTAAATGTAGATGGCTCATTTGTTCAGCTAATGGCGGAGTGGCGGGAGCAGGCATGATTCTTCGTGATAGTGATGGCAACATCGTTTTCTCTGCCTGCCGCTCCATCCTGTTCTGCGCTGGGGCACTGCAAGCTGAACTTTTGGCGTGCCTAGAGGGTCTGAACCTCTCCTTCCAGTGGTCTACACTCCCGGTGGATGTTGAGATGGATTGCATGGACGCAATTAAGCTAATCCGGTCGCCGGCTCTCGATAGATCGCCACATGCGATGATAGTTCAAGAAGTTAAAAAGCTCTTTGGTGAAAGGGATGTCACGATTGCTCATGTTAGTAGGAATCAGAACGCTGTTAGTCACTCTCTCGCCGCTTTCGGTCGATCGGAAGGCCGGACTGCGGTGTGGTTGCACTCTGGGCCTGCAGATGTTCATCTGCTTTTTAGGAACGAACGTACCATTCTTTGAACAATGAAATCCCTTTTAACCCCGAAAAAAAAAGCGTCTCTAGTGGGTCAGCCTAGTAATTTCTACATTCGTTAATATCGGTTCGCTCTTTTGTTTCTTTCGTCTTTTTCTACTATTGTTTTTATATATATATATATTTAAAAAATTACGTTCACCACGCATTAAAAACATATTTATTAAATCTTAAAATTTGATTCTCTAATTTAGAAAACTGTTCATACCATTTAAGTAAATGTTCATGTCATTTAAAAAATGCGCACATGTTCATAAAATGTTAAATTTGGTTTCAATGGTTTGTAAAAAAAACATTTGTATCATTCTAAAAATTGTACGTGAGATTTAAAAAATGTTCACTTGTTTAAAAGTTTGTTCATGACATTTAAGAAAAAAATCATGAATGTAAAAAAAAATCATGCAATTTTTAAAAAATGTTCATAACATATAAAAAGATTTTGTGCCATTTCAAAAAATGTTCATCAAACACTTAAAAATGTTTTGCAAATTAAAAAAAATGTTCATGCCATTTTTGAAAAATGTTCAGCGTGTGTTTAAAAATATTTAATTTGTATTCGCAAAATTTTCAATGTGCATTTTATAAATGTTTACCATGTATTCATATAAAAAGTTCAAGGTGTACTCGAAAAATGTTCAACTTGTATATGAAAAAGTTCAACGTGTATTTAAATAAAGTCAACATGTATTTGAAATAAACCAGAAATAAACCGATAGAAGAAACAGAGAAAAAGAAAAAAAATGCATGGAACCTTTCTGAAATTGGGCGGATGGTTCTAAAACCGGTCTTTAGAAGCTTCCAAAACCGCACTATTGGGCGAGCCCACTAAGGGGAACGCTTCCTTCAGTCTCGTGGTAGGCGAGACAGAGCACTAGCAGTAGCCGATCAGGTCGTTGTCACTCCTTTCTACCGCGCTTGCTCGTTTGGATGTGCAACGGCGCTGAAAGGACCCCCGCCTGAAGAACCAGCTTGTCCCCAAGTTGGCGCCATTGGAAACCAATGACGAATTGTCTCATAGTCTTCCCAAGTAGCCAATGCAGCAGAGAGATCAGTACATCGAATTAGTACCTAAAATAATGAAGCATTATCTTTCTTGACGAGGCGTATGTCCAGTATATCTCTAGGGATCAAATCTGCACG
Source organism: Thinopyrum elongatum (assembly GCA_011799875.1). Taxonomy (NCBI): domain Eukaryota; kingdom Viridiplantae; phylum Streptophyta; class Magnoliopsida; order Poales; family Poaceae; genus Thinopyrum; species Thinopyrum elongatum. The sequence goes on along the minus strand of CM022298.1, from coordinate 738,943,257 downwards.
ATTCAGTAATGGCGATTCAGGCAGGTTGGCGTATAAGTTTATATGCAGCAAGACCAATTTGTCCCAAGATTTCAAAAGGGCCAAAGTAGTCCATAGAAAGCTTGGGATAGGGTCCGTTTATCACATATCTTTGAGCATAGGGTGCAGGAGATATGTCCTAGAGGCAATAATAATAGCTATTACTTATCTTCAAGTTCGTAATTATGTTTATTTTCCATGCTATAACTGCAATGGTCCTTGAGTCCGTATATCCATAAAGTCTCAGAGAGAAACCCATATGCACGTGTGGAATAATAAACGGTAAAATGTATTCCTAGTCATGCATCTAAGACTAGCTCAAGTGTTGCATGATGGTCATGTTTTCCTAATCATGGGCATGACTATGCCAGTATTTTTGAGAACACAATGTTAGAAGATCACTTGTGTTGAATCGACCCAACTAGATGTTATGCTATGAGATACATTCGTCACAAGTTAATGATTAATAACATAACGAAAGTTAGCGTTTGCATAATTCCTTAGACCATGAGAGTATCGAGTTTCTTCATGCTTACTTCATGAACTTTGGTGTTTGTCAAACGTCATCCGTAATAGGGTGGCTATTACGGCTGCTTTCAGGTTCATGGAAAAGTATGACAAGGGACTTGATAGCTCAAGATTGAGATTTGCTCCTCCGACATTGGTGAGGTATTCTTTGGGCCCTCATGGTGTTACGGTATCCATTATTGTCTGCCCAGACACAGCGTGATTTGATCACGAGGATGCCGGAACGCGGGAACGAGAAAAGAGAACAAAACCAGTAACGAGGAAATTGGCATTGTGAGCAAAGTTGTTGATTCACGGGGATGCCATTAAATCTCACCTCGGGTATTTGTAACACATCGCGAAGCAACAGGAACAACATTCGGTAATTACAGGTTCGCTCGAATTTTCATTCGTGTGGGTATAGGGTCAATATGGATGTCCACGGTTCCGCTATTGGTCATTGATCGGAAAGAGTTCCGGTCATGTCTATATTTCACCGAACCTACAGGGTCACACACTTAAGGTTCATCTATCTGTTGAATACTGGGTTAGGAGTCAGAGAGAAAAGTCACCCGAAAAGTTTCGGCTACACTGGAATAGTTCTTGAGAGAAAGTCGACGAAAAATTTCAGAGACGATGAAAAAGTTTCCGAGAGAAAACCGGAAGTGTTTCGGAGTTACTGGAAATGTTTCGGAACGTGTCCAGAATTATTTTAGGGGGTGCCAGAAATATTGTAGACCTTCGGGAATTTTTTCGGATAAAACGGTCGCAGAAAAATATTTCATGAATAGTGACAACACTATTATGAATAGTGCAACACTATTGGCTTCTTGGAGAAGCCACCTTTGAGGGCATTTTGTTATTTTCATCTCATGAATAGTGTATTGAATAGTGGCAACACTATTGGCTTCTTGGAGAAGCCACCTTTGAGCGCATTTTGGTATTTTCTCCATAGCCTCTCACTCTATAAATAGAGGTGGAGAGGGCTCTTCATGAGCGTCCCAAGTGCTCTGTTGAGCTCTCATACTCTGGCATATAATGATCTGCCATTCACTCTTCCCCTCCACGAAATAGTTTCGTTGAGCTGAAAGACTGCCTGATTTCCGGTAGGGCCTCGTCCTGGACGGTGAAGCCCTGTCGGATAGTTGACACCGGATGTGTGCAACCCAGTAGAGAGGTCGTAGTTTCGAACTTAGTTCGAGAGATATGCCGAGGTTCTGTCCGAGAGACTCCCGAAGGGCTGTCCGAGGTTCTGTCCGAGAGCCTCCCGAAGGGTTGTCCGAGGGCCTCCCGAAGGGCTGTCCGGGGACCGTCCAAGGTGCTGTCCAAGGGAGAACATCCTCGCGGTTGGGAGTTTGTAAAATTCTAGCTGCGGGGATCAGCACCGACGATCTTCGCCAATTCTACTTCCGCTGCGCTACGAGTTGGTAACGATCAGATCAAATCTTGTATGCATCTTCATAGTGGTCCTGGGCTGGTGTTTACGTCGGAATTTTTTTTGTTTTTGCTGCATTACCCTACAGTAGCATCATGAGCGGTGCTATGCGTAGATGCAGGTTACGATCTAGAATACATGAGATGTATGGGTGTTGCACAATATATTTTCATAGTAGATGAGATCTATTGCTGAAAATTAGTTGTGCGGGTAGTAGATGAAATCTATTACCTGATGTTCTTGTTGCTTCCCTTGAATTTGCGTATTTCTGATCTTGATGACATGGTGGAGTTTTGCCTACAAAGTTCTGGCAATCCGCGATCATGACAGATCAATGAAGTGCTCCAGCTCTTTGGGTTCCACCATAGTTAAAGAAAGATGAAATTTAGCAGACTAAAGGGTAATGCAGATATGATCTGCACGGGGTTCTTGCGTAAGACGAATTTCAGTATGGGGCTCGAGATTTTCTAGCTCGTGTTTCATACGCCCCACAAAGGTAATCTAGTGATTTGAATAATCATACTTGATGATGAACGTTGGTAGCTGTGGTTTGTTTCAAAACCTTAGAAGGCACGTAGAATAAAATCTACCCAAACCGATTAGAGGCGTCTAACTTGGTTTTGCATGATGACATGTGATGTGGTATGCCCGTCGTCAGAATAATTCGATTATGTACGAGATGACCATATGATGTAAATTAATTAACATGACCTGCGTGACATGGTTCGGCATGATGGCTGGATCCATATGATTGTCACTTTAATGACCTGCGTGTCAACCTAAATGTAATGCATTAATTTTATAAGCTACAGAGATAGCTGTTGGAAATATGCCCTAGAGGCAATAATATAGTATTATTATATTTCTGTATTCATAATTAAAGAGTTTATATTCTATGCTATACCTGCTATGATCCTGGAATATGCGATTCAGTGAAAAACTCATATGCACGTGTGGAATCATAAACGGTAAAATAAAAGGTTCCTAGTCTTGCCTCTGGGACTAGCTCAAGTGTTGTTGATGATCGCGTTTTCCGGATCTTAGGATATCGTTAAGTGTAATGATGGTCCTAAAACAACATTGAGATTATGACGTTGGAAGAATGATCATATTGAATCGACCCAAACTTGTCTGTTATGAATTGAGTTAATATCATCTGTATTCAATTGTAATAACACGGAGTGTTAACGTGTGATTTTGCTCCTTAGACCATGAGAGTATCGTAGTCACTTCTTACCATACGGTGGGCTTTGGGGTTGCTCAAACGTCACCTGTAACACGGTGATCATAGCGACAACTTACAGGTTCATCGGAAAGTTTGACAAGGGACTAGATAGCTCGAGAGTGGGATTTGCTCCTACGACGATGGAGAGCTATTCTTAGGGCCCTCTCGGTATGACAGCATCCATCATCATCTCGCAAGACATAGTTGACTTCGTCACGGGGATGCCGGAACACGACAACAAGAAAGAAGAACAAAACCGGTAATGAGGATAATGGTATAATGAGCATGTGATGACTCAGGAGGATACCGACATATCCCGGGTTTTGTGAAGTATCGCGAAGCAAAGGGAACATCACATGATAACCAAAGGTTCACTCGAATATCATTCGTGTGCTCATAGGGATCGATATGGATGTCCACGGTTCCGCTATCGGTCATTGAACGAAGGGTTTTTCGTTCATGTCTATGAGTTACCGAACCTACGGGGTCACAAGCTTAAGGCAATCATGATCTACTGAGTGTTAGTAGGACGGGAGTGATGAGAATATATTTGTGGAATTGTTTTATTAATATTCAGAATAGTTTCGAGAGGATCCGGGAGCATTTCGGGGTCACCGGAAGGGTTTCAGAGAGTATCGGGTAACACCGGGTATTACCAATTAATAATATATAGGTGGGAAATGTTTCCGGGGCTTCTAAATTATATATAAAAGGGCCTAATATTTATTAGAAGGCTTTTATATTAAATTTAATACCAATGGGCCTTAAAAGGCCAAACCGGGGAAGGAGCATTGGGCCAACTTGGCCCAATAGGAAATGGCGCCCCCACTTCCTTGTGGGGGGGAGGGGGCGAATTGGAGTGCGGGAGGAATCCAACTCCTCATCCCAAGGCCAGCGCCCCAAGGAGGGACTTTTCCTCCTTGGTGGCTGCCCTCTCCCTCCCCTCCAACCTATATATACTAGGGGCTTTTGTTCTATGTTGAACACAACTTTTGGAGCCTCCTCTGGTCCTCTCTAGTTCTAGTTCTAGTCGATCCTAGTTGATCTAATTAGAGCTAGATCTAGATCCTCTAATCCTCATAATTGGAAGCCCAGTGTGGTTCTAATCTCCTGCCTCTAATTCTCCAGCGACGATTAGCTCTGGACGGCGAAGCGCTGCCGGATCGTGAAGGCTGCACGCTTGCAACCAAGTAGAGAGGCCGTGCTTTCGGTCTTCAGTTCAAGGGACTCTTCGTGGGCAGTTCGCGGGTCGTTCATCTATGTGTCGAGGGACTCCGAGGACGATCTACACCGGCACATTCTTCTTTCGCTGCAACTCGGTGACGGTAACAATCATGATCCCAACCGTTCATGCATCTTCATATTGATCTTGGGTGTGCGTAGGTGCGAATTTTTTTGTTTTCTACTACGTTTTCCAATAGTGGTATCAGAGCAGTTATATGAGTAGGTGCAGGTTGCGATCTAGATCACATGGGGATATGAGGGTTTGATGTTCTTGCTATGCTTCCCTCGAGTGTTGCTTTGGTTCAGTTCATTGACGGCATGATGTGGCTTTGCACAAAGTTCTGACAATCGCTCGGCTCTGGCTGCCGACGATCTGCTAACAGTTCTTTGGGTCTCATCATAGTCAAGAATAGTGAACCGTCGCGTATAGAAGAGGCCAATGAAGATGAACGATCTCCAAGGGGGTCATGCGTATCTGACGAAGTTTAGTGTGGGCCTAGAGATTTTTAATTAAATCCCTTCCCTCACACACCCTAAAAGTTAATCTAGCAACAAGAATTGTCGCCAAAATTGTGGATGTAGGTAGCTAGTATTATTTGTTAAAAGTGGTTAACCGCGTAATAAAATTTGCTCAAATCGATTAGAGGACATCTAACCTGGTTTTGCAGAGTATACATATGATGTGGTATAGCCTTCGTCATGATAATTAGTTTATGTATGAGATGGTTATATGTTGTAATGTTAAGTGGCCTGCGCGTCACGGCATGATGGCTGGAGCCACGAGATTGCCAGGTTAATGTAAATATCATAGAGCTAGCCTATAGGTTACAGGTGACGATGGCAAGCGTACACGGAGGACCCCGAGATGGAGAAGGTGTACAAGGCACGGGACGAAGAGCTATAATTTCATGCCACCGCGGAATTTCTAAATTAGGTGCCACAGCAACGTTTTCTGAAACAGCCGCCACGGCAACTTTTTCTGAAATTGCCCCCACGGCAACGTTTTTGAAATGGTTGCCATGGCAACGAAATATTGGCCGTCACGACAACGCTTCAACTGAAGATTGAAGAAGATCATGAAGGATTCCCGGCGCCCAGGGCTATATGATATCATGCTTTTATGAACTGGCTGAGATGTTTATCCCTTTGTTGTTTACACCCTTTGATTGCGCAGTAGTCAATTATTAGGGTGATCTCTCATAGTAAATGTCAAGTTAAAAAGGTGCTCTTCCCAGTGTTGCTACCGCCTATAACACGTAGCATTCCAGAGTGGGTCATGTCCACTTGAGCACAAACGGATCATGAGGTGTAAGGAGGGCGAGGTCAGACTGAGCAAGCAGGTAGCACTCGGTTGTCTTGAAGTTCTGGCAGAACATTCTGAGCTCGGAGCACAAAGCATCGATAGATGAACAAGAGTCATATGGAGATATGACTGGCAAAAGTTTGCCCACCAGTCAAAATTCTCGTCATCAGTGATGTCCACATCAATGGCTGAGAACTTGATCAGGATCTTGAATCACTCACTTTCAATTATGAGAGATATTGATTTGAGTGGGAGTGCACTTTATATTAAAATTTGTTTAAACACTAGTGCAACATTAATTATGAATAAATGTCTAAATGAATTTTGTGTCTATAATTGTAGATCAATGGCTCGCAATATGTTCAACTTAGCCCCTATGTTAGAGAAAGAAAAGTTGGCTGCTAATGGTGGAAACTATGCGGGTTGGATCCGGAACCTGAGATTTGTTCTCAGGAGTGCTAAGAAAGAGTATGTGCTGGATCAGCCCCTAGGTAATGCTCCTGCAACAGATGCACCACCAGAAGAAGTTGCTGCTTACGCTGCTCGTAGTGATGACTATGATTCAGACTAGTGCCTCATGTTAACCTGCATGGATCCTAAACTACACAAGCGTTTTGAACATTCTACCACTCAATTTATAATTGGTTCACTAGAAGTTCTGTACAAGAAGCAGGCAAAGACCGAACGTTTTGAATTAACCAAGGCCTTGATTGAGTGCAAGATGAAAGAGGGGTCCTCAATGAGTGAGCATATAGTAATGCTTGCTGGCTATGTTGATAGACTGGCTTCTTTGGAATTTGGAATTCCTCCAACACTCGGTACTGATATTGTGCTTGCTTCACTCCCCCCATCTTATAATGGCTTTATCATGAATTACAACATGAATGGTATGGAGAAAAGTGCAAACGAGTTGTTTGCTATGCTCAAAACTGCGGAAGCTAGAATGCAAAAGAACAGACAAGTGTTGATGGTCAATAAGACCGCCAGTTTCAAGAAGAATGGCAAGTCCAAGAAGAAGAAATCTACTCAAACCGGTAAGACCGAGTCTCAAGAGAGGAACAAGGGCGGAACCACTAAAGAGACTGAATGTTTCTACTACAAGCAGAAGGGACACTGGAAGCGTAACTCCAAGAAGTATTTGGCGGATAAGAAGAACGATTCTTCCGGTAAAGGTATAATCGCTATACAAAGTTAATGTTATTCTACTTGTAAATTTCTGTATGCCATGAGTATTTGATACTGATCAGTAGCTCTCATTTTGCAAACCGATGCAGGGGCTACAGAGAGCTCACAAGGAGAGAAGAAATGAAGTCATGATACAAGTCGGGAATGGTGATGGGATCACTGCTCGGAGACCGTCATGGTCATGTCTTTAGTTTATCTTCAAGATTTATCTTAGAACTGAAACAATAGTTATTTTGCTTCGAAGTTATGTAATGCATCATCCTATGGGTTATGCGATGGATATTCTTATAAGTTTTTAAACAATAGTTGTTTGGATTATTATGAGAATATGGTTTTGATTAAACCTCTATTTTTGTGATGGTTTATTGATACGTCCATTTTGCATCATGTTTTGCTACTATTATTTATAGTGTTTTTAATCAATATAACACTTTGTGGAGCAATTATAATGCCTTTTCTCTCTTAATATGCAAGATTTACACAAGGAGGGACAATACCGGCAGCTGGATTCAGGACCTGAAAAAGCTATGTCAGAGATACCTATTCTGCACATCTCCAAATGAGCTGAAATTTGACGGTGATTTATTTTGGAATAAATAAAAAATACTTGAAGAAAGAAGTACCAGAGGGGGTCACACAGGTGCCCATGAGGCACTAGGACGCGCCACTCCCCCCCCCCCCAGGCGCGCCCTGGTGGCTCGTGGGGCCCCTGGCCAGCCTCTGGCGCCCATTTTCTGGTATATAAACCCATTTTCCCTAGAAAAAATATGAAGAAGACTTTTGGGATGGAGTGCCGCCGTCTAGAGGTGGAACTTGGGCAGGAGCTATTTTGCTCTTCGGCGGAGAGATTCCGCCGGGGATACTTCCCTCCGGGAGGGGGAAATCGAAGCCATCGACATCACCAACGATCCTCTCATCATGGGAGGACCAATCTACATCAACATCTTCAACAGCACCATCTCATCCCAAACCCTAGTTCATCTCTTGTAGTCAATCTTTCTCTCAAAACCTCAGATTGGTACCTATGGGTTTCTAGTAGTGTCGATTACATCTTGTAGTTGATGCTAGTTGGTTTATTTGGTGGAATATATTCAGATCCATTATGCTATTCAATACCCCTCTGATCTTGGGCATGAATATGATGTGTGAGTAGTTACTTTTGTTCTTGAGGACATGGGAGAAGTCTTGTCATAAGTAATCATGTGAATTTGGCATTTGTTCGATATTTTGATGATTTGTATGTTGTTGATTCACTTAGTGGTGTCATGTGACCATCGACTACATAATACTTCACCATCTTTGGGCCTAAGGGAATGCATTGTGGAGTAGTAATTAGATGATGGGTTGCTAGAGTGACAGAAGCTTAAACCCTAGTTTATGCGCTATTCTGTAAGGGGCTGATTTGGATCCATATGTTTAATGCTATGGTTAGATTTATCTTAATTCTTCTTTTGTAGTTGCGGATGCTTGAGAGAGGGGTTAATCATAAGTGGGTGGTTTGTTCAAGTGAGAACAGAACCCAAGCACCAGTCCACCCACATATCAATTTATCTAAGTAGCGAACGCGAATCGAACAAACATGATTAAAGTGACTAGATGAAATTCCCGTGTGTCCTCAAGAACATTTTGCTTATTATAAGAGATTGTTCCGGCCTGTCCTTTGCCACAAAAGGATTGGGCTACCTTGCTGCACTTTTAGTTACTATTGCTACTTGTCACTTGTTACAAATTATCTTGCTACCAAACTACTTGTTACCGACAATTTCAGTGCTTGCAGAAATTACCTTGCTGAAAACCGCTTGTCATTTCCTTCTTCTCCTCGTTGGGTTTGACACTCTTACTTATCGAAAGGACTACGATTGATCCCCTATACTTGTGGGTCATCAAGACTCTTTTCTGGCGTCATTGCCGGGGAGTGAAGGGCCTTTGGTGAGGAAATATTTATATTACGTGCTGAAATTTATTATCACTTGTCACTATGGAAAGTAATCCTTGAGGGGCTTGTTCGGGGTATCTTCACCTCGACCGGAAGCAGTAAGAGTTGCTCCTCAACCTATTGAACCTACTAAAAATATTTATTATGAAATTCCTTTGGGTATGATAGAGAAACTGCTAGCTAATCCTTATGCAGGAGATGGAACGGTACATCCTGATATGCACTTGATTTATGTGGATGATATTTGTGGATTGTTTAAGCTTGCAGGTTTATTCGAAGATGGAGTTAAGAAGAAAGTATTCCCTTTATCTTTGGACGCAAAGGTATTGACATGGTATAGGCTATGTGATGATACTGACACATGGGACTAGAACCGGTTGAAGCTAGAATTCCACCAAAATTTTTATCCTATGCACTAGGTTCATCGTGATAGGAATTATATATATAATTTTTGGCCTCGTGAAGGAGAAAGTGTCGCTCAAGCTTTTGGGAGGCTTAATTCTATGTTGGATACATGGCCCAATCATGAACTCTCAAGAGAAATAATTATTAAAAACTTTTTTGCTCGGCTTTCCCATAATGATTAAACCATGCTCGATTCTTCTTCAATTGGCTCCTTTATGAAGAAAACTATTGAATTCAGATGGGATCTTCTGGAAAGAATTAAATGCAACTCTAAAGATTGGGAACTCGGCAAAAGGTAACAAGTCAGGTATAATACTTGAGTTCGATTGTGTTAAATCTTTTATGGAAACTAATGCTTTTCGAAAGTTTAGCACTAAATATGGACTTGACTCTGAGATAGTAGCTTCCTTTTGTGAATCGTTTGCTGCTCATGTTGATCTCCCTAAGGAGAACTGGTTTAAATATCATCCTCCTATTAAAGAAAAGACTGAAGAACCCATTAGTGTTAAAGAGGAAACAATTGTTTACCATGTTGATCCAGTTGTGTGTACTGCTTATATTAAGAAACCACCTTTTCCTGTTAGGATTAAGGAACATGCTAAAGTTTCAACTGTGGTTAACAAAAGAAATATTAGAACACCTAGACCCTCTGAACAAATTAAAGTTGAACCTAATGTTGTTATGGTTAAAGATCTCTTGGTTGATAATTTAGATGGGCATGTTATGTACTTCTGTGATGAAGCAGCTAGAATTACTAAACCAGATACTAAAGATAAAAATAAACCTGTAGTAGATATGCCTGTTATTTCAGTTAAAATTGGAGATCATTGCTATCATGGCTTATGTGATTTGGGTGCTAGTGTGAGTGCTATTCCGTTTACCTTATATCACAAAATTATGAATGATATTGCGCCTGTTGAGATTGAAGATATTGATGTTACTATTAAGCTTGCAAACAGAGATACTATTACACCACTTGGGATTGTCAGAGATGTTGAAGTCTTGTGTGGTAAGATCAAATATCCTACTGATATCTTAGTTCTTGGATCACCACAAGATGATTTTTGTCCCATTATATTTGGTAGACCTTTCTTGAACACTGTTGCTTCTTGTAGCTTGCGTTGGTATTTTCCCCGAAGAGGAAGGGATGTTGCAGCACAGTAGAGAAAAGTATTTCCCTCAGTTATGAAACCAAGGTTATCGAACCAGTAGGAGAATCACGCAACACCTTGTTAGCAGTACCTGCACACAAACAACACACCCTTGCACCCAACGCAAACGAGAGGTTGTCAATCTCTCGGCGATAAATTGCAAGATTATATTGTATGTGATAGATTGATAGATTAAACAAAAATATAAAATAAAATAAATAAGATAAAATTGCAGCAAGTATTTTTAGGGTTTTAGTAAATGATAAAGTAGACCCGGGGGCCATAGTTTTCACTAGAGGCTTCTCTCGAGAAAATAGCATACGATGGGTAGACAAATTACTGTTGGGCAACTGATAGAAATGCAAATAATCATGACGATATCCAAGGCAATGATCATGTATATAGGCATCACGTCCGAGACAAGTAGACCGACTCCTGCCTGCATCTACTACTATTACTCCACACATCGACCGCTATCCAGCATGCATCTAGTGCATTAAGTCCAATAAAGAACGGAGTAATGCCTTAAGAACGATGACATGATGTAGACAAGATAAACTCACGTATGAATAAACCCCATCTTTTTACCCTTAATACCAATGATACATACATGTGATGTCCCTTTCTGTCACTGGGATTGAGCACCGCAAGATCGAACCCATTACAAAGCACCTCTTCCCATGGCAAGAAAAATCAATCTAGTTGGCCAAACCAAATCAATAGATCAAAGTAGAAACACGAGGCTATAATAATCATGCATAAAAGAGTGCCGCCAAGACTCAAATAATATTCATGGATAATCTGATCATAAACTCACAATTCATCGGATCCCAACAAACACACCGCAAAAAGTCATTACATCGAATAGATCTCCAAGAACACCGAGGAGAACATTGTATTGAAGATCAAAAATAGAGAAGAAGCCATCTAGCTACTAACTATGGACCCGAAGGTCTATGGTAAACTACTCACGCATCATCGAAGAGCCAGCAAGGATGATGTAGAGCCCCTCCGTGATCGATTCCCCCTCCGGCAGAGTGCCGAAAAAGGACCGCAAATGGGATCTCTCGAGAACAGAAGCTTGCGGCGGCAGAAAAAGTATATCGTGGACTCTCCTGAGGGTTTCTGAATATTTGGGAATTTATAGTGTTGGAATTAGGTCAAACAGAGCTCTGTGCGCCCCATGAGGCACCAGGGCGCGCCTGCCCCCCAGGCGCGCCCTGGTGGCTCGTGGGCCCCACTAGGGTCTTCTGGCCTTGTCCCGAAGCTTCTACTGTTTATCTTGCCAAATAAACAATCTCCAAAATGTTTCCTGGCATTTGGACTTCATTTGGTATTGATTTTCTGTAAAACAAAAATAGGGCAGAAATAAGCACTGGGCGCTAAGTTAACAGGTTAGTAACCAAAAATGATATGTAATAGATGTAAATGATATATAAAACATCCAAGATTGATATTATAACAGCATGGAACAATAAAAAATTATAGATACATTGGAGACGTATCAGCATCCCCAAGCTTAATTCCTGCTCGTCCTCGAGTAGGTAAATGATAAAAACAGAATTTTTGATGTGGAATGCTGCCTAACATATTCATCATATTCTTTTGTTCTTTGTAGCATGGACATTTGTACTTGAATGATTCAAAGCAATAGTCTATAATTTGACATGAAAACATAGATACTCAAGCATACTAACAAGCAACCATGCCTTTCAAAATATCAACGGTAAAGAAAGTTATCCCTAGCCCATTATGCTCAATCATTGATCCAATCATGAAACATACTCGAAATTAGCTACATCCAATGCACAAGTATGACAATAGTGCTCTCTAGTTGGTGCTTTATAAGAGAAGATGGAGACTCAAAAAAAATAAAAAATGCATAAATGTAAATAGATAGGCCCTTCGGAGAGGGAAGTAGAGATTTGCTAATGTGCCAGAGCTCAAAGCTTTAAAATAGAGAGATAAAACATTTTGGGAGGCATGCTTTTCCTGTCAACGAAAACGAACGAGAATTTCCAATATCTTCCATGCTAAATACATTATAGGCGGTTCCCAAACAGAAAATAAAGTTATTCCTTTTCCACCATCCTTTCACAATCCATGGCTAGCCATATCCACGGGTGCCCTCCATACCATCACTTTCCAAGGAATTTATTAATGTCATCGTATAAGATTTTTCATTTCATTTCACATTTCGGGACTGGGCATCCCTATTACCTGCCACACTCTCGTGCAATGACAAGTGAATAATCACTCTTCATGAGAATAATCCACTTAACATGGAAGATATTGGCTACCCCCTTCCGCCTCATGAGCGGTACTGGCACACAAAACAGAAAAATTATTTTGAAAATTAGAGTTGGCACACGCAAATTTACTTGGAACGGCATTGAAATACCGCATATAGGTAGGTATGGTGGACTCATCTGGCACAACTTGGGTTTAAAGAGTTTGGATGCACAAGCAGTATTTCCGCTTAGTACAAATAAAGGCTAGCAAATAGATTGAGAAGCGACCAACCAAAAAGTGAAAACGGTCATAAACATGCATTGAACATAACTAACACCGAATAATGCACCATAAGTAGGATATAATTTCATTGCATAACTATTGACTTGCGTGCATGCATAGGGAATCACAAACCTTAACACCAATATTCTTACTAAATCACAATTACTCACTAATATGACTCACATATCATCATCTTCATATTGCAAAACTATTGCAAGGAATCACACTCATCATATCCAATGATCTATATGCAAGTTTTAATCTATATCCCTCTTGAATATTCATCACTTTGGGACCAAATTCATATCTTGTGCAAATTACCATTACTATTAATCACCATGTCAACTCTCAAAAAGATTTAAGTGAAGTATGAGAGTGCAAATATTTCTTCAAAATTTCAATCTTAGCAATTCTCAAAATAATATAAGTGAAGCATGAGAATTCATTTCTTCAAAATTTCAATCTTAGCAATTCTCAAAATAATATAAGTGAAGCATGAGAATTAATTTCTTTAAAATTTCAATCTTAGCAATTCTCAAAATAATATAAGTGAAGCATGAGAATTAATTTCTTCAAAATTACAATCTTTGCAATTCTCAAAATAATATAAGAACAACTCTCAAAATAATATAAGTGAAGCATGAGAGTTTATTTCTTCAAAATTTTACCACCACCGTGCTCAAAAAGATTTAAGTGAAGTACTAGAGCAACTGCCTAGCTCAAAAAATTTAAGTGAAGCACAAAGAGTATTCTAGTAAATCATGATAACGTGTGGCTCTCTCAAAAATAGGTGTGTTCAGCAAGGATGATTGTGACAAACTAAAAAGCAAACAAAGCAAAGACTCATATCATACAAGACGCTCCAAGCAAAACACATATCTTGTGACGAATAAAAATATAGCTCCAATTAAGATTACCGATGGTTGGTAGAAGAAAGAGGGGATGCCTTCCGGGGCATCCCCAAGCTTAGAAGCTTGAGTCTTCCTTGAATATTACCTTGGGGTGCCGTGGGCATCCCCAAGCTTAGGCTCTTGCCACTCCTTATTACTTCATCCATCGTGATCTCACCCAAAACTTGAAAACTTCAATCACACAAAAGTCAACAAAACCTTTGTGAGCTCCGTTAGTATAACAAATAAATCAATACTTTAAGTATTGTTGAAAACCTATTCATATTTTATATTTGAATTATACCTACTATATTCTAACTTCTCCATGGCTTATACCACCCGATACAATCCATAGTTTCATCAAAACAAGCAAGCAACACAACAAAAACAGAATAGTCTGTAGCAATCTATTTAAAAGCCATACTTCTGTAACCCCAAAAATTCTGAAAAAATAGGACAACGTGGGCAATTCATATACCAATACTGTGTAAAAATTTCAGATTTTTTCGACACTCCAGTACAGAACCAAAATTTCTGCACTGAATGCAAAACTTTCTGTTTTCCAAACAGCATCAATTATACTATCTTCCAAATCATCCCAAAGGCTTTACTTGGCACAAACACTAGTTAAAATATAAAAACACAACCATAACATAAGCATAATTGTGTGAACACTCGAAAATAGAAGCAAAAACTAGAAAATTATTTTGTTCATTGGGTTGCCTCCCAACAAGCGCTATTGTTTTATGCCCCTAGCTAGGCATAATGCATAATTTTAAGTATTGCATATTTCTTCTTCTTATCCAAAGATGTGCTTTCATCAATAGGTTTTTCAAAGGTAATATGAAACACATCAATCATAGAAATTTTAGCATTAGCAAGTTGTCCATCTGCATATCCCTCTTGATTACCGGCTACAATCCAAGAGTATTGACTATTAACACTATTGAAAACCTGTTGGATTATATTTGAATGAGGAACTTCTTTTTTAGTATTCTCATCAAAGATGTGATCATTGCGGAACAAATATCTCAACAAGTAATCTCTATCATAAAGGATCTCATCTATTACCGGTTTTTCAAGGCTCATACCATAAAAATCAACAATCTCCCTAGCTTCTCGAACTATGTGATCAAATTCATTCATGAGGACAAGGGTAGCTATTTTCTTTTCTCTAGGGTTTTTTTATAACCGGCAACTCATAAAACAATCTTTGCAATGTAGGATGGGTACGAATAAATCTTCTCTCAAGTTCAAGAACGAGTTCGGAAATAGCATCGGCATAATTTCTTATTCTTTTAAGTATAGAGGCATCATCACAAGTCAAGGACCGAATGCAATTAAAGAATTCTTGGATGACACTTTTTCCTATAACATTTCCATATCCCAACACAAAAGTTTAAGCATCAAGATTGGTAGAACTTTCAATTTTAGGAGTCTTCCATCCTCACTTCTTTCCATACCAAAATTAGCCATGATAAAACTTCAAGCAAGCAAGCAAAGAAGAAAACAAGAAAACACGCAAAAAAAAGCAAACAGAAAATATTTTTGTAATTTTTGTAAAAAGTTTTAGAAGTGGGGGAGATGAAAACGAGAGGTAAATAAAGTAAATGCAAGGAGATGAAGTTTGTGCAAAGGTACTTGATAGATGTTGATGATGTCTCCCCGGCAACGGCGCCAGAAATTCTTCCTACTACTTGTAGCTTGCGTTGGTATTTTCCCCGAAGAGGAACGGATGATGCAGCACAGTAGAGAGAAGTATTTCCCTCAGTTATGAAACCATGGTTTTCGAACCAGTAGGAGAATCACGCAACACCTCGTTAGCAGTACCTGCACACAAACAACACACCCTTGCACCCAACGCAAACGAGAGGTTGTCAATCTCTCGGCGGTAAATTGCAAGATTAAATTGTATGTGATAGATTGATAGATTAAACAAAAATACAAAATAAAATAAATAAGATAAAATTGCAACAAGTATTTTTAGGGTTTTAGTAAATGATAAAGTAGACCCGGGGCCCATAGTTTTCACTAGAGGTTTCTCTCGAGAAAATAGCATATGGTGGGTAGACAAATTACTGTTGGGCAATTGATAGAAAAGCAAATAATCATGACGATATCCAAGGAAATGATCATGTATATAGGCATCACGTCCGAGACAAGTAGACCGACTCCTGCCAGCATCTACTACTATTAATCCACACATCGACCGCTATCCAGCATGCATCTAATGTATTAAGTCCAATAAAGAACGGAGTAACGCCTTAAGAACGATGACATGATGTAGACAAGATAAACTCCTGTATGAATAAACCCCATCTTTTTACCCTTAATAGCAATGATACATACGTGTCATGTCCCTTTCTGTCACTGGGATTGAGCACCGCAAGATCGAACCTGTAACATCCCCAGCATCACACTACAGTAATCCCTTATGATCAGTGCCAAGTCATCCTCCTTTGCATTGCTTGGTTACAATGGTTAATATCTCATTCCAAATTCCTTCACTGAATTCAAATTCAAATCACAAGTGGAATTTAAAGTTGCACAAAAGTTGCTGCAAAAATGTGGCACCCCGATAGAGGGCCGACGCACGCCAGCCCCAAGATAACACCTAGTGCACGTCAAAGACATGATACAGCAATTCCAGGCACAATATGGCTTTATTAAATAGAATGGAGTATTACAATACTGTTGCTTACAACAATATTACATAGCTCCAAGGCTAACTAAGATGGCAGCGAAGGTCTTGGTTCAGCGGCATCAACGTCTCTGGCAGGGCTCCATAACTCACAGGACTGGCTGGGTTACGATCTAGCACGACGAATCTTCTCCTGCAACTGGCCACGTGCAAGCCCAGGTGAGTACTTTGAATGTACTCGCAAGACAACCAAATACATAGCATCCAAACAAGCAGATAACAAAGCAAGCCCTATGCTATGCAAGAATTTATTCTGAACATGAAATGGAATTAACAAGAAAGCGTGAATCAACATGGCTTAGCATACCCTTCTAGCATTACTAGTTATCATGTTGTAGTAATATTACCTGGCATGATTAAACATCTAGCAGCATTGATCATCACGACATAACGGGGTTATCTAGCAAAATAACTACTGAAGCAAAGTACCGTAAAGTAAAGCATGTATCCAGTAAATAATCCATATTCCGAATAATCTCCTAATCCAATCTGAAATTGATCCCAATCCAAGTCTTTCGGTCATCTGACCATCTCTTCCATAGCCCTCCCATGGCTATCATACCATGTTCCTGACAACATCTGATGTCTATGCAAGACATGTTCTTTCACCATCATTACCATTATTACGGTTGATCACCTAATGAGGTCTGGACGGGCTGTCCAATACCATGGACACGGCTATTCGAATAGATTTTACACTCTGCAGAGGTTGCGCACTTTACCCACACCATGGAGCACTGACCTCGTGATCCCATTCGGGTGGACCAGCGTTGCTCCAACGAAACCTGCCTGACCCGTGACTCTCCCACCGTACCACCGGCAATCATTCTCCCCCGGAGTCCTACCCTGGGTGGCCCCTGTGTCACTCCTGACACCTGCCACCGTCGTGGCCAATCAAAACTGTCCCAAATGGGGACGGGTACCCAAACAACTCAACTGCGCTCACAGGGTTATCATCGCCTACCAGGCCAGGGCAGCGCGCGCGCATAACCCTCCCTCTTTGGAGGTACCGGTGAAAGAGCACGCGATCAGACCAAGTCAAGGCCGTCCCATACCGGCAAATGTGGTTGCACGGATAAGCCCGGACAGGTGACTCTTGATCAACTAATTTAGTTTATTAATTCAGTTTAACATCTCGGTCACAGTCACTTAGCAACCACATAGCCAAATCATGACAAGGTTAACAAACATGGCATGAGATCATGGTACTAACATGATAATGGTATTATTAAGATCATGGCATAATATGGCATGAAAACAAGTCTTGGCATTAGATGAAAAGTAATGCTAACATCTAATACAGATGACATGACAGCTGTATGCAAATGCAGACTAACAGGTGATACAGAGGTACTATAATGAACACACAGGGTGCAAGCAAAGTCATCACGCAAGTCCGGAGCTCATGGAAGTGGTTGGCTTGCCTGGGGGTGAAGGAATACACCGGGTGGAAGTGCAATAATACTCCGGGAAGATTTGCAGGAAAGGTTTCCCTCTCGAAGGAGGCTGATTAAAGGTCAAGGGCAAAATAGTCATTTTCACAGTGTGAAAAGATTATGAAAGTGATGCCATCAGAACGGGCTCGACGATCTGAAGACGTGGGCGTTGGTTTTACCTCAATCGGAGTTACGGTCGCGGTGAAACGGCCGTTCGTTCGTTAGGCGACAAAATCTGTCTGTTTCAGTGCTTAACGAACGAACGTTCGCAAAATAACAGGTTCGGCCGGCAGCTGAGAAAGTGAAAGCGTATTTTCAGAAATACGCTTTCGGCAACCGAAAATGACTTTCCCGAACTGCGCTTCCACTTACTGCGGCTGGGCCCGGGTTGACTTTCTCCTCTAGCTTACACGCGGGCCCCGCCTCATCTCTCTCTCTCTCTTATCTCCTCTCTCTCTCTCTCCCTGGTGAACTCCCCTTCGTCTCGACTATAAACAGAGGCGGGGCAGAGCACTTGGCCGGGCCCGACGCCAGTGTTCCTCCCGCCGGCCGCACCCGCCGGCGACCCAGACAAGCTCGCAGCGCCGCCCCGCGCCCAGGAGAGTAGCCGCCAGGGCTCGGGAGAGCTCGGGAATGGGGGCCACGGGCAGCAACAGAGGTGGCCGTGGCCGTGGATGAATCCTCCCCGGCGAGACTGCTCCGGCGAGGCGAGAACGGCGGCGGCAGACGTCGATCTCAAAGGGGAGGCTAGGGAGGCGGGGAGAGGGAGGAAGAAGGCCATGGAAGGAGGTAGCCGAGGGGATCGAGCGGCGTCAGAACTTCTGCCATGGGCGAAGAGGAGCTCGGGGAGCTTGAGGGAGAGGGCTGGGGAGGTTGCTGCTGCTCGGGGGGAGACTCGAAGGTGGCTCAAATAGGCGAGGGGAGGGGCTACGCGACAACGCAACAGCTTCCAAAGCCCCGGCGAGGTGGTGGCGTTTGAGCAGAGGCTAGTCGTCGGCAGAGGCATCTACGAGCTACGGGGCAAGGGGAGGAGGTTCCAGACGGCTCGCACACGCGGTGGGGAGCTCTGGATCAAGCTGGACGCCGGCCGAAGCTGCTGGATGCGAGGAGAGGTGGCAGTGCTTCGGCGGAGCACCAAGGTCGGCACGGCCGTCCAAAAGCTAAAAGACGAGGGGGAGAGGGGTCCAGGCAGAACAGGACGGCAACAGGAAGCTGTTGGACACGACGAGACACACGGAAATGACGAGAAGGAGAAGGGCCCAAGCAAACGACGCGCAGCTCACGTCCATAGCAAGTCAGGTCGGTGGTCACCGCGTGTCCACGGCTTTGCCACGGTGCACTTGATGCCAAATGATGTCTGGGAGGTTCTCCACACATCGCTGAGTTGACCTATGTGTCTAGAAGACACAGGGGAGCTCTGAGGTGACTAGACCAAGGTCAAACATGTTCCAACAGCAAAGTGTTTGTCATGTGGTGTGGCCACCACAGTGCACCTATTGGCGTGATCTTTGGCAGGGGTGAGTCATCCACTAAGGTGATCATCATGGCCAAAACTCAGCACAAATGGTCCACTCTATATGGTACCTCCTTTGTAACCTTGCCCATTGACCAGAAATGAAGATGAGGATGCTGGGGTCAAATGGCTGGATGGATTTGGATGATTTTTGGTGTAGAGTGATGATTTGGTCAAGAGAGATAGCTGGAAAAGTTTCAGCTCAAATTGATCACCAAGGAGGGTACTTCCTTCACAATGATACAATCTGAACAAAACTTAAATAATTTACTGGGGAAGATTGGCTAGATGGAATAAGCTGATTTTTGGTATCCAGGGGTAATATATCATAATGAATCACCCTGCAAAATTTCAGCCCAAGAAGATCAACGAGTCAAGCACTTCCTTTGCAAACTGAAAATCTGGACAGAATTTGCAAAGTGGTGTTGTGCTCAAAATGTAATGGGGGAAACTTGTGATCTTGATGGAAATGGTGAAGATATGGATTGCAGAAGCTCCACAAATTATTTGGGATTTTTCCTAACTACCAAAATGGTAGTTCCTTTGGAAAGGCCCCAAATTGAAATATTGGCTTTAAATAGGAAAATGCAATTTCCCATATTTAATTATGGCCAATATTTTTATGAGAGCTCAATATGATCATAAAGAATATCTCCACAAGTTTTCATGAACTTTGGAGATGGATCGATATTTTTTCTGGATTTAATTCCTCTGAAAGGCAGAAAAAGGAATTAATTCTAGATGAGAAATATTTCATATGACTTGACAATATTTTTACTCATCTAGAGTTTATGAATGAAGGATGATCTCTGGAAATTTTGGGAGGATCAACTGAGCAAGACAAATGATAGCTCCTTTGTAAACGCAAAGGCAGGATTTCTAGTAACGATATTTTGGAACTAGGGTTAAAATGGGGTTCGGGGTTTACTGACGGTTGGTTGGCTGGCACAAGAGCATGGAGAAATTCATGGAGAGGCTGAGGATTGTATGAATTCACCTGGTCACTCACCAGGTTCCAGAGAAAAATTCGGGAGAGAAAAGCTAGGAAGGAATAACAACACAAAAATCGATAACCCGATTTTTGGGGTGTTACAAAAAATGTTCACCAACTGCCAAAAATTCCCTAACCTTTATTTGTTAAGGAAAACAACATCACACCATCGCAAAAAAGGGGCAGTAGCATTTAAAACAATGCTATCCCAGCAATTTTTATCGCCAATTCATTTATGAAAAATACAAATGAATTCTTCTGGTCTCCAAACTTTTCGTGGCAGTGTCTAAAATCAATAGGGATTTAATGGGACACTTCCCAAGTTTTTCCCGAGTCAATAGACTGCCCAAATAATTCATTTCCTCTCTCTGTTATTAAATAAAAATAAAAAAATAGAAAAACTGGAGAAGAAAAAGATAAAGGCCACTGTGCACTGGGCCTAAGTGCATAGTGGCACGGCCCAGTCCAGCCAGCCTCTTTCTCCCTCCTCCCGCTCTCTCTCTCTCTGCGCGTGTCACCGTGCCCTTGGCCGCGCTAGCGCGCTCCGGTGAATGGTCGACACGGCGACGCCCGTGGCCGATCGAGGGGATAAGATCCACCCCTGCCCACTCCCTCGTCATCCTCATCCACTTTCCCCCTCTCCCTCGCTCTCTCCCTCATGTTTCCATCGACGCCCAAGCGGATCCGCCGCCGCTCCTCCGTCGATCCCGTGGCCACAGCCACCGCCTCCCTTGCTGACTGTGTCCGCCGACTCCGCCACGTCTTCTGGTGCCCTTGGGCGGAGCTGGGGAGCCACGCTGCCATTGATCGCCTCGACCCCATCTCCGACCGCCGCCGTTCCTCTCCGACTCCGGTGACGCACTCTGCAGCTACAGAACCCCCCAAAGGCCTTTCGTGAGCCGCCAGGTGAGCTGCCTTCCTCCTCTACCCTCTATCTCGCGCCGTAGCCGTAGCCGCTGTGATGGCCGTACTCATTGCCGCCGTTTACCTCACCGGCGCGGCCACCGTTAACACCGACCGCGTCCGAGCTCATGACCGTGCTCAGTGACCTCGTGCGAGTCCAAAGCGCTAGATCCCGTCGACAGTCTTGCTCTCTGTCCCTGTTTGCGGTGATGGCCAAACTTCGGCACCGCTTCCGCTCGCCGCCGGCACCGTTCCGGTCATCCCCGACGCCTCGTGCTAGCCCGGTTGGACGCGGCACTCGCTGCTTGTTCGAACGTGCCCGAAAATAGCCGTTTTGGTGCACCGTAACGAAATCCCGACGTTGGCCGAGGCTCGCCGCCGCGTTTGGAGCTCGCCGGAGCTCGTTCCGGCGCCGCGCTGACCTGGCCAGTGGTGGGGCCCGCTCTGGGAGGCTGCAAGTGGGCCCCGAAACCCCACTTTGACTTCGTTGACCGGAGTCAACGCTTGCACTGTTCACACATGTCGCTGACCAGTGGGCCCCCTCGTTTAGTTAAACTAATTAAATAGTTTTAAATTAAAACCTAATTAGATTAACCTAACTAGCTACCGACACCTGGGGTCCACCCCTCTAATTAGTCTGCTAGTTTAGTTTAACCCACTGTTAAACCCACAGAGGTTGACAGGTGGGTCCCACCTGTCAGTTTGACCAGTCAGCGGGGCTGTTGACTACTGACGCAGTGCTGACGTCATATATCATTTCTGTTAATTTGAATAAATCCAGAAAAATTTTAAATCTCTTAAATTTCGTAGAAATTAAACCGTAGCTCGGATCGAAAAACTTTATACATGAAAGTTGCTCAGAACGACGAGATGAATCCAACCGTGCCATCTGTTTCCATGACGGGACCCTCTACGGTGGTGAACCCACAACTTTTAGCCTGTTTCCGGTACATGAATAGTGCATACATACCGGTTATTAAATCCAACTTTAATCCTAAAATAACTAAAATGATTTAGACATGTCTTTAGGCAACCCTGCACTGCATGTTAGCATAGCATGCCCTGAGTTGCATATGTTTGATGTGTATTTATTTGTTTCCTCCCCCTCTTCTCTCTCGGTAGACCCTGACACCGACG
The DNA here is from genome assembly GCA_011799875.1 of Thinopyrum elongatum. Lineage (NCBI taxonomy): Eukaryota > Viridiplantae > Streptophyta > Magnoliopsida > Poales > Poaceae > Thinopyrum > Thinopyrum elongatum. Next base: position 738,920,783 of record CM022298.1, on the reverse strand, counting down.
TAGTCCCCGGGGCCGACGTAGCTCCGGAGACCGGCTACACTGCTGATGACCCTTCTCTTGCCGCAGAGCTTCCAGGCAAACACCCCCCTTTGAACATGCCTATATCGCCTATTCTTTCTCCATCCTGCTTGCATTAGAATTTGCTACTGCTTTGAGTTATCCTATTCTGATGCATAGCCTATTTATTGTAACCTGCTATTGATACCTTACCTGCTTATCCTAAATTGCTTAGTATATGCTGGATAGAGACCCACCAGAGACCCCACTTTGACCCAGTTGCCCCCGCTGGATTCTCAGATGACTCGATCAACGTGATCGACAACCAGGCCCCGGCACCACACATCACCCACTTAGTTGTACGACACTGCATCGTTACCATCGAGTGACGAGGGTGATACCTCATTTAGCACTTCTGATGTTAACTGTGTAGAGTAGCTATTCGGTCATGGTCATCGAGGGTGATTCCTCCTTCACCACTTCCGATAACGACGCCGTCGTGCAACACCTCAAGTGTGAACCTCGAGGGTGATTCCTCCTAAGTTCACCCTGATGGATACATCGAGTAGGAATCCAACGAGGGTGATACCTCGGATTCCCTGATGTTATGGACACACGGATACTTGGATTTACAACTGTTACTTGGAAAGGCGGGTCGACCCTGAGGGGTACCCGCGAGTGATGGGAAGTCGGGTTGACCTGGAGGGTGCCCGAGAGATAAATACGAGGCGTGGATGGTATTCTTAGCCCTTGCAGCAAGTCCTCGAGACGGGGCGACGGGGTCACATCGATCATGGGTCTCTGCTCGTTACCGCACTACCAAAACACTAACGATTTGGATATTTGATCCGAGTGGGCCTCTGGCCCGACAGCACTAACCATCACGCGGGAAAAGTTATGGGCACTCTGCATCGTGGCATCAGCCGAAAGCTCTGTCAGACGTCCAGTTCAGCATGGCGGCACGGCTGGGCCAGCACCATCCTGTAGTGGTGGAGCCTAGACCCGCCCTGCACGCAACGACCCGGAGTGCACAGGGCGATGGCCCAATACCCCTGAGCGCTTAGGATATAGACCGACAGGGACCTCTCTGCTGAGCTCTAGGTAGGGTTGCGGTGTGTCGTTTGGCCGAGGCCGGGCATGACCCAGAAAAGTGTGTTCGACCGGAGTTAATCGAGCGTGGTGGGTAAGTTGGTGCACCCCTGCAGGGAAGAACTAATCTATGCATAGCCGGATGGTCGGTAACGGACGCTCGGAGTTGTATCCCGATCGATACAACTAGAACCTAATGATGAGATGAGATATGGATATTCGGGCTCTGGGATTGCTTTCTCACAGGGAGTCGAGAAAGGATCTCTGGCCGAGTTTGATAATCATTACTACTATTACTTTATACTGTACTAATCTACACTCTTCTAATGCTGCAAGACCGCTGAAGATGATAGTCTTCGATAGGACTAGGCCTTCTCTCTACTTTGGCATTTCTGTAGCCAAGTCCACATATACAGCCTTTCTTTGATAATGTTGAATATGTAGTGTAGATCCTTGCTTGCTGAGTACTTCGGATGAGTACTCACGGTTGCTTTGCTTCCTCTTTTTCCCCATACCCGTTTGATGCAGCCAGATGACGGAGCCCCGGAGCCAACTGCCCACGCCGACGACTACTACTACCAACCCGTGGGTGGTTACTACTACGAGCTTGCCGACGACTAGGAGTAGGATCGGAGGGTCCCAGGCAGGAGGCCTACGCCTTTTCGATCGTAGCTTTTGTTTTTCCCCGCCTTTTAAGGCCTATCTATCTTTGTTTTATATCTGTCCTCAGATATCCGATGCTTCTGCTGACGCCTGTAAGCACACTTATGTATTCGAGCCCTCGAGGCCCTGGCTTGTAACCTAAAGCCTGTATTATTTTAATTTGTGTCTAGAGTTGTGTTGTGATATCTTCAAGTGAGTCCTTAGGCTTGATCATGTGCATTTGCGTGTATGATTAGTGCACGATCGAGCCAGGGGCATCACAGGTTGGTAGCAGAGCCGACTGCCTATAGGAACCCCCTTTCCAATTCCTTGGCCGAAGTTGAGTCTAGTATCCGAAAACTGTTTTACTAACTTGGCTGTGTGGCTTATGGGCCCACATCGCCAAATGGGTGGTATTAGGATCTTTTATTCCTCTTCTATACTCTGGGACTCTGAATTCTCTTCTATTCGGGTTAAAATGGACTTACTAACGCCGAAACTTAGGATCTCATAAATCTTGTCTACCCGGAGAGCTGGATATCTGTGCTTAATTCCTTACCATTGATTTGATTAGTCTGATAATCATTTTCCTTTCCATTGGTTTGTTTAACCTTTCTCTCCGAGTTGTATTATACTTCTCATTGTCATTTGACAATCCTGAATTTCCACTATTTCAGATGGATCGTTTGTTGCCACCACGCCCTGCGACGCAGATTGTGCTTCGCACTTGGGCTCATGATGCCCCTGGTTTTCCAGATGTCCTGATCGCCCTCCTGACCAGACTGGGCTACCGCTGGTACCCCGAGTACATGGTCTACGAGGATTACCGCGAGTTCAACCAGGAGCAATACCATGCTGATGTTCGTATCTATGATCAGCAAGATGACTCAGACACTGAGCTGCACCTTTTTCACGGTATCGGCGTGACGATTGAGATGGCAGTCCATGATGCCACCTACTCTGCTGTCGTACGTCTCCGAGGAGAGCTCAGCATTAGCTTGGATGCCTCTGAGTTCTGATACATTCCGTATGCCCCAGCTGGAGATGCTACTGGGTAATACACAGCTATCTGTGCCCCGTACGAGCGTCGTCCTTACGACCCGCAGGTTCTTATTCAGTGCACTCAGGCTCTGGATCGCACTGTTCGGGCTCTTGCCGTCGAGTTGTTTGCCACTCGAGCACATCTCTATGATGCTATGATGCAGTTGCTACCAGCAATTCGTGAAGGGATACATCCGGAGTACATCCTTTACCCGCGCAGTACTCAGATGTATGCTGGTATTGATTGGCCTGCTATTGGAGGTCACACACCTACACGGGGACCTCTTCTTCGAGCTCGTGACCGGATTCTGCATCAGAGTGCACATGGAGAGCAGGATTTCCCTACGACGAACATTCGTCGTTCGCACTTGCAGTTACCCCATTTCAGATGTTTTTCTCTAACGTTGATGTAGTTTTGCTATGTCTCATTGTGTACTTCCTTACCGCGTGCCTGCATGCCGCCTAGCATATCTAGCTTTTAAATTTGCGCCGTTATGCTGTTCGCATGTACCCGACACTGCTTAATTGTTGCCGTGACCGGTAAGATGTCACCGTTCTCCCTACTTTTGATCGACACCCCCTCCCCACAGTTCCTCAGGATCGGAACCTGACTCTCCTGTACATCCTTGATTCCGAAGTATCATATGCTCTTGGCTTTGTGTGTTATCATGAACCACCCTCCGAGAGATGATCTATTCCCGATGCTCTGAATCCCTTTGCACACTCTGATCAGGTATCGACCGTTTGTCCATTCGCTTGAAACTTACTATTGTACCTTCATACTTTGCTCTCGGTGTTTTCTTAAGTTTCAACTCGAGAGATACTTCTACCACGTTCCTCGAATTTTCCACCAGATAATCAACCCTACAAGGGTCAGTTCTTCCGAAGTTTCCCTTTACATCCCCACTTAAATCTCGGGACGAGATTTCTTGTAGTGGAGGAGATTTGTAACATCCCCAGCATCACACTACAGTAATCCCTTATGATCAGTGCCAAGTCATCCTCCTTTGCATTGCTTGATCACAATGGTTAATATCTCATTCCAAATTCCTTCACTGAATTCAAATTCAAATCACAAGTGGAATTTAAAGTTGCACAAAAGTTGCAGCAAAAATGTTCACCAATTGCCAACAATTCCCTAACCTTTATTTGTTAAGGAAAACAACATTACTCGTTCGCAAAAATGGGCAGTAGCATTTAAAACAATGCTATCCCAACAATTTTTATCGCCAATTCATTTATGAAAAATACAAATGAATTCTTCTGGACTCCAAACTTTTCGTGGCTGTGTCTAAAATCAATAGGGATTTAATGGGACACTTCTTAAGTTTTTCCCGAGTCAATAGACTGCCCAAATAATTCATTTCCTCTCTCTGTTATTACATAAAAAGAAAAAAAGAAAAACTGGGGAAGAAAAAGAGAAAGGCCACTATGCACTGGGCCAAAGTGCACAGTGGCATGGCCCTCTCCAGCCAGCCTCTTTCTCCCTCCTTCCGCTCTCTCTCTCTGCGCGTGTCGCCGCGCCCTTGGCCGCGCCGGCGCGCTCCAGCGAATCGTCGACACAGTGACGCCCGCGGCCGACCGAGGGGATAAGATCCACCCCTGCCCACTCCCTCGTCGTCCTCATCCACTTTCCCCGTCTCCCTCGCTCTCTCCCTCTCGTTTCCATCGACGCCCGAGCGGATCCGCCGCCGCGCCTCCATCGATCCTGTGGCCACAGCCACCGCTTCTCCTGCTGACTGTGTCCGCCGGCTCCGCCACGTTCCGCCATGTCTTCTGGTGCCCTTGGGCGGAGCTGGGGAGCCACGCTGCCGTCCATCGCCTCGACACCATCTCCGACCGCTGCCGTTCCTCTCCGACTCCGGCGACGCACTCTGCAGCTACAATACCCCCCAAAGGCCTTTCGTGAGCCGCTAGGTGAGCTGCCTCCCTCCTCTGCTCTCTAGCTCCTCTAGCTCGCGCCGTAGCCGTAGCCGCCGCGATGGCTGTACTCATCGCCGCCGTTTACCTCACCGGCGCGGCCACCGTTAACACCGACCGCGTCCGAGCTCATGACCGTGCTCAGTGACCTCGTGCGAGTCCAAAGCGCTAGATCCCGTCGGCTGCCATGCTCTCTGTCGCCGTTTTCGGTGATGGCCGAACTCCGGCGCCGCTTTCGCTCGCTGCCGGCACCGTTCTGGTCATCCCCGACGCCTCGTGCTAGCCCGGTTGGACGCGGCACTCGCTGCTCGTTCGAACGCGCCCGAAAACAGCCGTTTTGCTGCACCGTAACGAAATCCCGACGCCGAACAAGGCTCGCCGCCGCGTTTGGAGCTCGCCGGAGCTCGTTCCGGCGCCGCGCTGACCTGGCCAGTGGTGGGGCCCGCTCTGGGAGGCTGCCAGTGGGCCCCAAAACCCCACTTTGACTTCGTTGACCGGAGTAAACGCTTGCACTGTTCACACCTGTCACTGACCAGTGGGCCCCTCATTTAGTTAAACTAATTAAACAGTTTTTAATTAAAACCTAATTAGATTAACCTAACTAGCCACTGACACCTGGGGCCCACCCCTCTAATTAGTCTGTTAGTTTAGTTTAACCCACTGTTAAACCCACAGAGGTTGAAAGGTGGGTCCCACCTGTCAGTTTGACCAGTCAGCGGGGCTGTTAACTGCTCATGCAGTGCTGACATCATGCTGACATCATATATCATTTCTGTTAATTTGAATAAATCCAGAAAATGTTTAAATCTCTTCAAATTCGTAGAAATTAAACCGTAGCTGAGATCGAAAAACTTTATACATGAAAGTTGCTCAGAACGACGAGACGAATCCAACTGTGTCATCTGTTTCCATGACGGGACCCTCTACGGAGGTGAACCCGCAACTTTTAGCCCGTTTCCAGTAGGTGAATAGTGCAGACATACCGGTTATTAAATCCAACTTTAATCCTAAAATAACTAAAATGATTTAGACATGTCTTTAGGCAACCCTGCACTGCATGTTAGCATAGCACGCCCTGAGTTGCATATGTTTGATGTGTATTTTTTTGTTTCCTCCCCCTCTTCTCTCTCAGTAGACCCCGACACCGACGTAATCACCGAGGCCGACGTAGCTCCGAAGACCGGCTACACTGCTGACGACCCTTCTCTTGCCGCAGAGCTTTCAGGCAAGTACCCCCCTTTGAACATGCCTATATCGCCTATTCTTTCACCCTCTTGCTTGCATTAGAATTTGCTACTGCTTTGAGTTATCCTATTCTGATGCATAGCCTATTTATTGTAACTTGCTATTGATAGCTTACTTGCTTATCCTAAACTGCTTAGTATAGGCTAGATAGAGACCCACCAGAGACCCCACTTTGACACAGTTGCCCCCGCTGGATTCTCATATGACATGATCAACGTGATCGACAACCAGGCCCCGACACCGCACATCACCCCCTTAGTTGTACGACACTGCAGCGTTACCATCGAGTGACGAGGGTGATACCTCGTTTAGCACTTCTGATGTTAACTCTGTAGAGTAGCTATTCCGTCGTGGTCATCAAGGGTGATTCCTCCTTCACCACTTCCGATAATGATGCCGTCGTGCAACACCTCGAGTGTGAACCTTGAGAGTGATTCCTCCTAAGTTCACCTTGATGGATACATCGAGTAGGAATCCAACGAGGGTGATACCTCGGATTCCCTGATGTTATGGACACACGGATACTTGGACTTTACAACTGTTACTTGGAAAGGCGGGTCGACCCTGAGGGGTACCCGCGAGTGATGGGAAGTTGGGTTGACCTGGAGGGTACCCGAGAAATAAATACAAGGCGTGGCCGGGCATTATTAGCCCTTGCCGCAAGTCCTAGAGACGGGGCGACGGGGTCACATCAATCGTGAGTCTCTGCTCATTACCGCACTACCAAAACACTAACGATTGGGATATTTTATCCGAGTGGGCCTCTGGCCCGACAGCACTAACCATCACGCGGGAAAAGTTATGGTCACTCTGCATCGTGGCATCAGCTGAAAGCTCTGTTAGACGTCCAGTTCGGCATGGCGGCACGGCTGGGCCGGCACCATCCTGTAGTGGTGGAGCCTGGACCCGCCCTGCACGCAACGACCTGGAGTGCACAGGGCGATGGCCCAAGATCCCTAAGCGCTTAGGATATAGACCGACGGGGACCTCTTTGCTGAGCTCTAGGTAGGGTTGCGGTGTGTCGTTTGGCCGAGGCCGGGCATGACCCAGAAAAGTGTGTCCGGCCGGAGTTAATAAAGCGTGGTGGGTAAGTTGGTGCACCCCTGCAGGGAAGAACTAATCTATGCATAGCCAGATCCTCGGTAACGGACGCTCGGAGTTGTATCCCGATCGATAAAACTAGAACCTAATGATGAGATGAGATATGGATATTCGGGCTCTGGGAATGCTTTCTCGTAGGGAGTCGAGAAAGGATCTCTGGCCGAGGTTGATACTTATTACTACTATTACTTTATACTGTACTAATCTACAATCTGCTAATGCTGCAAGACCTCTGGACTAGGCCTTCTCTCTACTCTGGCATTTCTGCAGCCCAGTCCACATATACAGCCTTTCTTTGATAATGTTGCATATGTAGTGTAGATCCTTGCTTGCTGAGTACTTCGAATGAGTACTCACGGTTGCTTTGCTTCCTCTTTTTCCCCATACCAGTTTGATGCAACTAGATGATGGAGCCTCGGAGCTAGCTGCCCCCGCCGACGACTACTACTACCACCCCGAGGGTGGTTAATACTACGAGCTTGCCGACGACCAGGAGTAGGATCGGAGGGTCCCAGGCAGGAGGCCTACGGCTTTTCGATCGTAACTTTTGCTTTGCCCCGCCTTTTAAGGCATATCTGTCTTTCTTTTATATCTATACTCAGATATCTGATGCTTCTGTTGACACCTATAAGCAAGCTTATGTATTCGAGCCCTCGAGGCTCCTGGATTGTAACCTAAAGCTTGTATTATTTTAATTTGTGTCTAGAGTTGTGTTGTGATATCTTCAAGTGAGTCCTTAGGTTTGATCATGTGCATTTGCATGTATGATTAGTGCACGATCGAGCCGGGGGCGTCACAGGTTGGTACCAGAGCCGACTGCCTGTAGGAACCCCCTTTCCTATTCCTTGGCTGAAGTTGAGTCTAGTATCCAAAAACTATTTTACTAACTTGGCTGTTTGGCTTACGGGCCCACGTCGCCAAATGGGTGGTATTAGGATCTTTTATGCCTCTTCTATAGTCTGGGACTCTGAATTCTCTTCTATTCGGGTTTAAATGGACTTACTAACGCCGACACTTAGGATCTCGTAAATCTTGTTTACCCGGAGAGCTGGATATCTGTGCTTAATTCCTTAACATTGATCTGATTAGTCTGATAATCATTTTCTGTTCCATTGGTTTGTTTAACCTTCCTCTCCGAGTTGTATTATACTTCTCATTGTCATTTGAGAATCCTGAATTTCCTCTGTTTCAGATGGATCGTTTGTTTCCAACACGCCCTGCGACACAGCTTGTGCTTCGCACTTGGGCTCGTGATGCCCCTGGTTTTCTAGCTGTCCTGATCGCCCTCCTGACTAGACTGGGCTACCGCTGGTACCCCGAGTACATGGTCTACGAGGATTACCGCGAGTTCAACCAGGAGCAGTACCATGCTGACGTTCGTATCTATGATTAGCAAGATGACTCAGACACTGAGCTGCACCTTTTTCACGGTATCGGCGTGACGATTGAGATGGCAGTCCTTGATGCCGCCTACTCTGCTGTCGCACGTCTCCGAGGAGAGCTCAGCATTAGCTTGGATGCCTCTCAGTTCCGATACATTCCATATGCCCCTGCTGGAGATGCTACTGGGTACTACACAGCTATCTGTGCCCCGTACGAGCGTCGTCGTTACGACCCGCAGGTTCTGATTCAGTGCACTCAGGCTCTGGATCGCACTGTTTGGGCTATTGCCGTCGAGTTGTTTGCCACTCAAGCACATCTCTATGATGCTATGACGCAGTTGCTACCAGCTGTTCGTGCAGGGATACATCCGGAGTACATCCTTTACCCATGCAGGACTCAGATGTCTGCTGGTATTGATTCGCCTGGTGTTGGAGGTCAGACACCTGCATGTGGACCTCTTCTTCGAGCTCGAGGCCGGATTCTGCATCAGGGTGCACATGGAGAGCAGGATTTTCCTACGACGAATATTCGTCATCCGCACTTGCAGTTACAACGTTTCAGAGGTTTTTCTCCGACGTTGATGTAGCTTTTGCTATGTCTCGTTGTGTACTTCCTTACCACGTGCCTGCGCGCCACTTAGCATATCTAGCTTTTAAATTTGCGCCGTTATGCTGTTCGCATGTACCCGACTCTGTGTATGGATCTGTATGTCTTAATTTGCTACTGTTAAGTATCTATTACACTGCTTAATTTTTGCCGTGACCGGTAAGATGTCAGACACCGACGTAGTCCTCGAGGCCGACGTAGCTCCGGAGACCGGCGACACTGCTGATGACCCTTCTCTTGCGCAGAACTTCCAGGAAAGCACCCCCTTTGAACATGCCTATATCGCCTATTCTTTCTCCCTCGCTTGCATTAGAATTTGCTACTGCTTTGAGTTATCCTATTCTGATGCATAGCCTGTTTATTGTAACCTGCTATTGATACCTTACCTGCTTATCCTAAACTGCTTAGTATAGGCTGGATAAAGACCAACCAGGACCCCACTTTGAACCAGTTGCCCCCGCTGTATTCTCAAATGACTCGATCAAGTGATTGGCAACCAGGAACCGCACATTACCCCCTTAGATGTACGACACTGCAGCATTACCATCGAGTGATGTGGTGATACCTCGTTTAGCACTTCTGATGTTAACTTGTAGAGCAGCTATTCATTCCTGGTCATCGAGGGTGATTCCTCCTCACCACTTCCGATAACGACGCCGTCGTGCAAAACCTCAAGTGTGAACCTCGACGGTGATTCCTCCAGGTTCACCTTGACAGATACATCGAGTAGGAATCCAACGAGGGTGATACCTCGGATTCCCTGATGTTATGGACACATGGATACTTGGACTTTACAAACTGTTACATGGGAAGGCGGGTCGACCCTGAGGGGTACCCGCGAGTGATGGGACGTCGGGTTGGCCTGGACGGTACCCGAGAGATAAATACGAGGCATGGCCGGGCATCTAGCCCTTGCCGAAGTCCTGAGAGGGGCGAGGGGTACATCGATCGTGAGTCTCTGTCGTTACCACACTACCAAAACACTAACCATTGGATATTTGATCCGAGTGGGTCTGGCCCGACAACACTAACTATCAGTCCCCCCCACACACAGTTCCTCAGGATCGGAACCTGACTCTCCTGTACATCCTTGATTCCGAAGTATCATATGCTCTTGGCTTTGTGTGTTATCACGAACCACCCTCCGAGAGATGATCTATTCCCGATGCTCTGAATCCCTTTACACACTCTGATCAGGTATCGATCGTTTGTCCATTCGCCTAAAACTTCCTATTGTACCTTCATACTTTGCTCTCGGTGTTTTCTTAAGTTTCAACTCGAGAGATACTTCTACCACGTTCCTTGAATTGTCCACCAGATAATCAACCCTACAAGGGCCAGTTCTTTCGAAGATGCCCTTTACATCCCCACTTAAATCTCGGGACAAGATTTCTTGTAGTGGAAGAGATTTGTAACATCCCTAGCATCACTGTACAGTAATCCCTTATGATCAGTGCCAAGTTATCCTCCTTTGCATTGCTTGATCACAATGGTTAATATCTCATTCCAAATTCCTTCACTGAAATCAAATTCAAATCACAAGTGGAATTTAAAGTTGCACAAAAGTTGCTGCAAAAATGTTCACCAACTGCCAAAAATTCCCTAACCTTTATTTGTTAAGGAAAACAACATCACTCCTTTGCAAAAATGGGCAGTAGCATTTAAAACAATGTTATCCCAGCAATTTTTCTTGCCAATTCATTTATGAAAAATACAAATGAATTCTTCTGGTCTCCAAACTTTTCGTGGCAGTGTCTAAAATCAATAGGGATTTAATGGGACACTTCCCAAGTTTTTCCCGAGTCAATAGACTACCCAAATAATGCATTTCCTCTCTCTGTTATTAAATAAAAAGAAAAAAACAGAAAAACTGGAGAAGAAAAAGAGAAAGGCCACTGTGCACTGGGCCTAAGTGCATAGTGGCACGGCCCAATCCAGCCGGCCTCTTTCTCCCTCCTCCCGCTCTCTCTCTCTCTCACTGCGCGTGTCGCCGCGCCCTTGGCGGCGCCGGCGCACTCCGGCGAATCATCGACACGGCGACGCCCGCGGCCGACTGAGGGGATAAGATCCACCCCGGCCCACTCCCTCATCGTCCTCATCCACTTTCCCCCTCTGGCTCGCTCTCTCCCTCTCGTTTCCATCGACGCATGAGCGGATCCGCCACCGCGCCTCCGTCGATCCCGTGGCCACAGCCACCGCCTCGCCTGCTGACTGTGTTCGCCGGCTCCGCCATGTTACGCCACGTCTTCTGGTGCCCTTGGGCGGAGCTAGGGAGCCACGCTGCCGTCGATTGCCTCGACCCCATCTCCGACCGCCGCCGTTCCTCTCCGACTCCGGCGACGCACTCTGCTGCTACAAAACCCCCCAAAGGCCTTTTCGTGAGCTGCTAGGTGAGCCGCCTTCCTCCTCTACCCTCTAGCTCCTCTAGCTCACGCCGTAGCCATAGTCGTCGTGATGGCCGTACTCATCGCCGCCATTTACCTCACCGGCGTGGCCACCGTTAACACAGACAGCGTCCGAGCTCATGACCGTGCTCAGTGATCTCATGCGAGTCCAAAGTGCTAGATCCCGTTGGCTGTCGTGCTCTTTGTCGCCGTTTGCGGTGATGGCCGAACTTCGGTGCCGCTTCCGCTCGCCGCCGGCACCGTTCCGGTCATCCCCGATGCCTCGCGCTAGCCCGGTTGGACGCGGCACTCGCTGCTCGTTTGAACGCGCCCGAAAACAGCCGTTTTGGTGCACCGTAACGAAATCCCGACGCCGGGCGAGGCTCGCCGCCGTGTTTGGAGCTCGCCGGAGCTCGTTCCGGCGCCGCGCTGACCTGGCCAGTGGTGGGGCCCGCTCTGGGAGGCTGCCAGTGGGCCCTGAAACCCCACTTTGACTTCGTTGATCGGAGTCAACGCTTGCACTGTTCACACGTGCCACTGACCAGTGGGCCCCCTCGTTTAGTTAAACTAATTAAACAGTTTTTAATTAAAACCTAATTAGATTAACCTAACTAGCCACTGACACCTAGGGCCCACCCTTCTAATTAGTCTGTTAGTTTAGTTTAACCCACTGTTAAACCCACAGAGGTTGACAGGTGGGTCCCACCTGTCAGTTTCACCAGTCAGTGGGGCTGTTGACTGCTGACGCAGTGCTGACATCATGCTGACATCATATATCATTTCTGTTAATTTGAATAAATACAGAAAATATTTAAATCTTTTAAAATTCGTAGAAATTAAACCGTAGCTCGGATCGAAAAACTTTATGCATGAGAGTTGCTCAGAACAAAGTGACGAATCCAACCGTGCCATTTGTTTCCATGATGGGATCCTCTACGGAGGTGAACCTGCAACTTTTATCCTGTTTTCGGTAGATGAATAGTGCATACATACCGGTTATTAAATCCAACTTTAATCCTAAAATAACTAAAATGATTTAGACATGTCTTTAGGCAGCCCTGCACTGCACGTTAGCATAGCATGCCCTGAGTTGCATATGTTTGCTGTGTATTTATTTGTTTACTCCCCCTCCTCTCTCTCGGTAGACCGCGACACCGACGTAGTCCTCGAGGCCGACGTAGCTCCGGAGACCGGCGACACTGCTGATGACCCTTCTCTTGCCGCAGAACTTCCAGGAAAGCAACCACCTTTGAACATGCCTATATCGCCTATTCTTTCTCCCTCCTGCTTGCATTAGAATTTGCTACTGCTTTGAGTTATCCTATTCTGATGCATAGCCTGTTTATTGTAACCTGCTATTGATACCTTACCTGCTTATCCTAAACTGCTTAGTATAGGCTGGATAAAGACCAACCAGAGACCCCACTTTGAACCAGTTGCCCCCGCTGTATTCTCAAATGACTCGATCAACGTGATTGGCAACCAGGAACCGCACATTACCCCCTTAGATGTACGACACTGCAGCATTACCATCGAGTGATGTGAGTGATACCTCGTTTAGCACTTCTGATGTTAACTCTGTAGAGCAGCTATTCATTCCTGGTCATCGAGGGTGATTCCTCCTTCACCACTTCCGATAACGACGCCGTCGTGCAAAACCTCAAGTGTGAACCTCGACGGTGATTCCTCCTAGGTTCACCTTGACAGATACATCGAGTAGGAATCCAACGAGGGTGATACCTCGGATTCCCTGATGTTATGGACACATGGATACTTGGACTTTACAACTGTTACATGGGAAGGCGGGTCGACCCTGAGGGGTACCCGCGAGTGATGGGACGTCGGGTTGGCCTGGACGGTACCCGAGAGATAAATACGAGGCATGGCCGGGCATTCTTAGCCCTTGCCGCAAGTCCTCGAGATGGGGCGACGGGGTCACATCGATCGTGAGTCTCTGCTCGTTACCACACTACCAAAACACTAACCATTTGGATATTTGATCCGAGTGGGCCTCTGGCCCGACAACACTAACTATCACGTGGGAAAAGTTATGGGCACTCTGCATCGTGGCATTAGCCGAAAGCTCTGTCAGACGTCCAGTTCAGCATGGCGGCACGGTTGGGCCGGCACCATCCTGTAGTGGTGGAGCCTGGACCCGCCCTGCAAGCAACGACCCGGAGTGCACAGGGCGATGGCCCAAGACCCCTGAGCGCTTAGGATATAGACCGACGGGGACTGCTCTGCTGAGCTCTAGGTAGGGTTGCGGTGTGTCGTTTGGCCGAGGCCGGGCATGACCCAAAAAGTTAATCGAACGTGGTGGGTAAGTTGGTGCACCCATGTAGGGAAGAACTAATCTACGCATAGCCAGACCCATGGTAATGGACGCTTGGAGTTGTATCCCGATTGATACAACTAGAACCTAATGATGAGATGAGATCTGGATATTTGGCCTCTGGGATTGCTTTCTCGCAGGGAATCAAGAAAGGATCTCTGGCCGAGGTTGATACTTATTACTTCTATTACTTTATACTGTACTAATCTACACTCTTCTAATGCTGCAAGACCGCTGAAGATGCTAGTCTTCGATAGGACTAGGCCTTCTCTCTACTCTGGCATTTTTGCAGCCCAGTCCACATATATAGCCTTTCTTTGATAATTTTGCATATGTAGTGTAGATCCTTGCTTGCTGAGTACTTCGGATGAGTACTCACGGTTGCTTTGCTTCCTCTTTTTCCCCATACCCGTTTGATGCAACCAGATGACGGAGCCCCGGAGCCAGCTGCCCCCGCCGGCTACTACAACTACCACCCCGAGGGTGGTTAGTACTACAAGCTTGACGATGACCAGGAGTAGGATCGGAGGGTCCCAGGCAGGAGGCCTACGCCTTTTCGATCATAACTTTTGTTTTGCCCCGCCTTTTGAGGCCTATCTGTCTTTCTTTTATATCTGTACTCAGATATCTGATGCTTCCGCTGACGCCTGTAAGCAAGCTTATGTATTCGAGCCCTCGAGGCCCCTGGCTTGTAACCTAAAGCTTGTATTATTTTAATTTGTGTCTAGAGTTGTGTTGTGATATCTTCAAGTGAGTCCTTAGGCTTCATCGTGTGCATTTGCGTGTATGATTAGTGCACGATCGAGCCGGGGGCATCATAGGTTGGTACTAGAGCCGACTGCCTATAGGAACCCCCTTTCCAATTCCTTGGCCGAAGTTGAGTCTAGTATCCGCAAACTGTTTTACTAACTTGGCTGTGTGGCTTACGGGCCCACGTCACCAAATGGGTGGTATTAGGATCTTTTATTCCTCTTCTATACTCTGGGACTCTGAATTCTCTTCTATTCGGGTTAAAAAGGACTTACTAACGCTGACACTTAGGATCTCGTAAATCTTTTCTACCCGGAGAGCTGGATATCTGTGCTTAATTCCTTACAGTTGATCTGATTAGTCTGATAATCATTTTGCTTTCCATTGGTTTGTTTAACCTTTCTCTCCGAGTTGTATTATACTTCTCATTGTCATTTGGCAATCCTGAATTTCTTTTGTTTCAGATGGATCATTTGTTTCCACCATGCCCTGCGACGCAGCTTGTGCTTCGCACTTGGGCTCATGATGCCCCTGGTTTTCCAGCTGTCCTGATCGCCCTCCAGACCAGACTGGGATACCGCTGGTACCCCGAGTACATGGTCTACGAGGATTACCGCGAGTTCAACCAGGAGCAGTACCATGGTGACGTTCATATCTATGATCAGCAAGATGACTCAGACACTGAGCTGCACCTTTTTCAGGGTATCGGCATGACGATTGAGATGGCAGTCCATGATGCCGCCTACTCTGTTGTCGCACGTCTCCGAGGAGAGCTCAGCATTAGCTTGGATGCCTCTGAGTTCCGATACATTCCGTATGCCCCTGCTGGAGATGCTACTGGGTACTACACAGCTATCTGTGCCCCATACGAGCATCATCGTTACGACCCGCAGGTTCTGATTCAGTGCACTCAGGCTCTGGATCGCACTGTTCGGGCTCTTACCGTCGAGTTGTTTGCCACTCGAGCACGTCTCTACGATGCTATGACGCAGTTGCTACTAGTTGTTCATGCAGGGATACATCCGGAGTACATCCTTTACCCTCACAGGACTCAGATGTATGCTTGTATTGATTGTCCTGCTGTTGGAGGTCACACACCTGCACGTGGACCTATTCTTCCAGCTCGAGACCGGATTCTGCATCAGAGTGCACCTGGAGAGCAGGATTTTCCTACGACGAGCATTCGTCATCCGCACTTGAAGTTACCCCGTTTCAGAGGTTTTTCTCTGACGTTGATGTAGCTTTTGCTATGTCTCGTTGTGTACTTCCTTACCACGTGTCTGCCCGCCACTTCGCATATCTAGCTTTTAAATTTGCGCCGTTATGGTGTTCGCATGTACCCGACTCTGTGTATGGATCTGTATGTCTTAATTAGCTACTGTTAAGTATCTATTACACTGCTTAATTGTTGCCGTGACCGGTAAGATGTCACTGTTCTCCCTACTTTTGATCGACACCCCCCCCCCACAGTTCCTCAAGATCGGAACCTGACTCTCCTGTACATCCTTGATTCTGAAGTATCATATGCTCTTGGCTTTGTGTTTTATCACGAACCACCCTCCGAGAGATGATCTATTCCCGATGCTCTGAATCCCTTTACACATTCTAATCAGGTATCGATCGTTTGTCCATTCGCTTGAAACTTCCTATTGTACCTTCATACTTTGCTCTCGGTGTTTTGTGAAGTTTCAACTCGAGAGATACTTCTACCACGTTCCTTCAATTGTCCACCAGATAATCAACCCTACAAGGGTCAGTTCTTCCGAAGTTACCCTTTACATCCCCACTTAAATCTCGGGACGAGATTTCTTGTTGTGGAGTAGATTTGTAACATCCCCCAGCATCACACTACAGTAATCCCTTATGATCAGTGCCAAGTCATCCTCCTTTGCATTGTTTGATCACAATGGTTAATATCTCATTCCAAATTCCTTCACTGAATTCAAATTCAAATCACAAGTGGAATTTAAAGTTGCACAAAAGTTGCTGCAAAAATGTTCACCAACTGCCAAAAATTCCCTAACCTTTATTTGTTAAGGAAAACAACATCACTCCTTCGCAAAAATGGGCAGTAGCATTTAAAACAGTGCTATCCCAGCAATTTTTTTTGCCAATTCATTTATGATAAATACAAATGAATTCTTCTGGACTCCAAACTTTTCATGGCAGTGTCTAAAATCAATAGGAATTTAATGGGACACTTCCCAAGTTTTTCCCGAGTCAATAGACTGCCCAAATAATTCATTTCCTCTCTCTGTTATTAAATAAGAAGAAAAAAAGAAAAACTGGAGAAGCAAAAGAGAATGGCCACTGTGCACTGGGCCTAAGTGCACAGTGGCACGGCCCAGTCCAGCCGGCCTCTCTCTCCCTCCTCCCGCTCTCTCTCTCTCTGCGCGTGTCGCCGCGCCCTTGGCCACGCCGGCGCGCTCCGACGAATCGTCGACACGGCGACGCCCGCGGTCGATTGAGGGGATAAGATCCACCCCTGCCCACTCCCTCGTCGTCCTCATCCACTTTCCCCCTCTCCCTCGCTCTCTCCCTCTCATTTCAATCAACGCCTGAGCGGATCCGCCGCCGCGCCTCCCTCGATCCCGTGGCCACAGCCACCGCCTCGCTTGCTGACTGTGTCCGCCGGCTCCACCACGTTTGATACGTCTCCGTTGTATCTACTTTTCCTAACACTTTTCCTTTTGTTTTGGACGCTAATTTGCATGATTTGAATGAAACTAACCCGGACTGACGCTGTTTTCAGCAGAACTACCATGGTGTTGTTTTTGTGCAGAAATAAAAGTTCTCGGAATGGAATGAAACTTTGCGAGGAATTTTATACAATAAAAGAAAAATACTGGAGCCAAGAACCACCGGAGGGGGGCACCTGGGTGGGCACAACCCACCAGGGCATGCCACCCTCTCCAGGCGCACCCATGTGGGTTGTCCTCACCTGGTGGCCCCGCAGACCCTGAAACCGACACTATAAAATCACATTTTTCTAGAAAAAAATTGGGG
This sequence comes from Thinopyrum elongatum, assembly GCA_011799875.1. NCBI lineage: Eukaryota > Viridiplantae > Streptophyta > Magnoliopsida > Poales > Poaceae > Thinopyrum > Thinopyrum elongatum. The sequence goes on along the minus strand of CM022298.1, from coordinate 738,903,287 downwards.
AGAAAGAATTATCGCGTTCTGCAAGACGGAGCTGCCGCCACCTCCTATTCTTCATTGGGAGGCCAGATCTGGAGTCCGTTCGGGGCTCCGGAGAGGGGGATATTCGGTATTTATCATCACCAACCCCTCTCCATCGCCAATTCCATGATGCTCCCCACCGGGAGTGAGTAATTCCTTCGTAGGCTCACTGGTCGGTGAGGAGTTGGATGAGATTCATCATGTAATCGAGTTAGTTTTGTTAGGGCTTGATCCCTAGTATCCATTTTGTTCTGAGATTGATGTTGCTATGACTTTGCCATGCTTAATGCTTGTCACTTTGGGCCCGGGTGCCATGATTTCAGATCTGAACCATTTATGTTATCACCATTATATCCATGTTCTAGATCCGATCTTGCAAGTTATAGTCACCTACTACGTGTTATGATCTGGCAACCCCGGAGTGACAATAGTCGGGGCCACTCCCGGTGATGACCGTAGTTTGAGGAGTTCATGTATTCACCGTGTGTTAATGCTTTGTTCCGGTTCTCTATTAAAAGGAGGCCTTAATATCCCTTAGTTTCCAATATGGACCCCGCTGCCACGGGAGGGTAGGACAAAAGATGTCATGCAAGTTCTTTCCATAAGCATGTATGACTATTTACGGAATACATGCCTAGATTATATTTATGAACTGGAGCTAGTGCCGTATCACCCTAGGTTATGACTATCACATGATGAATATCATCCAACAAATTACCGATCCAATGCCTATGATTTTCCTACATATTGATCTTGTTAAGTTACTACTACTGTTGTTACTATTGCACTTGCTACGAAACTACTGCTATCACTGTTACCGTTACTGTTGCTGCTGCTACTATTATCAAAACTATCATACTACTTTGGTACTGATCACTTTGCTGCAGATAATTAATCTCCACGTGTGATTGAATTGACAACTTAGTTGCTAATACTCTCAAATATTCTTTGGCTCCCCTTGTGTCGAATCGATAAATTTGGGTTGAATACTCTACCCTCGAAAACTGTTGCGATCCCCTAAACTTGTGGGTTATCAAGACCTTTTTCTGGCGCCGTTGCCGTGGAGAATAGCTATATTTGTTGAGTCACTTGGGATTATTATCAAAATATCACTATGAAGAATCTGAAGGATGCTAAGACTAAGATTTTTCCCTCTAAGACGATCGGAGGTAAGGAACTGCCATCCAGCTCTGCACTAGATTCACCTTCTGTTATAAGTAGACTTGCAACACCACCACATGCTATCAATTCTGATATGTCGCAAGTTATTGATGATGCTACTTTTGATATGAATGCTACTCATGATGATGCTAGTACCTTGCCTGATGATAATGTGCCACTAGGTGAATTTCTTGGTGAACAAATTGCTAATGTAAGACAACATGATATTTGTTGAAACTGATGATGAGCTTGAAACTGAAAATCTTGAAACACCTATTAGAACTAGCCCTCCTAGATATGAATTGCCTAAGGTACCGGAAGGTTATGTTGTGGGTGAGGAGGCAACTAGAGATATTCTTGCTTGCAAAGATAGAGATGATTTAGAAAAATTATTAAGCAAGTATAAAGAAAGATCTTTGAATGCCAGAATGAAATGTGATCCTAAGTTTGCTACTTCACCTATCTTTGTTGATGATAAGGATTATGAATTCTCTGTCGACCCAGAGTTAATTACTCTGGTTGAATCTGATCCTTTCCATGGTTATGAAACTGAAACTGTAGTGGCACATTTTACTAAGTTGAATGACATAGCCACCCTTTTTGCTCATGATGAGAAAATTCGCTATTACTATATTCTCAAATTATTTCCGTTCTCATTAAAGCGTGATGCTAAAGCCTGGTACAATACTCTTGCTCCTGGTTGTGTGCGTAGTCCCCAGGACATGATTTAATACTTCTCTGAAAAATATTTCCCTGCTCATAAGAAAGAAGCTGCCTTGCAGGAAATATTTAACTTTGTGCAAATTGAAGAAGAGAGTCTCCCACAAGCTTGAGGGAGGCTTCTCCGTTTGCTTAATGATTTGCCTGATCATCCTCTTAAGAAAAATGAAATACTTGATATCTTCTATAATGGACTAACCGATGCTTCTAGGGATTTCCTAGATAGTTGTGCTGGTTGTGTTTTCAGGGAATGAACTATTGGGCAAGCTGAAGAATTATTGAATAACATATTGAAAAATTATGATGATTGGACTCTTCCTGAACCACCGCCTAAACCCACCCCGAAGAAGAGGGGTGTTTTATATCTCAGTCCTGAAGATATGCAAGAGGCAAAGAAATCTATGAAGGAAAAAGGTATTAAAGCCGAGGATGTCAAAAATTTACCTCCTATTGAAGAAATACATGGGCTTGATACACCACCACCACCTAAGGTGGTAGAGGTAAATTCTCTGATGAAATTCAATGATAATGATAATCCTCACAATATGCACCCTAGCCAATGCCTTTATGAGTTTGAAAACTACATTAGAAAGCAAGATCACTTCAATGCAAATGTTATGAAACAGTTGAAATATAATTCTGATATGATTGCTCGCTTCAGTGACTTGTTATCTAGAATCTCAAATGATGTTAGAGGTGTAGGGAAGCATGCTTCTATGGTTCAAACTCAGTTAGAACAAGTTGCTAAATCTCAAAGAGAATTGTTAGATGAAATGAACAATAATATCAATGATCATGCTGTTAGAGTAATGACTAGAGGAGGTAGAATGACTCAGGAACCACTTTATCCTGAGGGACACCCAAAAAGAATTGAACAAGACTCTCAAAGAGTTGACACCGATGCACGTAGTCCTTCTAAAAAGAAAAAGAGGAAGAAAAATGATAGGACTTTGCATGCCTCTAGTGAACCTGAAGTAGAAAAACCTCCTGATAATGATAATGAAGTTTCTATCTCTGATGCTGAAACTCAATTTGGTAGTGAACACTCACCTTCTGATAATGAAAAAGATAATGATGAGGTTCATGAAGAAACTCAAACAAATAATAAAGAACCAGACAATGATGTTGAGATAGAACTAGCAGTTGATCTTGATAACCCACAACCTAAGAATAAAAGATATGATAAAAGAGACTTTGTTGCTAGAAAACATGGAAAGGAAAGAGAACCATGGGTTCAAAAACCTTTGCCCTTTCCACCTAAGTCAACTAAAAAGAAAGATGATGAAGAATTTGAACGCTTTGCTGAAATGATTAGGCCAGTCTTTTTGCGTACTCGCTTGACTGATATCTTAAAAATGCCTCCTTATGCAAAGTACATGAAAGACATCATCACCAATAATAGAAAAATACCGGAAGCTGAAATCTCCACTATGCTTGCTAATTATACCTTTAAAGATGGAGTACCTAAAAAACATGGAGATCCGGGAATACCAACTATACCTTGCTCCATCAAAAGAAATTATGTGAAAACCGCTATGTGTGATTTAGGAGCTGGTGTTAGTGTTATGCCTTTCACTTTCATATAAAAGACTTGACTTGAATAAACTCACACCTACTGAAATATCTTTGCAAATGGCTAACAAATCAACTGCCATACCTATCGGTATTTGTGAGGATGTGCCCGTTGTTGTTGCTAATGTTACTATTTTGACTGACTTTGTTATACTTGAGATGCCCGAGGACGACAACATGTCGATTATCCTTGGTAGACCCTTTTTGAATACTGCAGGGGCTGTTATTGATTGCAATAAAAGCAAGGTCACTTTTCATATCAATGGTAATGAGCATACGGTGCACTTTCCGAAGAAACAATTCCAAGTGAATGGTATTAATGTTATTGAAAAATCTCCGATAATCACTATTGGAAGTTTTCAACTACCTCTACCTACTGTCAAAAAGAAATATGAAAGGCTTATTGTTGGGGAAATTCATATTCCCGTTGAGGTAACTTAGTGACTTACAAAAGTTCTTCGGTTTCATGCTAATCGAAAGTGGTTGTTAATAAGACTTGATCAACCTTATTAATGGATCATTTTTGAGAGGTATGAAGTTGATGAATTTAGTGAGCACTACCTTCTGTCCCTACCTTTAGTTTTCTGTTTTTATTAGTTAAATAAAATAAAATGCCATGTTTTGTCTGTTTTCTGAGTTTCCGTGCAATAAAAAATGACCCAAAAATAAAAGTTCTCAGAATGCTCTGAAAATTTAATACGATTTTTTTCAGAATATTTAAGAATTTTTGGTGCAAATAATATCAGAGGGAGGTGAACCAGGTGGGAACAACCCACCTGGGCGCGCCAGGACCCCCAGGCACGCCCTGGTGGGTTGTGGTCCCCACGTGGGCCCCCTCACTTATCTCTTCATCCCACATCATCACCTACCTCCACAAAAAATTCACCATTGCTCTTGCTCTCGTGTTCTTGCTCTCAAACCCACAGATATCGATCACTTGGTATGTGACTCCTCCGTTAGTCCAATTAGTTTTTGCTTTAGTGGTTTATATTTTGAATAATTAGCTACTCTTGGTGCTGCTGTAGATGTGCTTGCATGTTGAATTCTTAGAGTTTTAAGTAGTTTGAATGCTTGCTATGGCCTCTATTCTTCCCTATGAGTAGTTGTTACCAATCTTGTAAAGTTTTGTTAAGAAAATTTTATGGACTAAAAATTTCAGAATTTTTGTTCATAGGAAAAACATGAGTATCTTTAGGAAGTTTGCTTCCAAGAAGAACTCCAAGGGGGTGATTGGAGAGTCATTTGACAGTGATCTCCGCACCCGAAGGTTGGCAGAGCTACGGCCGTGCGAATGGTCGCATACCCCGTTCATGGAAGGGGCCGGAATCCTCCAAGAGTTTGCACAATATGCTGCTAATGCCGGCCTCACCGACTTCATCACAGCTGAATGTGAACAGTATCATCTCCTCACAAATTCCTTTGTGCAAAGTTCTAATTTCCTTCCTAGGAATAATCCCCCTAAAGTGCAGTTTAATTTATACACTGAACCGCATCAGATACCGCTTACCGAATTCTGTGAAATATGCTTGCTTCCTTCTGATGGTGTGTTAGTAGAGCCTAGGCCTGCAGAGTTTGAAGGTTTTTATCGTACTCTGTCTGTGGGGGATGAGAGACGAGTATCGAGTGTCACCGCCACTAGCTTGCAATTTCCTGCTGTTCATTATTTTGCTCTTTTCATTACAAAGTGCTTGCTTGCTAGCGAGAAGGTGGGTGCACTAAGTGCCCCAGACCTTGCCGTTTTACGTCGTGCACTGGAAGGCGACAACACTTATAGCTTGGGAGCTATTGTGGCACGCCGCCTCCACATTAATAAATCCAAGGGTAAAATACATGGTGGTATCTACGCTACTCGCCTGGCAGCTCGCTTTAATATTCAGATACACCAACATGATTATCCTTTGCCCAAAGTCTACTTAGACCACGCGTCCATGGAACACCACCAGTTTATTGCTGCTAACTATCCTGATATTCCTATTCCTTATAACTTAGTTTTTAGTGAGAAAACTCGTGATATTATTCCGCTGCCTGCACCTGCTTTGTTTGATCCTTTTGCCAGGCACGGATACAGGATTATGCCTGAGGACATCATCGCTTACCGGAACAACCAGGCTACAGCACAGGAGGAGCCCCAGCAGTGGGATCCGCAGGTGCCCACACCTCAGCGCTTCAACATAGGACCTCATGGTTTCTACGACTGACTGATTACCAAGCTAGGCCAAAAGCCTAAGCTTGGGGGAGTACGTATTTCCACCGACATTACATTCATGTTCACACATTTCATTCGTCGGTGTCCACACTTTTTCATTGTATTATCCATGCTTAATTTATTTTCTCGCTTCTTTTTTATTTTTCTTCCTAGTTTAAATTCTTGTAGCACTAAAAAGAAAAACCCAAAAAGATTTCCTTTTGCTTGTTGGGAGCTTTCCCGTGTAAGTAGTTTTCTCGTTTTTTATTTTTTCCCCTTTTATTTGCTTTCCTTCAAAAAAACCAAAACTCCAAAAATATTTCAGTGTGTTTCTCTGAACTTCTTTTCTTTTATTGAGTCGTACCGAGGAGAAGACCACGATGAAAATTGTTGAGTGGCTCTCATTTGCATTACTGATGATCTAACAAAGAGCTCAATTTACCTTGTCTTCTCCTTTTGAATAAAATGTTTGCAGATTCCAGCTTAGTCCACGGCACTCTTGCACTATTATTATTTTCAAATCGTTTGGTCGTGCAAGTGAAAGGCAATAATGACGATATTTGATGAACTGGTCGTGGCAGAGAGAAACGGGTATGAACTCGACTTGTTCTGTTTTTGTAAATATGTTTAACCTAGTATCCATGATTCAGCCTATTATGATCAAACATGTTTGCAATGATAATTAGAGATTATAGTTTCTCATGCCATGCATAAGTAGCTAGGAGTGGATAATGATTTATCTTGGATGTTAACATTGCGTTAAAATGATTGTGATGTAGTATGAGGATATGGTATCCTCCTCTGAATGTTCGAGTGGCTTGACTTGGCACATGTTCAAGCATGTAGTTGAATCAAAACCAACATAGCCTCTATGATATTTATGTTCATGGTGTTCAAATCCTACTCATGCTAGTATCCAATGTTACTTATGTATAATGCATGTCCATGACCGTTGTTGCTCTCTAGCTGGCCGCTTCTCAACCTATTTGCAAGCCTTCGCCTGTACTAAGTGGGAATTCTGCTTGTACATCAAAAACCTTGAACCCAAGTTATTCCAGATGAGTCCACCATACCTACCTATATGCGGTATTACCCTGCCGTCCTAAGTAAATTTGCATGTGCCACCTCTAAAAAAAACTTCAAATAAATATCCTTTTTGTGTGCCTGGATTGTTCATAGAGCGACAAGAGGTAGTCAGTATCTTCCATGCTAAGTGGTTTATTCTCATGATGAGTGTTTATTCGCTCGTCCTTGCACGAGAAGGGCGGTAATAGGGATTCCCAGTCCCGAACTCAAAATGCAAATAATTAAACAAAACTCCCCCGGGACTGTTGTTGGTATGGACGGCACCTGTTGTTTCGGACAAGCCATGGAGTGTGAATGTTGGTGGATGGGGAGTAAACCTTTACTTTTATCGCTTGGGAACCGCCACTAATGTGTTTAGTATGGAAGATATTGATAACTGATGTCGCGAAGTAAACAAGAAGGGTGCATCTCTCAAAATTTCATTTACCTCTATTTTTTTAAAAAAAACTTGAGCTCTGGCACCTCTGCAAATCACTGCTTCCCTCTGCGAAGGGACTATCTATTTACTTTAATGTTGTGTCATCACCTTCTTGAATAAGCGCCAGAACCTAAGAGCACTGCTGTCATGCTGATGCATTGTGTATAGTTAATGTTGGGTGCATCATGACTGGATCTTTTCTACCATGAATTACAATGTTTAGTCGCTGCTCGGACTTTGGAGGTGCTCTGCATTTATGTTTTGCGGTCTCAGAAAGGGCTAGCGAGATACCACTATTGTCATATTATATCATGGTTGTTTTAATAACGTTTTGTTGTTCGAGATATCTTATTATTGCTCGCTAGCTGATTATGTCATTGTTATGAGTTAATGTAATTTTTAAGAGTTATTGTCGACATGGTTAGTTATAATCTTTGCTAAAAACCTGGGTGCTACTTAAGCTTATTTATGCAAACAAGAGCAAAAGAGTTCGTAAAAGTTTTTCTTTTTCACTTTCAGTTTATCAACTGAATTGCTTGAGGACAAGCAAAGGTTTAAGCTTGGGGGAGTTGATACGACTCCGTCGTATCTACTTTTCCTAATGCTTTTCCTCTTGTTTTGGACTCTAATTTGCATGATTTGAATGAAACTAACCCGGACTGATGCTGTTTTCAGCAGAACTACCATGGTGTTGTTTTTGTGCAGAAATAAAAGTTCTCAGAATGGAACGAAACTTTGCGAGGAATTTTTATGCAATAAAAGCAAAATACTGGAGCCAAGAACCATCGGAGGGGGGCACCTGGGTGGGCACAACCCACCAGGGCGCACCACCCCCTCCAGGCATGCCTAGGTGGGTTGTCCCCACCTGGTGGCCCCACAGACCCTGAAACTGACGCTATAAAATCACATTTTTCCAGAAAAAATTGGGGAGAAAGAATTATCGCGTTACGCGAGACGGAGCCGCCGCCACCTCCTATTCTTCATTGGGAGGCCAGATCTGGAGTCCGTTTGGGGCTTTGGAGAGGGGGATCTTCGGTATTCGTCATCACCAACCCTTCTCCATTGCCAATTCCATGATGCTCCCCACCGGGAGTGAGTAATTCCTTCATAGGCTCGCTGGTCGGTGAGGAGTTGGATGAGATTCATCATGTAATCGAGTTAGTTTTATTAGGGCTTGATCCCTAGTATCCATTATGTTCTGAGATTGATGTTGCTATGACTTTGCCATGCTTAATGCTTGTCACTTTGGGCCCGGGTGCCATGATTTCAGATCTAAACCGTTTATGTTATCACCATTATATCCATGTTCTAGATCCGATCTTGCAAGTTATAGTCACCTACTACGTGTTATGATCCGGCAACCCCGGAGTGACAATAGTCGGGACCACTCCCGGTGATGACCGTAGTTTGAGGAGTTCATGCATTCATCGTGTGTTAATGCTTTGTTCCGGTTCTCTATTAAAAGGAGGCCTTAATATCCCTTAGTTTCCAATATGGACCCCGCTGACACGGGAGGGTAGGAAAAAAGATGTCATGCAAGTTCTTTCCATAAGCACGTATGACTATTTACGGAATACATGCCTACATTATATTTATGAACTGGAGCTAGTGCCATATCGCCCTAGGTTATGACTGTCACATGATGAATATCATCCAACAAATTACCGATCCAATGCCTACGATTTTCCTACATATTGATCTTGCTAAGTTACTACTGCTGCTGTTACTATTGCCCTTGCTACAAAACTACTGCTATCACTGTTACCGTTACTGTTGCTGCTGCTACTATTATCAAAACTATCATACTACTTTGCTACTGATCACTTTGCTACAGATAATTAATCTCCAGGAGTGATTGAATTGACAACTCAGTTGCTAATACTCTCAAATATTCTTTGGCTCCCCTTGTGTCGAATCAATAAATTTGGGTTGAATACTCTACCCTCGAAAACTGTTGCGATCCCCTAAACTTGTGGGTTATCAATGTTCCGCCACGTCTTTTGGTGCCCTTGGGCAGAGCTGGGGAGCCACGCTACCGTCGATCGCCTCGACCCCATCTCCGACCGCCGCCGTTCCTCTCCGACTCCGGCGATGCACTCTGCAGCTACAAAACCCCCCAAAGGCCTTTCGTGGGCCGCAAGGTGAGTCGCCTTCCTCCTGTGCCCTCTAGCTCCTCTAGCTCACGCCGTAGCCGTAGCCGCCGCGATGGCCGTACTCATCGCCGCCATTTACCTCACCGGCGCGGCCATAGTTAACACCGACCGCGTCCGAGCTCATGACCATGCTCAGTAACCTAGTGCGAGTCCAAAGCGCTAGATCCCATTGGCTGTCGTGCTCTCTGTCACCGTTTGCGATGATGGCCGAACTCCGGCGCCACTTCCGCTCGCCGCCAGCACCATTCCGGTCATCCCCGATGCCTCGCGCTAGCCCGGTTGGACGCGGCACTCTCTGCTCGTTCGAACGCGCCCGAAAACAGCCGTTTTGGTGCACCGTAATGAAATCCCGACGCCGACCGAGGCTCGCCGCCGTGTTTGGAGCTTGCCGAGCTTGTTCCGGCGCCACGCTGACCTGGCCAGTGGTGGGGCCTGCTCTGGGAGGCTGCCAGTGGGCCCCGAAACCCCACTTTGACTTTGTTGACCAGAGTCAACGCTTGCACTGTTCACACCTATCACTGACCAGTGGGCCCCCTCGTTTAGTTAAACTAATTAAACAGTTTTTAATTAAAACCTAATTAGATTAACCTAACTAGCCACTGACACCTGGGGCCCACCCCTCTAATTAGTTTGTTAGTTTAGTTTAACCCTTTGTTAAACCCACAGAGGTTAACAGGTGGGTCCCACCTGTCAGTTTGACCAGTCAGCGGGGCTGTTGACTGCTGACGCAGTGCTGACATCATGCTGAAGTCATATATCATTTCTGTTATTTTGAATAAATCCAGAAAATGTTTAAATCTTTTAAAATTCATAGAAATTAAACCGTAGCTCGGATCGAAAAACTTTATGACTGAAAGTTGCTCAGAACGACGACCTGTTTCCGTGACGGGACCCTCTATGGAGGTGAACCCAAAACTTTTAGCCTGTTTTCCGGTAGATGAATAGTGCATACATACTGGTTATTAAATCCAACTTTAATCCAAAAATAACTAAAATGATTTAGACATGTCTTTAGGCAACCCTGCACTGCACGTTAGCATAGCATGCCCTGAGTTGCATATGTTTGCTTTGTATTTATTTGTTTCCTCCCCCTCCTCTCTCTCGGTAGACCCCGACACCGACGTAGTCCCCGAGGCCGACGTAGCTCCGGAGACCGGCTACACTGCTGACGACCCTTCTCTTGCCGCTGAGCTTCCAGGCAAGCACCCCCTTTGAACATGCCTATATCGCCTATTCTTTCTCCCTCCTGCTTGCATTAGAATTTGCTACTGCTTTGAGTTATCCTATTCTGATGCATAGCCTGTTTATTGTAACCTGCTATTGATACCTTACCTGCTTATCCTAAACTGCTTAGTATAGGCTGGATAGAGACCCACCAGAGATCCCACTTTGACCTAGTTGCCCCCGTAGGATTTTCAGATGACTCGATCAACGTGATCGACAACCAGGCCCCGGCACCGCACATCACCCCCTTAGTTGTACGACACTGCAGCGTTACCATCGAGTGACGACGGTGATACCTCGTTTAGCACTTCTGATGTTAACTCTGTAGAGTAGCTATTCGGTCGTGGTCATCGAGGGTGATTCCTCCTTCACCACTTCCGATAATGATGCCGTCGTGCAACACCTCAAGTGTGAACCTCGAGGGTGATTCCTCCTAAGTTCACCTTGATGGATACATCGAGTAGGAATCCAACGAGGGTAATACCTCAGATTCCCTGATGTTGTGGACACACGGATACTTGGACTTTACAACTATTACTTGGAAAGGCGGGTCGACCTTGAGGGGTACCCGCGAGTGATGGGAAATCGGGTTGACCTGGAGGGTACCCGAGAGATAAATACGAGGCGTGGCCGGGCATTATTAGCCCTTGCCGCAAGTCCTCGCGATGGGGCGACGGGGTCACATCGATCATGAGTCTCTGCTCTTTACCGCACTACCAGAACACTAACGATTTGGATATTTGATTCGAGTGGGCCTCTGGCCCGACAGCACTAACCATCACGTGGGAAAATTTATGGGCACTCTGCATCATGGCATCAGTCGAAAGCTCTATCAGACGACCAGTTCAGCATGGCGGCACGGCTGGGCCGGCACCATCCTGTAGTGGTGGAGCCTGGACCCGCCCTGCGCGCAACGACCAGTAGTGCATAGGGCGATGGCCCAAGACCCCTGAGCGCTTAGGATATAGACTAACGGGGACCTCTCTGCTGAGCTCTAGGTAGGGTTGCGGTGTGTCGTTTGGCCGAGGCCGGGCATGACCCAGAAAAGTGTGTCCGGCCGGAGTTAATCGAGCGTGGTGGGTATGTTGGTGCACCCCTGCAGGGAAGAACTAATCTATGCATAGCCGGATCCTCGGTAACGGACGCTCGGAGTTGTATCCCGAACGATACAACTAGAACCTAATGATGAGATGAGATATGGATATTAGGGATCTGGGATTGCTTTCTCGCAGGGAGTTGAGAAAGGATCTCTGGCCGAGGTTGATACTTATTACTACTATTACTTTATACTGTACAAATCTACACTCTTCTAATGCTGCAAGACCGCTGAAGATGCTAGTCTTCGATAGGACTAGGCCTTCTCTCTACTCTGGCATTTCTGCAGCCCAGTCCACATATACAGCCTTTCTTTGATAATGTTGCATATGTAGTGTAGATCTTTGCTTGCTGAGTACTTCGGATGAGTGCTCACGGTTGCTTTGCTTCTTCTTTTTCACCATACCCGTTTGATGCAACCAAATGACGGAGCCCCGAAGCCAGCTGCCCCCACCGACAACTACTACTACCACCCCGAGGGTGGTTACTACTACGATCTTGCCGACGACCAGGAGTAGGATCGGAAGGTCCCAGGCAGGAGGCCTACGCCTTTTTGATCGTAGCTTTTGTTTTGCCCCACCTTTTAAGGCCTATCTGTCTTTCTTTTATATCTGTACTCAGATATCTGATGCTTCCGCTGACGCCTGTAAACAAGCTTATGTATTCGAGCCCTCGAGGCCCCTGGCTTATAACCGAAAGCTTGTATTATTTTAATTTGTGTCTAGAGTTGTGTTGTGATATCTTCAAGTGAGTCCTTAGGCTTGATCGTGTGCATTTGCGTGTATGATTAGTGCATGATCGAGCCGGGGGTGTCACAGAACCCATTACAAAGCACCTCTTCCCATGGCAAGAAAAATCAATCTAGTTGGCCAAACCAAATCAATAGATCGGAGAAGAAATACGAGGCTATAATAATCATGCATAAAAGAGTGCAGCAAAGAATCAAATAATATTCATGGATAATCTAATCATAAACTCACAATTCATCGGATCCCAACAAAGACACCGCAAAAAGTCATTACATCGAATAGATCTCCAAGAACACCGAGGAGAACATTGTATTGAAGATCAAAAAGAGAGAAGAAGCCATCTAGCTACTAACTATGGACCCAAAGGTTTTTGGTAAACTACTCACGCATCATCGAAGATGCAGCAAGGATGATGTAGGGCCCCTCCGTGATCGATTCCCCCTCCAGCAGATTGCCGAAAAAGGACCCCAGATGGGATCTCTCGAGAACAGAAGCTTGCGGTGGCAGAAAAAGTATATCGTGGACTCTCCTGAGGGTTTCTGAATATTTGGGAATTTATAGTGCTGGAATTAGGTCAAACGGAGCTCTGTGGGCCACATGAGGCACCAGGGTGAGCCTGGCCCCCCCAGGCGCACCCTAGTAGCTCGTGAGCCCCCACCAGGGTCTTCTGGCCTCCTCCGAAGCTTCTAGTGTTTATCTTGCCCAATAAAAAATATCCAAAAAAATTCGTGGCATTTGGACTTCATTTGGTATTGATTTTCTGTAAAACAAAAATAGGGCAGAAAACTGCAACAGGCACTGGGCACTAAGTTAATAGGTTAGTCTCCAAAAATGATATATAATTGCTATAAATGATATATAAAACATCCAAGATTGATATTATAACAGCATGGAACAATCAAAAATTATAGATACGTTGGAGACGTATCAAGTGTTAATGCTAAGATTGATTGTGCTAAAGAAACTGTCAGCGTTAACTTTGGTGGTATATCTCATGAGTTTAATTTCTCTAAATTTTGTAGACAACCTCATGATAAAGAATTGCCTAGTAAAGATGAAATTATTGCTCTTGCTTCTATTGCCGTACCTCCTACTGATCCGCTTGAACAATATTTGCTAGACCATGAAACTGATATGCACATGAATGAAAGAAATGAAATAGATAAGATGTTCTTTGATCAACCACCTATCCTTAAACACAATTTGCCTATTGAAACTCTTGAAGGTCCTCCTCCACCTAAGGGTGACCCTGTGTTTGAATTAAAACAATTGCCTAATACGTTGAAATATGCTTATCTAGATGAAAAGAAGATATATCTTGTTATTATTAGTGCTAACCTTTCAGAGCATGAAGAAAATAGATTACAAAAAACTCTGAGGATGCACCATGCTGCTATTGGATATACTCTTGATGATCTTAAGGGCATTAGTCCCACTCTATGTCAGCACAAAATTAATATGGAGCCTGATGCTAAACCAGTTGTCGACCACCAACGACGATTAAATCCTAAGATGAAGGAGGTGGTAAGAACTAAAATATTAAAGATTCTGGAAGCAGGTATAATCTATCCCATAGCTGATAGTAGATGGGTAAGTCCTGTTCATTGTGTCCCTAAGAAGGGAGGTAATATTGTTGTTCCTAATGATAAAAATGAACTCATTCCACAAAGAATTGTAACTGGTTATAGGATGATAATTGATTTTAGAAAATTAAATAAAACCACTCGACAATATCATTACCCCTTACCTTTTATTGATCAAATGTTAGAAAGATTGTCCAAGTATACACACTTTTGCTTTCTTGATGGATATTCTGGTTTCTCTCAAATACCTGTATCACAAGCCGGTCAAGGGAAAACTACATTTACTTGTCCTTTTGGAACTTATGCTTATAGACGTATGCCTTTTGGTTTATACAATGCACCTGCTACCTTTCAATGATGTATGACTTCTATATTCTCTGATTTTTGTGAAAAGATTGTTGAGGTTTTCATGGATGATTTTTCGTTTACGGAACTTCTTTTGATGATTGCTTAAGCAACCTTGATCGTGTTTTGCAGAGATGTGAACAAACTAATCATGTCTTGAATTGGGAGAAGTGCCACTTTATGGTGAATGAAGGTATTGTCTTGGGGCATAAAATTTCTGAAAGAGGTATTGAAGTTGATAAGGTTGAAGTTGATGCTATTGAGAAAATGCCATTGCCAAAAGATATTAAAGGTATAAGGAGTTTCCTTGGTCATGCTGGTTTCTATAGAAGGTTTATTAAAGACTTCTCTAAAATTTCTAGGCCTCTCACTAATCTCTTGCAAAAAGATGTTCCATTTGTTTTTGATGATGATTGTGTAGAAGCCTTTGAAACACTTAAGAAAGCCTTAACCTCGGCACCTATTGTTCAACCACCTGATTGGAACTTGCCTTTTGAAATTATGTGTGATGATAGTGAGTATGATGTTGGGACTGTTCTAGGACAAAGAGTTGATAAAAAATTAAATGTTATCCATTATGCAAGTAAAACTCTAGACAGTGCTCAAAGAAATTATGCTACTACTGAGAAAGAATTTCTAGCAGTTGTGTTTGCAAGTGATAAATTCAGATCTTACATAGTTGATTCTAAAGTAATTGTTCACACCGATCATGCTGCTATTAAATACCTTATGGAAAAGAAAGATGCTAAACCTAGACTCATTAGGTGGATTCTATTGTTACAAGAATTTGACTTGCATATTACTGATAGGAAGGGAGCTGAGAACCCCGTAGCTGATAACTTGTCTAGGTTGGAAAATATTCTTGATGACCCACTGCCTATTAATGATGATTTTCCTGATGAACAATTAGCTGTAATAAATGCTTCTCGTGATACTCCTTGGTATGCAGACTATGTCAATTATATTGTTGCTAAATTTCTACCACCTAGTTTCACATACCAACAAAAGAAAAAGTTCTTGTTTGATTTAAGACATTACTTCTGGGATGACACACCTTTATAAAGAGGGAGTAGATGGTGTTATTAGACGTTGCATACCTGAGCATGAACATGAACAAATCCTACGGAAGTGTCATCCCGAGGCTTACGGAGGACACCATGCGGGAGACAGAACTGCACATAAGGTATTACAATTTGGTTTTTAATGGCCTACTCTTTTCAAGGATGCTCATAAGTTTGTCTTATCTTGTGATGAATGTCAAAGAATTGGTAATATTAGTAGACGTCAGGAAATGCCTATGAATTATTCACTTGTTATTGAACCATTTGATGTTTGGTGATTTGATTATATGGGACTTTTTCCTTCCTCTAATGGGTATACACATATTTTCGTTGTTGTTGATTATGTTACTAAGTGGGTAGAAGCTATCCCAACTAGTAGTGCTGATCATAACACTTCTATTAAAATGCATTCAAGAAGTTATTTTCCCGAGGTTCGGTGTCCCTAGATATTTAATGACTGATGGTGGTTCACATTTTATTCATGGTGCATTCCGTAAACTACTTGCTAAATATGATGTCAACCATAGAATTGCATCTCCCTATCACCCTCAATCTAGTGGTCAAGTTGAATTGAGCAATAGAGAAATAAAGTTAATTTTGCAAAAAACCGTCAATAGTTCTAGAAAGAATTGGTCTAAAAAGCTTGACGATGTATTATGGGCTTATAGAACCGATTATAAAAATCCTATGGGTATGTCTCCATATAAAATGGTTTATGGAAAAGCATGCCATCTACCTCTTGAGTTAGAACATAAAGCATATTGAGAAATTAAAGAACTCAATTATGATTTTAAACTTGCCCATGAAAAGAGGTTATTTGATATTAGCTCACTAGATGAATGGAGAACCCAAGCTTATGAAAATGCCAAATTGTTTAAATAAAAAGTTAAAAGATGGCATGATAAAAGCATTCAAAAATGGGAATTCAAAGTGGGTGAGTATGTTCTATTGTACAATTCTTGTTTTAGATTTTTTGCAGGAAAACTTCTCTCCAAATAGGAAGGACCGTATATCATCAAGGAAGTTTATCGCTCCGGAGCCATTAACATCAATAACGCCACAGACACTAATCCAAAGGTGGTTAATGGGCAAAGAATTAAGCATTATATTTCAGGTACTCCCATTAATGTTGAAACCAATATTATTGAAACAATTACACCGGAAGAGCACATCAAAGAGACCTTCCAGAACACTCTAGAACCCTGAAAAGGAAGAGGTACATGATACGGTAAGTAAACCGACTCCAAAAATTCCATAAAAATATTTTCTGTCAGTTTTGGAATATTAGAAAAAATACAAAAATAAGAAATAGCAGAGGGGCCCACCCAGGTGCCCACGAGGCACCAGGGCGCGCCTGCCCCCCTAGGCCCGCCCTGGTGGCTCATGGGCCCCTCGTAAGCCTTTCCTGCTCTGTTTTCTTATGGAATACTTGTTTTGCAAGATAAAAATTCTTTATATATACTCCCGGACGTTTTGACCACCGTATCGCGAGTTTCTCCTCTATTTTTGTTTGGAGCTGTTTTCTGTCAGATTTCGAGGCCAGGCATCATGTCTTCCTCCCTGATACGTCCATTTTGCATCATGTTTTCCTACTATTATTTATATTATTTTTAGATATAATAATGCTTTTTGGAGTAATTCTAATGCCTTTTCTCTCATAATATGCAAGGTTCACACAAAGAGGGAGAATACCGGCAGCTGGAATTCTGGACCTGAAAAAGCTACGTCAGGCCACCTATTCTGCACAACTCCAAATGAGCTGAAACTTCACAAAGATTTTTTATGGAATATATAAGAATTAGTGGAGCCAGTAAGTACCAGGGGGCCCACCAGGTGGGCACAACCCACCTGGGCCCGCCAGGGAGCCCAGGCGCGCCCTGGTGGGTTGTGCTCCCCTCGGCCCACCTCCGGTGCCCATCTTCTGGTATATAAGTCATTTTGACCTAGAAAAAATCAGGAGAGGACATTCGGGACGAAGCACCGCCGTCTCGAGGCGGAACTTGGGCAGGAGCACTTTTGCCCTCCGGCGGAGCGATTCCGCCGGGGGAACTTCTCTCCCGGAGGGGGAAATCATCGTCACCATCTTGACCAACAACTCTCCCATCTTGGGGAGGGCAATCTCCATCAACATATTCAACAGCACCATCCCCTCTCAAACCCTAGTTCATCTCTTGTGTTCAATCTTTATACCGGAACCTTAGATTGGTGCTTGTGGGTGACTAGTAGTGTTGATTACATCTTGTAGTTGACTACTATATGGTTTATTTGGTGGAAGATTATATGTTCAGATCCATTATGCTATTTAATACCCCTCTGATCTTGAGAATGATTATCATTTGTGAGTAGTTACTTTTGTTCTTGAGGTCACGGGAGAAATCTTGTTGCAAGTAATCATGTGAACTTGATATGTGTTCGATATTTTGATGATATGTATGTTGTGATTCCCATAGTGGTGTCATGTGAACGTCGACTACATGGAACTTCACCTTATTAGGGCCTAAGGGAATACATTGTGGAGTAGTTATTAGATGATGGGTTGCGAGAGTGACAGAAGCTTAAACCCTAGTTTATGCGCTATTCCGTAAGGGACTGATTTGGATCCAAAAGTTTAATGCTATGGTTAGATTTATTCTTAATACTTTTCTCGAAGTTGCGGATGCTTGTGAGGGGGTTAATCATAAGTAGGAGGTTTGTTCAAGTAAGAACAACACCTAAGCACCGGTCAAATCAAACCAACATGATGAAAGCACCGGTCCGCCCACATATCAAATTATCAAAGTAGCGAACACAAATCAAACCAACATGATGAAAGTGACTAGATGAAATTCCCGTGTACCCTCAAGAGCGCTTTGCTTATCATAAGAGACCGTTTTGGCCTGTCCTTTGCCTCAAAAGGATTGGGCTACCTTGCTGCACTTTTGTTACCATTACTGTTGCTTGCTTGTTACAAATTACCTTGCTATCAAACTACTCGTTACTTATAATTTCAGTGCTTGCAGAGAATACCTTGCTGAAAACTATTTGTCATTTCCTTCCGCTCCTCGTTGGGTTTGACACTCTTACTTATCGAAAGGACTATGATTGATCCCCTATACTTGTGGGTCATCAAGGCCCTTTTCTGGTGCCGTTGCCGGTGAGTGAAGCGTGCTTGGTAAGTGGAAATCGGTAAGGAAAAATTATTACCACGTGCTGAAATTTATTGTCACTTGTTACTATGGAGAACAATCCTTTGAGGGGTTTGTTCGGGCTATCTTCACCTCAACCAGAACAACAATTAGTTACCCCTCAACCTACTACACCTACTGAAAATATCGGTTATGAAATTCCTTTGTGTATGATAGACTAGCTAATCCTTATGCAGGAGATGGAACTGAATATCCTGATATGCACTTAATATATGTGGATGAAATTTGTGGATTATTTAAGCTTGCAGGTTTACCCGGAGATGAAGCTAAGAAGAAGGTTTTCCCTTTATATTTGAAGGGAAAAGCATTGGCATGGTATAGGCTATGTGATGATATTGGATCTTGGACATGGAATCGATTGAAATTGGAGTTTCACCAAAAAAAATTATCCTATGCATCTAGTTCATCGTGATCGGAATTTTATATAT
Source organism: Thinopyrum elongatum (assembly GCA_011799875.1). NCBI lineage: Eukaryota > Viridiplantae > Streptophyta > Magnoliopsida > Poales > Poaceae > Thinopyrum > Thinopyrum elongatum. The sequence goes on along the minus strand of CM022298.1, from coordinate 738,884,304 downwards.
AAGTTTTTGCCTCGTGAAGCAGAAAGTATCACTCTAGCTTGGAGGAGGCTTAAGTCAATGTTATATTCATGCCCCAATCATGAGCTCTCAAGAGAAATTATCATTCAGAATTTGTATGCTCGGCTTTCTCGTGATGATCAATCCATGCTTGACACTTCTTGTATTGGTTCCTTTATGAAGAAGACTATTGAATTCGGGTGGGACCTTTTAGAAAGAATTAAACACAACTCTGAAGATTGGGAACTCGACGAAGGTAAAGAGTCAGGTATTAAGCTTAAGTATGATTGTGTTAAATCTTTTATGAACACCGATGCTTTTCAAAAGTTTAGCAGTAAATATGGACTTGACTCTGAGATAGTAGCCTCCTTTTGTGAATCATTTGCTACTCATGTTGATCTCCCTAAGGAGAAGTGGTTTAAATATAACCCACCTATTAAAGAAGAAATTAAAGAACCAGTAATAGCTAAAGATGAAACTATTATTTACAATGTTGATCCAGTTGTTCCTACTGCTTATATTGAAAAACCACCTTTCCCTGTTAGGATAAAGGAGCATGCTAAAGTTTCAACTGTGGTCAATAAGAGTTATATTAGAGCACCCAAGCCTACTGAGCAAATCAAAGTAGAACCTAGTGTTGCTATGGTTAAAGATCTCCTGGTAGAAAATTTAGATGGGCATGTTATCTACTTATGTGATGAAGCTGCTAGAATTGCCAAACCTGATGAAAAAGATAAACATAGACCTGTTGTTGGCATGCCTGTTGTCTCAATTAAAATAGGAGATCACTGTTATCATGGTTTGTGTGACATAGGTGCTAGTGTGAGTGCTATTCCTTTTACCTTATATCAAGAAATTATGAATGATATAGCACCCGCTGAAATAGAAGACATAGATGTTACTATTAAACTTGCTAATAGAGACACCATCACACCACTTGGGATTGTTAGAGATGTTGAAGTCTTGTGTGGGAAAATAAAATACCCTACAGATTTTCTTATTCTTGGTTCCCCACAAGATGACTTTTGTCCCATTATCTTTGGTTGACCTTTCTTGAACATCGTTAATGCTAAAATAGATTGTGAGAAACAAATTGTCGGTGTTAGTTTTGGTGATGAGTTTCATGAGTTTAATTTTTCTAAGTTTAGTAGAAAACATCATAAGAAAGAATTGTCTAGTAAGGATGAAATAATTGGTCTTGCCTCTATTGCTGTGCCAACTACTGATCCACTAGAACAATATTTGCTAGACCATGAAAATGATATGCATCTGCATGAAAGAAATGAAATAGATAAGATTTTCTTTGAACAACGACCTCTTCTTAAACACAATCTTCCTATTGAAACTCTAGGAGGTCCTCCTCCACCTAAAGGTGATCCTGTGTTTGAATTAAAACAATTACCAGACACTTTGAAATATGCTTATCTTGATGAGAAAAAGATATATCCTGTTATTATCAGTGCTAACCTTTCAGAACATGAAGAAGAAAGATTATTGAAGGTTCTGAAGAAGCACCGAGCTGCTATTGGATATACTCTTGGTGATTTAAAGGGCATTAGTCCCACTCTCTGTCAGCATAAAATTAATATGGAACCTGATGCTAAACCCGTTGTTGATCACCAACGACAGTTGAATCCCAAAATGAAAGAAGTGGTAAGAACTGAAATATTGAAGCTTCTGGAAGCAGATATAATCTATCCTATAGCTGATAGTAGATGGGTAAGCCCAGTTCATTGTGTCCCTAAGAAGGGAGGTATTACTGTTGTTCCTAATGATAAAAATGAACTTATTCCACAAAGAATTGTCATTGACTACAGAATGGTAATTTATTTTAGAAAATTAAATAAAGCACCTAGATAGGATCACTACTCTCTACCTTTTATTGATCAAATGCTTGGAAGACTATCTAAACACACACACTTTTGTTTCCTTGATGGATACTTTGGATTTTCTCAAATACCTGTGTCACAACCTGATCAAGAGAAAACCACCTTCACTTGTCCTTTCGGAACTTATGCCTATAGACGTATGCCTTTTGGTTTATGTAATGCACCTGCTACATTTCAAAGATGTATGACTGATATATTCTCTGATTTTTGTGAAAAGATTGTTGAGGTTTTCATGGATGACTTTTCCGTTTACGGAACTTCTTTTGATGATTGCTTAAGCAACCTTGATCGAGTTTTGTAGAGATGCGAGCAAACTAATCTTGTCTTGAATTGGGAGAAGTGCCACTTTATGGTTAATGAAGGTATTGTCTTGCGACATAAAATTTCTGAACGAGGTATTGAGGTGGATAAAGCTAAAGTTGATGCAATCGAGAAAATGCCATGTCCTAAAGATATCAAAGGTATTCGTAATTGTTGATGTTTGACAAGGAAGATAATGTAATGAATTATGTTTGCTTATATTCACATAGAAGTTATATTGTTATAGATCCTCCAACATGTGGTGCTTTCCCAATATCTTTACTAGGCAAAAATTCGCACCAAGTAGAGATACTACTTGTGCATCCAAAAACCCTGAAACCCAATTTCATGTCATGAGAGTCCACCATACCTACCTATGGATTGAATAAGATCCTTCAAGTAAGTTGTCATCAGTGCAAAAAGCAATAAAAATTGCCTCTAAATATGTATGAATTTTTATTGTAAGGGAAAATAAGCTTTGTACGAACTTGTGATGGTAAAGAAATAAAAGCGACGGACTGCATAATAAAGGTTGCCATCACAAGGGGCAATATAAAGTGACGTTCCTTTGCATTAAGAGAATGTGCATCCAACAACAAAAAGCGCATGACAACCTCTGCTTCCCTCTGCGAAGGGCCTATCCTTTACTTTTATGTATTTACTTTTTATGCAAGAGTCAATAGTGTTCTCCTCTGTTCCTTTTTATTTTTCTCTTTTGCAAGCATCGTGTGGTGGGGAAAGATCTACGCATATATATCCAGTAGGATATGAGTGATCATGAGTTATTATTGTTGACATCACCCTTGAGGTGAATAAGTTGGGAGGCAAAATTATAAGCCCTTATCTTTCTTTGTGTCTGGCTGAAACTTTTTGCTCCATATATATGTTGTGAGTGTTAGCAATCATAGAAAACTAAATGATGGCTGAGTATGTGGACTTGCTAAAAAGCTCCTACATGAGACCTTTCCTGAAAATATGATGAATTGCAATTGCATTGTTGACCAAGAACATAGTGTAGCGACCCGATCCCAATGGATCGAAGTCTCTGTGCTTAAGTGTCATCCCTGGTTCGGTATGCTGACACACACAGTACTCGAGGATTTATAACAGAGTTCAATCACACACTTATTACATCAAAAATCCTCATAAAGAGTATTTATTACATAAATATGGCTGAAGGCCAACTAAATAAAGTAACTGCGGAAGCTTCGAAGATAAATGAGTCCATCAACTCCAACGGCATAGCTGAGTGCATGACAACGACCTATCGCACCTTACTCTTCGTCTGAAAACTCTGCAACATGATACGTTGCAGCCGTGTAGGTCAGCACATGGAATATGCTGGCAAGATAACACTATAGAGCAATGATGAATAATAACTATCACTACATGCAATATAAGGCTGGTGGAGGCTCTATGGTTATCATTTGCATAAAGCTAGTTTTTTCCCTACAACAAAGGAATAGATTTTATTTAACTACAAAGTTTGTTGAAAACATTGAGAAGGTAACCCCAACTCAATCCCAATTAAAAGTTAACAACCCAATCAAATTAATTAAGTAATGTGATGAGATCAAATCAATAATTCAAGTACCAGATACTCAAGATGTCCATAACCGGGTACACGGCTAATCATGATTAGTTTGTACACTCTGCAGAGGTTTGCGCACTTTTCCCCACAAGACTCGATCTCCTCCATTGAATTTCTCGCACTGCATGATGTTTGAGAAACAGATGATCGAGACACAGTCTTTCCGAAGAGGTCCCCTTAACCGATAGATAGGCCGGTACACCTACAATTCCCCTACATCTGCTAGCCTATCATGGAAAGGTTTCCCACAACTTACTCAACTATGCCAGAGCCCATAATGGCATGTGGCTGCACACGGAAGTTTCTCGCATGAATAATCTTATGATCCCTTTGTGCCTCGGTGGCATTCCATAAGATGATCACACGGATACCCCGGGATCTCCTAGGACAACACTGGATTCCCCAGGTGTCCGGGCAAGCCACTGGTATCCCCAAGGTGCCCCAAACCATTCCACCCAGATGTGTATTAAAGTAGCCACCTTAAGTTAAACCTTAGTTAACAATAACTCTCACATCTTTCATGAATTCTCTCAAACCAAACCACGTCTACGAGCATAGCATAGCAAAGTAAGCATAACGTAATAATACCCATGGTTTGATAAAGGACAATAGGTTCCTACCTCATCAACTACTTCCCAGTACCCACATGTTATCAAACCCTAACCATGCAGTGTTTGAGGATTGAAACTAATGCATAAAAACTAGGTAATAAAGGGGTATGATCAAAGTGTTACTTGCCTTGTTGACAATCGGAAAACCCTAGTGATTCGTAGTAGCAAGCCTCGCACTCCGGAAACTCTATCGTGAACAAACAATAGCATAAATAAGCACTCAAGCATAATATGCAAAGGTAAAACCCAAAAGAAAAGGTCTGAATAGAAATTTCAAGTGAAGAGCTTCGATTTGCAAAAAGAATCAATCGAATCGGAGTCACGAAACTCAAACTACGATCAAAAGAAGTTCAAATTCAAATCTGCTTGAAACCAAATTTTAAATTTTCAAAATCATGTTCAAGTTGAAAATCTGGACAGAGGGGAACAAGACGAAGATTTTGGCGTTGGTTTCACTGGATTTGGATAAACGAGCAAAAATTTGCGAGGGTTTAAAGATCAAGGACTAAACTATAAGAAAACTATTCACGGATAGGTCCCTAGACGAAAATAAAACAGAAGAAGAAAAATCTATTGGACGAACGTCCGCTAACAGAGACTAACGAACGAAAAACGTTCACTAACAAATCTAAACGAATGAACATTCGCTAATTAATCTAACCTAATAAAACTAAACCGATCTAAAACGAAAAACCGAAAAAACTAAAAAAAACCGGGGCGGGTTTACGGCGGTTAGACCTGTTCGGTGGGAAAACCGGCGGCGGCGGCGGTCAATGGCGGTTCGGGCTCCGGCGCGTGCGACGGCGGCTGTGGGGCGGGGCGGCGCGGCGCGGGCGTCAGGGTGGCACGGCGCGGGGCAGCGGCGAGCGGCGCGGCAGACTGCAGGCGGCAGCGCTGCGGCGGCGGCGGCGGCTGCGCTTGCGGCGGCGGCGGCTGCGCTTGCGGCGGCGATGGTGGCTTGATGGGGAGGAGAGGGGCCGGGCCTCTGCCTTATAAGGAGGGGAGGGGTCGGGGCCGGCTTGGGAAGGGGGTCGGGGCGCGCGGCGGCTGGCGCTCGGACTCCGGCGAGTCCGGCTCCCACATGGAAGGAAGGCGGCCGCGGCTCCGGCCGGCTGGGCCTTCGGCCCAGTTCGGTCTGAAGTGTTTTTTAAACAGCGCCGCGAAGAATATCTAAATAAAATAAAATAAAAATCCTAAAATTCCAGAAAAAAAATTCACGGTCCTCTCCTAATATTTAGGACAACATGCACATTTTTCTGTACTAAAATGCAATTTTTCCCTAATTTACTCGAATAAATCTCAAAAAAATTCGAATAAACTTTATTTTTATTTAAAACTAAATTTCCAATATTTTCTCTGTTTGAAGAAGTCATATTATCTTCTCTCATTATTTTATTTATTTTCAAAATAATCGGAAAAATAATTTCAAAAAAAAATCACTTTGATCCAATTTACCAATTTTGAAAAAATTCAAAAATGGATTTTATGAAAAACTCCAACTCTCTCAAATGGTCCTTGAGTTGCTTAAGGTCTCTAGGATCAAAATGTCCAAACAAATAAAAATGCAAAGAGCATGAATGCATATGATGACCTAATGATTAACATCCAAATTGAAAATTTGGGATGTTACACATAGTTTGTTAGTTTTCAAGAAAGTTCATGTCTTATACTTCGTTGTTGTGATGAATTGTTACTTGCTCATGAGAAGTTCTATGATAATGAATATTGCTGATATAATAATGATCACGATGCTACTATGTCCGTATTTTGTTTTTATCGACACCTCTCTCTCTAAACAAGTGGACATGATTATCGATATCAGCTTTCGCTTGAGGACGAGCGAGGTCTAAGCTTGGGGGAGTTGATACGTCCATTTTGCATCATGTTTTGCTACTGTTATTTATAGTGTTTTTAATCAATATAACACTTTGTGGAGCAATTCTAATGCCTTTTCTCTCTTAATATGCAAGATTTACACGAGGAGGGAGAATACCGGCAGCTGGAATTCTGGACCTGAAAAAGCTATCTCAGAGATACCTATTCTGCACATCTCCAAAGGAGCTGAAATTTCACGGTGATTTATTTTGGAATAAATAAAAATTACTGGAAGAAAGAAGTACCAGAGAGGGCCACCCAGGTGCCCACGAGGCACCAGGGCGCGCCACCCCCCCCCCCCAGGCACGCCCTGATGGCTCGTGGGGCCCCTGGCCAGCCTCTGGCCCCCATTTTCTGGTATATAAGCCCATTTGCCCTAGAAAAAATAAGGAGAAGACTTTTGGGATGGAGCGCCGCCGTCTCGAGGTGAAACTTGGGCAGGAGCTATTTTGCTCTCCGGCGGAGAGATTCGGTCGGGGATACTTCCCTCCGGGAGGGGGAAATCGAAGCCATCGACATCACCAACGATCCTCTCATCGTGGGAGGACCAATCTACATCAACATCTTCAACGGCACCATCTCATCTCAAACCCTAGTTCATCTCTTGTATTCAATCTTTGTCTCAAAACCTCGGATTGGTACCTGTGGGTTGCTAGTAGTGTTGATTACATCTTGTAGTTGATGCTAGCTGGTTTATTTGGTGGAAGATTATATGTTTAGATCCATTATGCTATTCAATACCCCTCTGATCTTGGACACGAATATGATGTGTGAGTAGTTACTTTTGTTCTTGAGGACATGGGAGAAGTCTTGTCATAAGTAATCATGTGAATTTGGCATTTGTTCGATATTTTGATGATATGTATGTTGTTGATTCACTTAGTGGTGTTGATATGTATGTATGTTGTTGAGCCACAAAAGGATTGGGCTACCTTGCTGCACTTTTAGTTACTATTGCTACTTGTCACTTGTTACAAATTATCTTGCTACCAAACTACTTGTTACCGACAATTTCAGTGCTTGCAAAAATTATCTTGCTGAAAATCGCTTGTCATTTCCTTCTGCTCCTCGTTGGGTTCGACACTCTTACTTATCGAAAGGACTAGGATTGATCCCCTATACTTGTGTGTCATCATTTATTCATGATGAATCTTGGAGTTTGTGATTTATAACATTGAAGTTAAACATCTTGAGAAGACTGATAAAACCACTTATATGTGGCACTGCTTGGTTATATCGGATATTAATCTTCACTGAGATGAAGTATGAAAGTCTTTTATTTGAACTGACTGAATACATTGTGATGTATAAAGTCCGATGGATATAACAGGGTGTGGTGAATATTTATACTTCATCAATGTTATGAGTAAATATGATTTACTTGATAAAACATAAGAACTGAAATATTTGAAAGAGTTCAAAGAAATTCAGGATGAATATATAATATCATTATGACAAAAGATAAACGGTATTCTTCGTTCATGAACAAATATATCTAAGTCATAAGTTTAGCAAAAATTTGAATAGTTGTGGAATTATTACAACTACCGATCTGCTCTTATTAAAATTTTGGGGATTTATGAATGAAACAGCAAAACATTCACTAAACAAATGCACCATCTAAAGTATAAAACTATAAAGAGTTATAGAATATTTTAGACAAATGCTTGATTGTAGGTTTTGGTGTTCCTTCCACAAAAAGATTCAAGGAAAAAATGTTTGTCAGAGAACGAATATTTTTTGAGAAAAAGGTTTACTCGTTAAAAGAGTAAGTGGGAGGATGATACAGTTTAATGAGATTGTTGAATCTCCAGCTTAAGTTAAACGAGACTAAACCAGAAATGTTCTGGAGTATTTGTCCGTAAAACTAAGCAAGGGAACTACTACATTAGATGTAGAAGCTTCAATTAAGACTATAACAAAATGCGAAGGTCAGGAAAGATTATCGAATCTTTTGAATATTTCATCTTAGAAGAAGATGAACCTACGCAGTACGAGGAAGCAGTGATGGCGCCCAGCTAGAGAGGTATGGCTTAATACCATTGAAATTCAGTGTGAAGTCCATATATAAGGAACAAGTTTCGAACTTAGTGAAACCTTCAGAAGGTATGTTAGACACAAAGTGTAAATGGATTGTCACGACCCCAATCCTAAGTCACACCGATCTAGCATAAGGCACATCATATCACTTTGTGGCCTCATGCACGGTAACCCACGGCTGCTACCTTTACCTTGGTCGGGACCATTTGCGCATTTTGGCTCACGTAGCATGCAATTTCAAAAAAATTCCTGCACTCACGCAAGATCTATCTAGGAGATGCAAAGCAACGAGGGGGGAGAGTGTGTCTACGTACCCTCGTAGACCGAAAGCGGAAGCATTTGACAACGCGGTTGATGTAGTCGAACTTCTTCTCGTTCCGACCGATCAAGCAACGAACATACGGCACCTCCGAGTTCTGCACACGTTCAGCTCGATGACGTCCCTCGAACTCTTGATCCAGCAAAGTGTCGAGGAAGTAGATTAATCAAATTACTTAAGAACTCCCACTTAGTTAGACATCCCTCAAGTCATCTAAATGATACGTGATCCAAATCAACTAAACCATGTCCGATCATCACGTGAGATGGAGTAGTCATCAATGGTGAACATCTCTATGTTGATCATATCTACTATATTATTCACGCTCGACCTTTTGGTCTCCAGTGTTCTGAGGCCATGTCTGTACATGCTAGGCTCGTAAAGTTTAACCCGAGTATTCCACATGTGTAAAACTGTCTTGCACCCGTTGTATTTGAACGTAGAGTCTATCACACCCGATCATCACGTGGTGTCTCAACACGATGAACTGTCGCAACGGTGCATACTCACGGAGAACACTTATACCTTGAAATTTAGTGAAGGCATCATCTTTTAATGCTACTGCCATACTAAGCAAAATAAGATGCATAAAAGATAAACATCACATGCAATAAAAAATATGTGACATGATATGGCCATCATCATCTCGTGCTTTTGATCTCCATCTCCAAAGCATCGTCATGATCTCCATCGTCACCGGCTCGACACCTTGATCTCCGTCGTTGTGTCGTGGTCGTCTCGCCAACTATCGCTAACGCATAGTGATAAAGTAAAGCAATTACATGGCATTTGCATTTCATACAATAAAGAGACAACCATAAGGCTCCTGCCGGTTGTCAGATATCTTACAAAACATGATCATCTCATACAATAATGTTTATCACATCATGTCTTGACCATATCACATCACAACATGCCCTGCAAAAACAATTTAGACGTCCTCTACTTTGTTGTTGCAAGTTTTACGTGGCTGCTACGGGCTTCTAGCAAGAACCGTTCTTACCTACGCATCAAAACCACAATGGTGATTTATCAAGTTTGTTGTTTTAACCTTCAACAAGGACCGGCCGCAGTTAAATTCGATTCAACTAATGTAGGAGAAACAGACACCCGCCAGCCACCTTTATGCAAAACAAGTTGCATGTCAGTCGGTGGAACCGGTCTCATGAACGTGGTCATGTAAGGTTGGTCCGGGCCGCTTCATCCAACAATACCGCCGAATCAAAATAAGACATTGGTGGTAAGAAGTATGACGAGCACCGCCAACAACTCTTTGTGTTCTACTCGTGCATATCATCTACGTATAGACCTGGCTCTGATACCACTGTTGAGAAACATAGCATGCAATTTCAAAAAAAATCCTATGCTCACGCAAGATCTATCTAGGAGATGCATAGCAACGAGGGGGAAGAGTGTGTCTATGTACCCTCGTAGGCCGAAAGCGGAAGCGTTTGACAACGCGGTTGATGTAGTCGAACTTCTTCTCGTTCCGACCGATCAAGCACCGAACGTACGGCACCTCCGAGTTCTGCACACGTTCAGCTCGATGATGTCCCTCGAACTCTTGATCCAGCAAAGTGTCGAGGAAGTAGATGAGTTCCGTCAGCAAGATGGCGTGGTGACGGTGATAGTGAAGTGATCCGCGCAGGGCTTCGCCTAAGCACCGCGAGAATATGACCGAGGGTATAATCTGTGGAGGGGGCACCGCACACGGCTAACAGTTGATGTTGTGTGTTCTAGGCGCCCCCTCCCCATGTATATATAGGTGGGAGAGGGAGGGGAGCAGCAAGGGGCGCCCCAAGTAGGAGGAATCCTACTTGGGGTCCTATCCCAATTCGACCCCACCCTTCCTTATTTACCGGAGGGGGAAGGAAAGAGGAGGGAGGAGGGAAGGAAGGGGGAGGCCGAATCCCCCTTTTCCTTCTCCCTTCCCCTCTTTCCTTCTCCTCTGGTGCGGCCCATATGGGGGGGGCGCAGCAGCCCCTTCTGGCTGCTGTGTTTCCCCTCTTGCCCCATTAGGCCCATATCTTTTGCCAAGGGTGTCCGGAACCCCTTCTGGTGACCCGATAAGTACCCGGTGACCCCCGAAACACTTCCGGTGTCCGAATACTATCGTCCTATATATCAATCTTTACCTCTCGACCATTTCGAGACTCCTCGTCATGTACGTGATCTCATCCGGGACTCCGAACAACATTCGGTCACCAAATCACATAACTCATATAATACTATATCGTCAACGAATGTTAAGCGTGCGGACCCTACGGGTTCGAGAACTATGTAGACATGACCGACACACCTCTCCGGTCAATAACCAATAGAGGAACCTGGATGCTCATATTGGCTCCTACATATTCTACGAAAATCTTTATCGGTCGAACCGTTATGAAAACATACGTAATTCCCTTTGTCCATCGGTATGTTACTTGCCCGAGATTCGATCGCCGGTATCTTCATACCTAGTTCAATCTCGTTACTGGCAAGTCTCTTTACTCGTTCTGTAATGCATCATCCTACAACTAACTCATTAGTCACTTTGCTTGCAAGGCTTCTTATGATGTGCATTACCGAGAGGGCCCAGAGATACCTCTCCGATACTCGGAGTGACAAATCCTAATCTTGATCTATGCCAACCCAACAGACACCTTCAGAGATACCTGTAGAGCATCTTTATAATCACCCAGTTACGTTGTGACGTTTGATAGCACACAAGGCATTCCTCTGGTATCCGGGAGTTGCATAATCTCATAGTCGAAGGAATATGTCTTTGACATGAAGAAAGCAGTAGCAATAAAATTGAATGATCATTATGCTAAGCTAACGGATGGGTCTTGTCCATCACATCATTCTCCTAATGATGTGATCCCATTATCAAATGACAACTCATGTCCATGGTTAGGAAACCATAACCATCTTTGATCAACGAGCTAGTCTAGTAGAGGCTCACTAGGGACACGGTGTTTTGTCTATGTATTCACACATGTATTATGGTTTCCAATTAATACAATTCTAGCATGAATAATAAACATTTATCATGAATAAGGAAATATAAAATAACAACTTTATTATTGCCTCTAGGGCATATTTCCTTCACTAGCATCCATATGACAGAGAACCCGGGCCAACATGACTAGTCGTAAACCCAAGGTGGCGCTAAATTACAGGGACAGGCATATATGACACAGCGATGCATGTGTCGGTCAGCAGCGAGTGAATCCGGACTGTAGGAAGCTAACAGGACTCCGGTAGACACCGCGTGAAATTTCCCCGAAGGGACAGACACAGGAGCAAAGAAGGACACATGCCGGTCAATCCATGTGTTCTGGAGCAGTAGCAAGCTACCATGGCTCAGTGGAAGCACTAGGAGGCATTTCCCCATAAGATAAGCTACCAAGAATAAACAACTAGGTGTCGAATCCCACACATACCAAGCATTTCAATAGCATACACACAATATGCTCGATATGTGCAAATACAACATGGCTTCACAACAAAACTCTACGACTCAAAGTATTTATTTAAGAGGCTCCGGAGAGCCTTACATAACATATCCATATAGGTAGGGGTCACACGACCCAACACTCCAGTCATACAAACATACAAGCACATGCGGAAGCTTAACTTGTCTGGGTACAGACAACTAGAAAGAAAAAGGCTGTAGCAGCCTATCTATCTACAGCGACCCTTCACATTCACGGGATTGCCACCTGAGTAGCAAGTCACTTGTCAAAGTCGAGGTCAGCGTAGAACCCATCAGGGTTCTCAGTGTTCTCCTCTACAACAATTTATTAAGAAAACATGAGTACAAAGGTACTCAACAAGTCTTACATCAGATCTAGCTACCCATGCAACAGTATCAACAAAGGAGGTACTGGTGTTTATTGCAGCAAACCAGCTTTGACTCTGGGCTATCCTGAACTACGACTAACAGTATTTTGAATAAGATGAGATAGCGCACACGAGTCCACTAATCACCACGACAATACACTATCGCGGATCCTCTCTCGTCTTCCTACGAGGGATCCATCCACGGCACTCACACTTGTCTTGAGGCTTTTATGAGTAACCATTTAGAATATCTATGAACTGCGTAGGTGCCCAAGTAGTCCATTACCGCGGACGCGGCTATTCAAATAGATCATGTTAACCCCGCAGGGGTGTACTTCTTCACACATGTTTCCACCACTTAGCGCCTGCACACAACATGTGCTCGGCAGACTTCAAGCGAAAGCCGGCGTGGGTGTAGACCATGACCTGATGTAACACACTGGTTTTCGCTCCTGGTTTTTTTTCCTTCGCGGGATTTGACTCCCGTCTTTTTTCTCGGTGTTATCGGATTTCTCTAGCTCTTGGGTATATGAAGATGGTCATTTAACCTTGCCTTCCCTATCCAACCAGAGATTCTCTCCAGTCCAACCTTGCCACCCAAGATATATTCTCAGGGTTTTGCCACCGAAACCCTACCTTCCGAGTTGCCGGAAGGGAAACCCTAATCTCTTCCGTTACAAAGGAACCCCAATTTCCTTTGATCTATTGCCTTCCAAACTTTTCCCGGTGATCATCCTCCATCTATAAACCCTGGATATGCAAAAATATTGCCAAGTCATTTGCAATATTTTTCATTTACAATTAATTCCTTTTTCTGCCAGTTAAAGGAATTAAATCCAGGAAAATATATATCCATCTCCAAAGTTCATGACAACTTGTGGAGATATTCTTTGTGATCATATTGAGCTCCCATAAAAATATTGGCCATAATTAAATAAGGGAAATTGCATTTTCCTATTTAATGCCAATATTGCATTTTGGGAAGTTTCTAAAGGAACTACCATTTTGGTAGTCAGGAAGAATCCCAAATAAATTGTGGAGCTTCTCCTATCCATATCTTCACCTTTTCCATCAAAACTCAAGTTCCATAGTTCAAAGTTTGAGCACAGCATCCATTTGCAAATTCTATCCAGATTTCTAGTTTGCAAAGGAAGTGCTTGAACCCTTGATCCATTTGAGCTGAAATTTTTCATGCTGGTTAACATTGACAAATCACTCATGGAAACCAAAAACCAGATCAATCCATCCATCCATTCTCCCACAGCAATTTTCCTAAATTTCAATCCATCTGGAAGCACTGTGAAGGAAGTACCATTTTGGTGTATCCAATTGGTATGAAATTTTTACAGTGGCTTCACATGTTCAAATCATTCACCTGCTCCAAATTTTAGCTCAATGCAAGCTAGTATGCAAGTGCCACATCAAAGTTTGCATTTCTAACCAATGGGGTCCATTCTACAGCAAGTGTCCTCAATTCTTATCCAAATGGCCCCAAAATTTACCAGGGTAATCACCTTGGTAGATCATTGCTCCATGCCAAGAACCAGCTCATTTCACTCAGTGATCCCTCCAGAAATCTCTACAAACACCTTGCTGTCAGAATCTTCTTCTACAAGTTTCACTCACCTCAGAGACACCCAGCTAGTTCCAGACACCTCTATTACCTATTTGAGCAACAAGGGATCAGCTGGACATGTTTCCAGGACCATCCGACGCCCAGGACACGTGGTGCCGGTGGTGACCGCGCAGGGAGCACGTCCAAAACCGTGCTATGTGCATGGCCGACTCCCTGCAGTCCCTTCTGGTCAGCCCTGGCTCGTCCGTGCATGTCCAGAGGCTTCCTGGCATCCACGCGCTCCTGTCCAGACTCTTCTCCTCTCCTCTCCCTTCCTCCTCACGCCACGGCGAGTGCCGCCACGGCCATTGCCCCGCCCGTGACTCTCTGGTGTCGCCTTCCTCTCTGTCCTCATCTCTCTCGAGCGCTCTCGAGCGACCTCGAGGTCTCTCTCCTTCCCACGAAGCTGCTCGACCCCGCCACCATCCAGCCATGTCTCCCCGGAGCTCCAGTATGCGGCTAAGATCGTCGTCGTGGCCGTGCTCATCCGCCTCCATCGCCCGGCTATAAATAGGCTGTCCCCAAGTCCCTCGACCTCACCCGCATCCTCACCGCCCACCCAGCTCTCTCCCGCACCCTTCAATCCCTCTCTAGAGCCTCGCCTCGCTTCCTATGGCCACCATGGCCGCCGGCCATTGCGGCTCTGCCTCCCCCGCGGTCTTACCTCCGGCCATCCCCAGCACCCACAGAGGCTCCACGAGATGCAGCACACTCCGGCGACCTCCCCTAGCCCCTCGCCCACTCCCATAGCCCACCACAGCGCCGAACTCGCCGGAGTCGCTGCGCACTGCCTCCACCACAGTTGCTTTCTCCGGCCACCCCCGCGGCCAAGAAGACCTTCCCCGGGCGCGGTGTGAAGTGGGGAACCCATCCCCGTCAGCGCCAGGAGCAGCCACGGCCTCCATCGCTGGGAAGCACGCCGGCCAGCGACCCCCCTGTCACTCTCTGTCTCCCTGACGGAGGAGGGAGCCGGCCCGACAGGTGGGCCCGCGCTATTGGTTCCTCACTCGCTCCATCGTCTGTTTTTAAGTGGGGGTGCGGTTGGGCTCGGCCCAATGGAGCAGTAGCGGCGGCGGTGAGATGCAGCCCTGTTTGGCCCAGGCGCACAGTGCGCTTTATTCTTTTTTCAGATAAAACTGCCAAGGACTTGTGCATGAATAAATTATTTATAGATGAGCCCCTGGCAGTCAATCGTTAATATCTTTTCACCCGTAACTCCAAATCAGGTGAAACCAACGCCCACGTCTTCAGTTCGTCGAGCCCGTTTCGATGGTATCATTTTCATAATATTTTTACATAGTGAAAATGACCATTTTGCCCTTGCCCTTCAAACAGCCCCCTCCAAGAGAGAACGGTTTTCGGCGATCCATTCTGCAGCTTCACCGCACTTCTTCCCGGAGTATTCATCGACTGCCAGGCAAGCCGACCATCTGATATATGCCCTAAAGCATTGCTCTGTGTCATTCTTGCGTGATCAACTTATTATACTTATGCTTGTGTGTGTAGTATTGAGTTGTATGTGACTCTGACGAACCCTTGCTTGCACTTTCTTCGATGACGGCACCACGCCTGTGTCTAAGCTGCTTTCGGCCATCTGGGGTGGATGCCGACTTTATGTTCTCTTTTCAACAACTGGTCGTATTCTGAGCTGTTTTGCGGCCGTCTTGGACAGTTGTTGAATTTCTTTCCGTAGTAGTGACCCTATGCTCTGAGCTGTTTTTCGGCCGTCTTAGGGAACTGCTACATTCTTTTTATCAACACCGTCTCATGCTCTGAGCTGCTTTCCGGCCGTCTTGAGCCGGGGTTGAGTTATTCCGGTAATGTCCCAGATCTGAGTTGTAAAGACCGTTCTGGTGGCTACTGGTTTCTTTGCCGGTTTTATGCAAGGGTTCCAATGGTCGTAACTTACGGCTAGAACTTGTAAAGTGATAACTTGCTATTTAATCCTGTTTCACTAATGATTCATGGTGATGTTATATGGAGATAGGTTGTTATGTTCTCATTATCATGCATAGCTACTGCCATGTTAAGTTATTGTGATAAACAACCATGCTTGCTAAGTACTTGCTAAACTAAACCTAGTCGGTTGATCCAGAGTCACCTGTCCGGACTTATCTATGCAACCACATTTGCCGGTATGGGACGGCCTTGACTTGGTCTGATCGCGTGCTCTTTTATCGGTACCACCAAACTGGGAAGGTTATGCGCGCGCGCTGCCCTGGCCCAGTAGGCGGCAATAACCTTGTGAGCCCAGTTGAGTTATTTGTCGGTGTCCCCGTCTGGGACAGTTTAGTTAGCCACGACGGTGGCAGGTGTCATGAGGTGACACAGGGGCCACCCAGGACATGACCCTGGGAGGATATGATTGTCGGTGGTACAGTAGAGGAGTCACGGGTTAGGCAGGTTTCGTTGGAGCAACACTGGTCCACCCGAATGCGATCACGAGGCCAGGTGCTCCATGGTGTGGATAAAGTGCTCAACCTCTACAGAGTGAAAAATATATTCGAATAGCCGCGTCCACGGTATTGGACAGTCCGTCCGGACCTCACTAGGTTGTCAATCGGAACAGTAATAATAATGATGGAAGAACTCCTCTTATGATCAGTAGTACTCGATGACCCGTGGATATTCTGAGGGATGTAAGGCAACCCCGAAGAGAGTAAGTTTGTCAGACTTGTAGTGCAGACGCATAGATATCAGATGATGTCAGGAATATGACATGTTAGCCATGGGATGGCTATGAGATGAGCGGTCGGAAGACCACATGATTTGGATTGGATTCGGATCATGAGAATGTTCGGAGTATGGAATTTTTACTTAATAGGCTTTACCTTACTGCATATACTTCAGTAGTTATCTTGCTAGATAACCCTGCTTTGGCATGATACTCAATATTGCTAGCTAGTTATGCCATGTCATGATAATTAATATTGCTCTAATAACTAATGCATACTTGAATGCCATGGATTGCTTTGCTTGGTGTATATGTTAGTTTGGTTTGCTTGCGAGTACATTCAAAAGTACTCAGCGGCCTTCAATGTGGCCAGGTTCACATAAGGATCCGTCGTCCGTCGACGAGGAGCCGGAGCGTCCGCGGGCTAGGAGAGTAACCCAGTCAGATCCCTGTGGATTGAGCCGCACCAGGACCCTGCTACCTTAGATAGAGCTTTTCCGCTGCCATCACCCCTGTAATATATCATGTAAGACTTATACATCCATTAATAGAAATGCATGTGTTCTTGATACTTGTTGTAAACACGCATGCCAAAGTGATTTCCTAGGCTGGTATGCGTGGAGACCGTCTGGCTACAGTGGTAATCAGGACGGGCGCCACACCTGACTAACAACGCATGTCTCTAGTCCAGGTCTATCGCATATTCAGGTTCCATCTGCAAGGAAGTCCGGCCGGATTTTCCACTACGGCCCCAAAGGATGTGTACAGGGTTCCCGAGCACACCAAACGGGTGCCTTGGTACACCGGGCCACTTGCCTACCGCATCACAGCCCACCCCTAGGGTCAACGCTGCGCACGGTCCCCAGCATACTACAAACACCAAAAACTTCTTGCAACTCTTGGACAGAGGACATGGCGGCTAATAAGTCGAGCGGGGTCATATTTCAGGGCCCAATGCGTGGTAGTAGCTGTCTTTGGATCACATACACGGAACTCAGTTCCTAAGGACGGTTCCAATGAAACAACCCACCATGTACTCCTACATGGCCTCTCATCGATACCTTTACCAAATCGATTTCAACACCTTACTCTCAACATCACAACACCACTGTTTCACTCTAATCCATCACCCAGATGAATCAGACCTGACACGACTCTAAGCATAGCAGACATAGCATGGTAGGAACAAAACATGGGCTAAAAGAACTCCTACACATGCTAGAGGGTTTCAGCTATTTACTGTGGCAATGACAGGTCATGAGAGGAAAGGGCTACATCTATCGCAACAAATAGCATTTGAAATGATGTTGCCTTAATGCAGTAAAAGAGAGCAGGAGTGAGAGGATGGTTTTGTATTGGAATGCTCAAGAGGGGTTGCTTGCCTGAAGGATTGGTGGAAGGGTACTGCCCTTCAGCTAGATACTCAAGGGTATCCTCGGGAGCAGAACCTACCACGGAGAACACACCGAAGACACAATCAATACATGGCAATATGCAACACTATGATGCATGATCATGACATGGCAAAATGTGTGTGTTTGAGCTAATGCAACTATCAACCGATTGGTTTGAGTTGATTTGAACCAAAGGTTCAAATTCAAACCCAACATATGAATATTCAAAGTGCATTTAGTTGTTTTATACTAAACAGCAATCTTAACTTTCTTTGTCACGCATGAAACTAGTGCCATTGGATAGATTGGATTTTTTTAATCATTTTTTATATATAAATCTTTTCCATCTGACCTATGGTTGATTTACTATGAATTTTAGAAGTTTTAATTATTTTCTGGATTTTTCTGGTTATTTTAGAATTAATTAAATCCAATAAATGATTTACTGTGTCAGCATGACATCATGCTGATGTCAACAGGTCAACAAGCGCTGACCATGTCAAACTGACCAGTGGGTCCCGCGTGTCAGTCTAACAGGGCTAACTAATTAAGTTTAAAACTAAACTAAACTAATTATTAGGGCGGGCCCCACCTGTCATTGACCTAAGGGAGGTCAAACTCCTGGTCAACCGGGGCTAAACCTGCTAGCGTTCATCACGGCAAGGCCAGACGCGGCGGTGAGGCTCGGGATCGCTTCCTCGGCGCCCAAATGAGCAGCGGAGAGCACCCGCGGGGAGCTGGAGCTCACCCGCATCCAGTGTGGCATGCGGCAGCAGAGGGGACAGCCAGAGCTCACCGGAAATGAGCTCGGGGCGGCGCCGGCATTCGGGTGAGCGCGGCGATGGGGCTGCAGTGGCCGAGGCGGCGCGTGCGTGGCACCTACAGCAGCTACGCAAGGCGGCGAGCGTGTTGGACACGATGCCCAGACCAATTGGTCGTCGGGGTCGTGTCGGCGGCGAGCACAGGCGGCGGCGCGTGCGGGTGTGTGTGGCGCGGTGGTTACGGCGTACAAGAGAGAGAGCGGAGAGGGGAAGGATGATCAGCAGCTCACGGCGGTTGCGACAGACGTCGAAGCGAGCTCAGAGGAGGTCGGAGCTGAGCAGGGCAGCGAAGGGGATCTCCGACGGCCGAACAAGGAAGGCGAGGTCGGGGTGGTCGTGTCGAGGCGTGCGAGCGCTCGGGGCTTGGGCGGGACGACGTAACGGACGACGGCGAGGCTCCAGGACACGGCGAGAGGGCGAGGGGACGGCGGTGGCTGCGAGTTTCACGGCGGCGCGGGCGCGGTAGCGTCGGCCATGATGAGCAAAGAGCGAGGAAGGGAGCAGGGGGCCGGATATGAGGTCGGCTCGATCCAGACAGCAGCGAGGGGGTCATCCGCGGCGTCGCGCTGGCCTGGGGAGGCAGGCAGGCGCCCTGGTGGCGTGGCACGCGCGAGCGTGCGCGCGCTGTGGCCACACGCCTGGCCGACTGGCGCCAGGAGGACGACGACGCTGGTGGGCTGGGCTGGCCAGTGGGCTGCAGGTGAGCGCCAGGTAAGTCTATCTCTCTCCCCTGTTTTCTGTTTTAGTTTTTGTTTTTATTTTTCTATCTTTGTTTTTTATTTAGCAAAATGCTAAACCATTTAGATAAACCATGGAAATAATTTTAGGTACTTATGAAATTGTTTCCAACAGCCTCAAACATTTCCAGCATTATTTGGACATTTAAAATATTTATAAGATTTAAATGTCCAAATTCAAATACATTATGGGTTAATTCAAAAATCCAAAATGTCCTAGAAAAATGTGCACCAATTTTGCCAAAGGTTTTAGCCCAAACCAGAAATGATGAACATTTTGTGAAGGGCATTTTGGGTTCATTGAAACCAATTTTGGTTGAACCTAGTAATTCAAAGGGGTGCTAGGGTTTGTTAAGTCCCCATTTCAAGTATAAATAAAATTTAAACATGATGCAAACATACAAGACTAACCCGAGTGCATTACTGAACTAGGGTTGTGACATGGATCTTCGAATGTTCATGGATAGTGATCCTAAGAGAATATTTTTTTTCACAAAAGAGTTTTGTAGGAAAGGAAGAGTTGATCTTGTCAAATCTTCTTGTTAGTAGCAATACTAAAAGTATAAAAGGGTTACAATGGGTGAGTGTTGTATATTTTGATATATAACAGAAAGGTAACAAAACTGTTTTGAAAACGATTTCAAACAAGGATGTATATAAGATACAACCAAAAAGGTTTTGTCAGGAATGCCGAAATGATATAAATATTTCAAGCCATATGTATGATTTGAAATAAAGTATCAAGTAGCTGGAATTGGATAAAGTAATTGGAGGTTTAGTGGGAGCTCTATGGCATTTCTGATCTTACATATCTATGACATATCACTTGATCGGAAATAATATAAAATATATTAGCACAAAAGATTAAAGTCATGTTTCTAAAAAGGGACTTAGAATTATTGGTTGAAAATCTATATAGATAGATTGAAACATCTGATTGTGCTAAGTCATGTACTGTGACAAAATTTTAAAGAAGTTTAAAAGGAGAAAAATGTTTTCTCAAAATGTCACATAGCATAACACTTTGCAGAAATCAATGTTGAAAAACAATTGATAAGCATGTGTATATGAATAGAGTTAAATTTGCTTTAGAGATTGAATTCATCATGTATGCTATGACATGTACAAAGCCGTATGTTTCGAATAAGACTAGTTGTTAGTAGTGAGCACAATAGTGATCCTAGAGAGGCTCACAGGGTGGTTGCGCTTAAAAGATTAAGTACCTCAGTCGGACGAAGGACTTGCTTCTTGTCTATGGAGGAGATGAAGAGATTGTTGTAAATAGTTACACAAATTGTTTGTTGTAAAGGTTACAGAAGACAACTTCATGACTGATATATATAAACTACCGGGCTATAAGTTTTGAAATAGTTTCAGAAAACAAACATAATTGTAGATTCTATAAATGATATAGATTGAGGCTTGAGAAGTTTTCAACAGAATATAATCTGGATCAATAAAAGTTTATTGATAGACAATAGTGCAGTTCCAAATGAAAAATTGACTATATGGAGATATAGTAAATGGACTATATGGAGATATAGTGTTACTATAAAATGGACTATATTGAGATATAGTGTTACCATTGATGTAACAAAAGGAATTACATAGAAAAACTCGATATTACCGACACAAATAACATTACGATTTGAAGAGTGTCAGATCCGATGACGAAGGCTCTTCCACTAGCAAAGCATGAGCAACACCAGATAGCCATGGGTGTTAGAAAAACATGCAACTAGATTATTGACTCTAGTGCAAGTGGGAGACTGTTGGAAATATGCCCTAGAGGCAATAATATTGTATTATTATATTTCCGTATTCATAACTAAAGAGTTTATATTCTATGCTATAACTACTATGATCCTGGAATAAGCGATTCAGTGGAAAACTCACATGCACGTGTGGAATGATAAACGGTAAAATAAAAGCTTCCTAGTCTTGCCTCTAGGACTAGCTCAAGTGTTGTTGATGATCATGTTTTCCGGATCTTAGGATATCGTTAAGTGTAACGATAGTCCTAAAACAATATTGAGATTATGACGTTGGAAGAACAATCATATAGAATCGACCCAAACTTCTCTGTTATGAATTGAGTTAATATCATCTGTATTCAATTGTAATAACACGGAGTGTTAACGTGTGATTTTACTCCTTAGACCATGAGAGTATCGTAGTCACTTCTTACCGTACGGTGGGCTTTGGGGTTGCTCAAACGTCACCTGTAACACAGTGATCATAACGATAACTTATAGGTTCATCGGAAAGTTTGACAATGGACTATATAGCTCGAGAGTGGGATTTGCTCCTCCGACGATGGAGAGATATTATTAGGGCCATCTCGGTTTGATGGCATCCATCATCGTCTGGCCAGACACAGGTGACTTCATCATGGCGATGCCGTAACACGACAACGAGAAAGAAGAACAAAACCGGAATGAGGATAACGGTATAATGAGCATGTGATGACTCGGGAGGATACTGACATATCCCGGGTTTTGTGAAGTATCGCGAAGCAAAGGGAACACCACATGTTTACCAAAGGTTCGCTCGAATATCATTCGTGTGCTCATAGGGATCGATATGGACGTCCACGGTTCCGCTATCGGTCATTGAACAAAGGGGTTTTCATTCATGACTATAAGTTACCGAACCTAGGGGGTCATAAGCTTAAGACAATCATGATCTATTGAGTGTTAGTAGGACGGGAGTGATGAGAATATATTTGTGGAATTGTTTCATTAATATTTAGAATAGTTTCGAGAGGATCCGGAAGCGTTTCGGGGTCACTTGAAGGGTTTCAGAGAGTATCGGGTAATACCGGGTATTGCCAATTAATAATATATAGTTGGAAAATGTTTCTGGGGCTGTTAAATTATATATAAAAGGGACTAATATTTATTAGAAGGCTTTCATATTAAATTTAATACCAACGGGCCTTAAATGACCAAACCGGGGAAGGAGCATTGGGCCAACTTGGCCCAATAGGAAGTGCCCCGCCCCCCTCCTTGTGGGGGGGCGAATTGGAGTGTGGGAGGAGTCCAACTCCTCCTCCCAAGGCCGGTACCCCAAGGAGGTACTTTCCCTCCTTGGTGGCTGCCCTCTCCCTCCCCTCCAACCTATATATACTAGGAGTTTTTGCTCTATGTTGAACACAACTTTTGGAGCCTCCTCTAGTCCTCTCTAGTTCTCGTTCTAGATCTAGTTGATCCTAGTTGATCTAATTAGAGCTAGATCTAGATCCTCTAATCCTCATAATTAGAAGCCTAGTGTGGTTCTAATCTCCTCCCTCTAATTCTCCGTCGATGATTAGCTCTGGATGGCGAAGCGCTGCCGGATCGTGAAGGTTGCACGCTTGCAACCAAGTAGAGAGGCCGTGCTTTCGGTCTTTAGTTTTAGGGACTGTTCATGGGCAGTTCACGGGATCGTTCATCTACGGTTCGAGGGACTCCAAGTACGATCTACACCGGCATGTTCTTCTTCCGCTGTAACTCAGTGACGGTAATTACCGTGATCCCAACCGTTCATGCATCTTCATATTGATCTTGGGTGTGCATAGGTGCGATTTTTTTTCTTTTCTACTATGTTTTTGAACAATAGCAATATTATTTGTTGCATCTACAAGGAGGTGACAAGTTTTGCGAAGGTGGACACCGAGACAAATGTCGAAGACGAAGACAATAAAGACTTCTCCGTCAGAAAGGGCTATACCATATCATGCTATTATGAATTGCCTGAGATGTTTATCCCTCTTGAGGCACCATTTTGATTGCATAGTAGTTGCTTTTATTAGGGTGACCTCTTACTTAAAAATATCAAGTAGTTAATGTTCTCCCAAGTGTAGCACCGTTACAGCATCTATCTTTTCAGGGTGCCACATGGTTGCATGCGCACGAACGATTAGAGAAGTCTAACACTGGTGAGGTCAGACCTTGCAGCAAGATCACATGGTTGTCTTGACGTTCTGGCAGGATAGTCCTGAGCTCTGAACACACGCATCGAAAGATGAACAAGGGTCACATAGAGATGTGATCTGCAAGTTCGCCTAGCGATTGAAATTCCCGTCATGAGATGATGATTCTATGGCGATGAATTGAAATATGAATCTTGAATCATTCACAATCAATTATGAGAGATATTGATTTGAGCGGGAGTGCACTTTAGAATTAAATTATTTAATTCTTAGTGCAATTTATTATGAACGTAGTCTAAGTATTATTTGCATAATAGTTGTAGAATAATGGCTCGTGTTTCCACCTTCCCTATTAAAATTGAATAATTGTTAATTATCTGGTTAAACTTTATGATTGGTAACGTAATGAGAGGACTGTCCTCAAGAGTGCCGAGAAGGACTTTGTCCTATTGCATACTTTCGGTATTCTCTCGCTGATGCTATGGATGATGTGACTCTCGTCCTTCGATCCAAAAGCTAGAATTATGTTACAGTCTAGTGCAATATGTTTGCTTCCATGAGACCCGAACTTCGAAAGTTTGGGATAGTTATGTGATATTCATGGAACTGAAAACTAGTATCAGATACAAACAAAGGATAAAAGATGTGAGATATCCGAAGCAATGTTTGTTTGCAAGTATAAGTGAAGTGTTTACTATGCATTAGACTGATAAGATGGGATGCAAAAGAACACCAGTCATGAGATGATGGTGCATATAACAACAACTTAAAGAGAAAGGACAAGTCCAAAGGGTGTTAGTGAGACTTACAAGCCTAGTATGTCCGGAGCTAATGCAATTCTTAAAGTTAGGTGCTTCTTCTGTGAGTAGGAAAAATATTAGAAGTAAAACTGTTAGAAGTATAAAGGCAAGAAGAAATAAGACTGGAACGTCCAGCTCAGGTATGAATGTCATACATGTAATAGATATATAAGAGGCTAGTCAAAGAAGAAATTCTTGGGAATTATGATTAAATTGTTAGTCACTGATTCTTGGGTATTGTGATTAAAAGTTAATCACAAGGACACCAGTTCGATTGCATTCTGTTGCAACTCGATGCAAGAACTACTACGGCCTAACAGACTAGCCAGTAATAAATTTTTGGAAACAGGCTGGGAACATCGTAAAAGTTACTATACTTTCCATCGGCATATTACCTCTGCATTATTTTCGTAATTCATTTTAGAGTTTCCTACACTCTAGCCCATTGCATAATGTTTTGTTGCAAGAAGGTTGTTCATACGAGAACAATTGTTGTTCAGTGTTATGAATAACATAAGGGCCATGCTTCCATCATGAATGGGATGTATGTTATGAATATCACTGAAAATAGAATACATCCATAAGAACGGTGCTAAAATGTCGCAAGACTAAAATAATACCACATATGTGTGGCACCGCATTTTAGTCACATTGGAGACACCTGCATGGAGAAATTTCATACTGATGAATTTTGAAGTCATTCTGATTATGAATCATCTGACACTTGCATCTTTCGTCTGAAATATGAAGTGACTAAAATACCGTTCACAGACCATAAGGAACAAGCAACGAACTTGCTGGTAATCATAAATTTTTTATGTGTGTAGTCCAATAAGTATTGTTACTAGTAGTGGATTTGTCTATCTTCAGTAATGACTCAAGTAGATATGTGAATATTTGCTTAATGAGACATAAGCCTGGATCCTTTGAAATAGTTCAAAAGGTTTTTCAGAATGAAGTAGAAATTATTGTAACAAGAAAAATTATGTTTCTGCAATTAGATTACGAAAAGAATATTTGAGTTAAAAGTTTAGTAAATGTCCGATGAGTTATGTTTTCATAACTTGCACCTCCCGAAAAACCGCTGAGAGTGGAATGTCCGAGAAGAAGTAATCGAACCATATATGGCATGGTAAGATCAAAGATGACATAAGTCAATTTGCCATTATCACTTCTAAAGTAATGCTTTAGAGACTGTGGCTTTTACACTGAAAAGAGCACCATCAGATTTGTTGAAATAATGCCATGGCATGGTATCCCAAACCATGTTCTATATTTTCTTAACATTTGGAATATGAGGCTTGTGTAAAATGTTTACAAACCTATTCGAAATCAGACAAGTACTACTTTGTAGGTTATCCCAAATTGTTGGGTATTCCTCCATAACTATGCCAAGGCAAAAGGTTTGCCACATAGAGCGGTATGAGTTTTGAAGAAAATGTTTCTTGCAAAAGAGTGAGTGGGAGGGAAGTGCAACTCGACGAGATAACAGTATCTTTGTCATTAGGTCAAAGGAAAGAAACCTTGGAAGTAATTCCAGAGTTTCCTACTATGACAGATATGGAAGCCTTTACATGAGATGTATGGACTTCGGTCGAACTTGCAGCTGAACCACGTAGGCAAAACTCGTGTAAACCTCTCAGGTGCGCAAACGAGGTATTGTTGTTAGATAACAGTATACCTACAATATACAAGGAAGCGTTGATGGGCCCTGACTCCGGAATCGGCTAAATGCCAAAATAATCTGATATAGTATCCATACAAATGAATCAAGATTAGATCTTGATAAACACTCCGGAAGACTTAAAGTCTAATGAATATTAATGGAACTATAAACTGATACAGATAAAAAATTGTTTTATCCACAAAGCTCGACTTCTTGCTTATAACAAATTCAAAGAGTTGACTACGACGAGATTGTCTCGCCGTAGCGATGCTTAAAGTTCGTTCGGATTATACCAGCAATTAATACATATTTCAGTTATGAGATATGACAGATGGACACCAAAGGGATTTCCATGAGAAGGAAGTACAACCAAGAACATGTTCTTGGTACAATCCAAAGTATTTTGTCGATCCAGAGGATGCTAGTGAGTGCGCAAACTTCAGAGTTTCAGTAATGGACAGAAGCGAGCAAAATGGAGTTGGAATCTTTATTTTGATGAAATAGTCAAAGAGTTTCATTTGATCAAGGATAACAAATATGCTTGTGTTCACAAGAAAGTAAGTGGAAGCATAATAATATTTCGAAAACTTTGTGTGCATGACACATTGTTGATTAGAGACAATATAAATTTCTTGACACGAATTAGGACTTCACTGAAAATAGTTTTTCAATGAAAGTACTAAGGGCTAAGTAACCTCGGTATTAGGCATAATTATCTATGAAGATAGAATTGCCTAAATAGGGCTAAGCCAAAATACATATTGGCAAGATGCTAAAATGTATTAGCATAAGAATGCCAAGAAGAGTTTCTTGCCGAAGTCACATGGAAAGAGTTTTTAGCAAGACTCGGTGTCCTTAAAAACACTGATGAGCAAAATACATGATGGAGATTCCACACACTTTTGTGTTTGGATTAATCATGTATTCCATGGTATGTAAATCAACCAGATATGTCCAGTACTCCAAATTTATTGGGAGTAAGATACCAAAGTGATCAAAGTGTTGATCATAGGACAGCAGTGAAAAATGTCATTGAGTACTAAAGTAGCACTGATGACATGTTTTCTCGCAAGCAGAGATTATGAAGAGTTCGTTGTAATAAGTTACATCGATACAGTCTTCATAAATGCTCCAAGCGATTTTTGATTTAAATTAAGGGTTATGTGTTATACACAAAATGGTGGCACAGTAAGTGGGAATTGTTTCAAAATAGGTTACTCTAGCGAATTCTATAACAAAGGCTAAGTATGTTGCTGCTTAGGAAGCAACAAAAGAGGGTGTTGGATCATACAGTTCATTCATGAATTTGGTATGGTTCCAAGATGACTTTGCTCAATGGAACACTATTGTAAATAGTTGCTCCATACCTCAGTCTGAGGAATCAAGGTTCGACCAGCGATTCACATATATACAAAGCCAAGTCCACACAAATTATGAATTTTGTGAAAGCGTGAAAACGCGAGGATGTGCAAAGATACACACGGACCTGAAGTTGTCCGATCCGTAGGACGAAGAATATACCACAAGCGGAGCATATTTTAGACTGGTGTGCCACAGGTGTAAAGTGCATTAGCATTGACTAGATTATTGACTCTAGTGCAAGTGGGAGTCTGTAGGAGATATGCCCTAGGGCAATAACAACAGCTATTATTTATCTCCAAGTTCGTAATTATGTTTATTTTCCATGCTATAACTGCAATGGTCCTTGAGTCCGTATATCCATAAAGTCTCAGAGGGAACCCCATATTCACGTGGGGAATAATAAACGGTAAAATGTATTCCTAGTCATGCATCTAAGACTAGCTCAAGTGATGCATGATGGTCATGTTTTCCTGATCATGGGCATAGTTCAGGGTGTGCAAAACCGAACCGAAAACCAAAAACCGAACCAAAAAAACCAAACCGAACCGAAATGTCGGTTTTTTTGGTTTTTGGTTTCAGTTACGGTTTTCATATCTCAAAACCATATGCCATTCGGTTTTTTGGTTAATAATCGAAAACCATTGGGTTAAACCGAACTGATGTGAACTACATGCTCGCCAAAAATAATTTGCATGGAGCTAGAGTCGAACTCCTGACCTCAGGCTAGAAGGCCTAGTGCGCTAAGCTTGCTAACCAACCAGGCCACTCGAGTTTGCTGATTTATAGTAGGCGGGAATTATTATATCCATAATATGCATATACTAGTGTACCAATTCCGCATAGAAGTCACCATGTGTCTGAAGAAAGTTGCACGTCCACGAGGTATAAAACTTGTAAAGCATAATTAGGACGACAAAATCACTTCATCATTATTGGATAACTAATATTGTTGCATGGGACTGTTCCCTATCACTCTCAAGTGTGAACTTCATCAAGTTATTTCGTACTCCGAACTTTTAAGAAAGTTACGTGTAGGAAAAAAATGTACAACAATGAAACATACTTCAATCTTTGATTATACATGAACTGAAAATTGAAATATGTAACAAAAAACCTTGTGTTGTTAAAAAATTTGTGTTAACTTTGGTTTATTTGGTTATTACCGAAACCGAACCGAAAGCAAATGGTTATTACCGAAACCGAACCGTATTTTTATACAAAACCGTATAAACCGAAGTATAAAAACCGTATTAACCAAAAACCGTATAAACCGAACCGAATCTGTAACACCCCCTGTCATTAGCTACAGTAATCACTTTTGATAATGACATGTCAGCAAGTTTAATAGTGCATAATCATCATTAGCATCATATTGCATTTCAACTCCTAAGTCAAATTCAAATTTAAATGAAAGTGAAATATAAATGTTGTCCAACATAGAAACTAAAATGTTCAGTAAATAACAAATATTGTAGAGGCTAGTCTAAAATTGTAACCAACAAATAATAAAATAATTAGGTGGCACTAACATAACTAAAACAGTAAAGATTAATGCATTTTAATTATTATAAAAATTGTGTGAACTCCAATTGCCTCCAAACTAATTTTTGGTAGTGGTAGGTAATGCCTAGTAATTATTGGAACAATTTCTATGTTTTACAAAAATCATTTGGTAGCCTAACTATTTGCTAAACAGGAGATATGATTAAATAAAAGAAAAAGGTAAAAGAAAAAAAACAGAAAAAGAAAAAGAAAAGGAGAAAGCCCCGGCCCAACTGGGCAATGGCCCAGCTGGCCCGACCGGCCCAGCCCCCCTCCTATATGGCCTGTGGCCACCGAACCCTAGCCCCACCCCCACAGACACCCCCCTTCGCTCGCTCCCCCCCCCACCCGATCCAGAACCGGATCGGGCCGAGCCGCCCCGCGCGCATGCTCGACGCCCCGAGCCCGCGCCCCCGGCGCGCCGACCGCGCCCCCGTCTCCACCTCGTCGCCGACGCCTCGCCGGACCCCGTCGCCGTCCCCTCGAGCTCGAGCCCACTGCCCCATTCCCTGCAACCCCTCGTGAAAGAAAAAACACCAAACAGACAAAAAGAAAAAACAAAATAACACCCCCCCCCCCACCGCCCCTCACCTCTCCCCCCTCTCAACCCCCCACCCCCCCTCTCCTCTGTCGCGCCACTTCGCCATGAACCGCGCCGCTCGCGCCCTCCCCCTTCCCCTCGGTCACCGTGATCCCCGCCGCCCCGCTCGCGCTCCGGCGCGTGGCTGGCCACGCCCGCGTCGCCCTCGTCGCGCACGCCACCTGCGCCCCGCACCGGCCGCTGCTGCCGCTCGCCCGCGTTCCTGCCTCGCCGCAGCTCGCGCGCCTCGCCCACCTCGCGCACGCGCTGCCGCACTGCTGCCGCCGCCCGCGCGCCCGTCGTCGCGCCCACCCCCGCGTCGCCGCGACCCTGCCGCGAGCCCGCGCCCGCGTCCGTGGCCCCTGGGCCACTGCCAGGTGGGGCCCCGCGCCACCTGAGCCACTGGCTGCTGGGCCCCAAACCCCCCTGGCCCAATGACAAACGAGCCCCGCCCGAAAAACGTTTAGAGAAAAAAAGAAAAATAAATAAAAATAAAAATAATTTAAATTAATAATTAATTAATTAGTTAATTAATTAGGTTAATTAACTCTGATTAGATTAATCTAATTTAATTAATTAGTTTAATTAATTGTTAATTAATTAGTTAACCCTAATTAACCTAACAGTCTATGACAGGTGGGACCCACCCTGTCAGATGGCTGCTGACGTCAGCATGATGTCATGCTGATGTCATCGCAGCACTCCTTCGGATAATGTTAGTTTAAATATTTAAATAAATTCCAGAAATTAATAAAAACTTTAGAAAATCATATTAAATAAACCGTAACTCCGATGAAAATACTTTATACATGAAACTTGCTCAGAATTCCGATACGAACCCGAATACGCCCTCCGTATTCCCGTCAGATGCCTCTAGCTATAAGAACATTGAACTTTTAGACCGTTTTCAGTAAATGAATAGTGCCCCACATTGATTAAATCAATCCAAATAAATTCCTAAATTAACTAAATCATTTAGTTAGGTAGTAGAACACCCCGGCATATCATTTAGGCATGTCATACATATTGTTTGCACTATTGCCGAGAATTTATTGTTTCTCTCCCCCTCCTTCTCTCTCTTGATAGACGCCGAGACCGACGACGCTGCACCCGGGTACGACTACACTACCGACGAGCAGCCCGTTGACGACCCCTCTCTCTTGCCAGAGCAACCAGGCAAGCCCCCCCCCCCCCTTGAGCATCCAGATATCACCCATTCCATTTCTCCTGCTTGCATTAGATTTTGCTACTGTTAATGTATGCTCCTATTCTGATGCATAGCCTGCTGTTGTAACCTGTTCATTGCTACCTTACCTGCCTATGATAAACTGTTTAGTATAGATTGGTAGTGAACCATCAGTGACACCACCACCTTACCCTTGTTGCCCCTGCTTGATCATCGACGACTCGATCAACGTGATCGTCGACCAGAGACCGACACCTCACTTCACACCCCCTTAGTTGTACGACTCTGCATAGTTACTATCGGGTGCCGAGGGTGATACCACGTAACGCACTCCCGATGAATACTCTGCAGTGTAGCTGTTCGGTCGTGGTCATCGAGGGTGATTCCTCCTTCTCCACTTCCGATACGTCTCTGTCGTGCAACCCTCAGTGTGAACCTCGAGGGTGATACCTCATACGTTCACCCTGATGATTTCGTCGAGTGGAATCCGCCGAGGGTGATTCCTCCGGTTTCCCCCTTGATGTTATGACCACACGATTACTTGACCTTTGTTACAGGCGGGTCCACCCTGGTGGGTACCCGCTGGGGATCTATGATTTTCGGGTGTGCCGGAAGGGCACTCGAGTGTGACGTTGTGGCGGAGCATCAGAGACTCTGATTGTCTCCGCGTGATACTAATTGAGCCTATTGGATTTGGGTGTGTGATCTGAGTGGGTCGACGTGCCCTATACGCACTACCACCACGCGGGATAATGGTTATGGGACCCTCTGCGAAGTACGTTTCTCCGAAAGCTCGTCTGACGTCACGATTCACCTTGCGGGCTGATTGTCGGGATTGGGCTGGATACTTCACTGACGAGTTCAGTGTCGCGCCTGCACCCCGGCCAGTCTCGCAACGCGCAGGGTGCCCAAGGCGATGGCCCGAGACCTCTGGGTGCATAGGTTAGTCCGGCGTGCTGACCTCTCTACCGAGCCTAGGTAGAGCGTTGCTTCGTGTTGATCTTCCGAGGACGGGCATTACCTAGCAAGTGTGTCCGGCCAGAGTTGATCGAGCGTGTTGGTAACAGTAGTGCACCCCTGCAGGGATGAATCTTCTATCGATAGCCGGTCCTACGGTAAAGGACACTCAGTTTGTGTATCCCGATCTACTACTTAAACTGGATACTTGTTACTTAATTGAAGCTTCGGGATCGCTTTCTCGCTTGGGAGTTGAGGAAGGATCTTTCAGCTGTACTTCAACATGTTTGCTAAATAAAATGCTATTCTATTCTCTTCTACTGCTGCAAGATGATGGCCTTGTGAAGATGTTTGAAGATGCTAGTCTTCGATAGGACTAGGCCTTCTCTCTATTCTGGCATTTCTCCAGCCCAGTCCACTTATACAGCCTTTCTCCATTGATAATGTTGCATATGTAGTATAGATCCTTGCTTGCTGAGTACTTCGGATGAGTACTCACGGTTGCTTTACTTTCTCTTTTCCCCATATACCCCACCTTGATGATACAAACAGACGATGGAGTCCAGGAGCCAGATGCCACCACCGGAGCTTACTACCAGGAGGGTCCAGAGGGTACTTACTACTGGATCGAGCCAGCTGACCAGGAGTAGGATCGGAGGCTCCCAGGCAGGAAGCCAACGCCTTTCGATCTAGTGTCGCTGTTTGTGCTAGCCTTCTTAAGGCAAAACTTGTCTAACTATGTCTGTACTCAGATAATATTTGTATGACTGACTTATATATTCGAATCTTCGGATCCTTGGTCTGTAATATTGTGGACCTCCGTTTAAATTGTGTTAGAGTTGGGTTATGATATCTTCCCGTGAGTCCCTGTGCTTGATCGTACATGTTTGCGTGTATGATTAGTGTACGATTGAGTCGGGGGCGCCACAAGTTAGTATCAGAGCCGACTGCCTGTAGGAAGCCCCCTTCCAATTCCTTGGCCGAAGTTGAGTCTAGAAATCGAAAAACTAATTTACTAACTTGGCTGTGTGGCTTACGGGCCCACGTCGCCAACTGGGTGGTATTAGGATCTTTTATTCCTCGTCTATACTCTGGGACTCTGATCTCTCTTCTACTCGGTATAAATAAATTTTACTAACGCCGACACTTAGGATCTCGTAAAACCCATCTACCCGGGGAGCTGGATATCTGTGCGATTTCCCTGTCATTGATCTGATTAGTCTGATAATCATTTTCCTTTCCATTGTTTTGTTTAACCTTTCTCTCCGAGTTGTATTATACTTCTCATTGTCATGCTGACGTGATAGCACCTGACGTTACCGTCGAAATTAAAGGGTTGGAATTCCTTGCCTCACCCATTATCCTGAAGTCTTCCACCATAGACCTCATACTCGGAATGGATTGGTTGAAAGCTCACATTGCTTCGATCAATTGCGCCACTAAAGTCATCCAACTTCTTCACCCCACCGATGAGATAGTGAACTATACCGCCCGCATTACTCAGGACGCCGAAGCTCAGATATATATTCTGAATGCTTTGAACGCCTCACCTGTGGAAGGGATCGAGAACGTTCCTGTCGTTCGAGATTTTCCAGATGTCTTTCCAGAAGAACTTCCAGGAATACCCCCGGCTAGAGCTGTCGAGTTTGTCATCGACTTGAAGCCTGGCACCGTCCCTATTGCCAAGCGACATTATAAGATGCCTCCGCATCACCTACTCGAGCTTAAGGAAGAAATTGATAAGTCGCTTAAGAGTGGTTTTGTAACACCCCCTGTATTAAGCTACAGAGATCACCCTTTTGATGAGGCCATGTCATCATGATTAATAGTGCATACTCATCATTAGCATCATATTGCATTTCAACTCCTAAGTCAAATTCAAATTTAAATGAAAGTGGGATATAAAAGTTGTCCAACATAGAAACTAAAATGTCAGATAAATAACAAATATTCCAGAGGCTATTCTAAAATTGAAACCAACATCATTGGAATTGGATAAGTGACTCGAACAACCTCAAACAGTGGATA
>CM022298.1:738828632-738850554 GCA_011799875.1 Thinopyrum elongatum | reverse complement strand
CCAGTGATAAAGATAATATTTAATAACCATTTATTAAATCTGAAATAAATATGGAATTATGTTTTGTCCAAACTAATTTTAGGTGTTAAGGAATAATGCACTGGTATTTAAGAATAGGTCACCCTTTTTACAAAAACCATTTGGGGCCTAACATTTAACATTAGAGAAAAGAGAATAAAGAAAAGAAAAAAAAAACAGAAAAGAAAAAAAAAGAGCAACAACCCCCCCCCCCCCGACTGGCCTCGGCCCAGCAAGCCACCGGCCGCCAGCCGGCCCAGCCGGCGCCCACTTAGCCGGCCACCCCCCCCCCCCCCCCTTGGCCAAACCCTAACCCTACCCCGATTCCCCCCCCCCCCCGATCCAGATCGGGCGCAGGCCCGATCCCGTCCGCCCCGTCGCCGACCCGCTCGCCGACGCCGCCGCCACACCGACGTCGCCCCGTCCTCTCCTCTTCCCCACCACCGCCTGGCGCTCGGTCGCCCCCTCCCTCGGCTGGATCTATCGGGCGATCCCCCGATCCCGTCCCGCCGCCTCGCCGTCGCCGTTGACGCCGCCGCCCGATCCCGCTCTCCCCTCCGCCAGCCTGCTCCCTCGACGCCGTTCGCCCCGACGCGCCCGACCGCGCGCCTCGCCCTCGCCGCAGACGCCACCCCCGCGACTCTCCCTCGCCGGTCTGCCTCGTCTACGTCGCCGCCTTGTCCCCGCCGCCTCCTCCCATCGCCGTCGTCCCCGTCGACCACACCCGCCCCGCTGCCCCGTCCTACGGATCTGGTGAGCCTCGGGCCTCTCCCCCCCTCTCTGCTCGCGCACGCGCCCGCGCCACGCAGCCTCGCCGCGCTCTGCCGCACGCGCGCGCGCGCCGCCCACTGCCCTCGCTCGGCGCCCGCGTCGCTCCTCGCCGCCAACCGCCCGCTCCGGCCCCCCCCCCGCTTCGCCTCCGCGCGACCGCCGCCCGCTCCGCCCCCCACCGCGCTGCCGCCCGGCCGCTCAGCCACCGCCCGCCCCCGCCCCGCCTCCGGCCCCGCCGTGGCCCCGCCGGCCCCGCGCCCGCCGACCGCCCGTCGTCCCCTTGGGCACCGGACCATGTCCGGTCCGAAAGGGCACGCCCCGACGTGTCCGCCCCTGGGCCACTGCCCAGTGGCCGCACCCCCTTGACGCTACGAATGGGGCCCACGGCCCGAAACAGTTTTTAGAGAATAGAAATAAAAATAAATAATAAAATAATAAAATATTAATTAATTATTAATTAATTAATTAGTTAATTAATCCTGATTAGGTTAATCTAATTAACTAATTAGTGTTAATTAAACAGTAATTAGTAATTAACTTAATTAACTGCTGATGTCAGCATGATGTCATGCTGACGTCATCAATTACTGTTTCGGATAATGTTGAATTAAATTAATTAAAATTTCAGAAATTAAATAAAAACTTTAGAAAATCATATTAAATAAACCGTAACTCCGATGAAATATTTTACACTGAAACTTGCTCAGAACGACATACGAACCCGAATCCCTCCTCCGTATTCCTGTCAGATGCCCGCAGCTATAAGAACGTTGAACAATTAGACCGATTTCGGTAAATAATAGTGTCCAACCCTAATTAAATAAATCCGGATAACATTCCTAAATTAACTAAATCGCTTAGTTGGCTGTATATCACCCCGGCATATCATTTAGACATTTCATGCATCCCTGTTGCATTATTGCCGTGTGTTTACTGTTTCTTCTCCCTCTCTCTTCGTAGACTACGAGACCGACGCAGCTGCTGGTGCCTCGCACGACTACGTTGTTTGACGACCCCTATTGCCAGAGCAACCAGGCAAGCCCCCCCTTGATCACCAGATATCGCCTATTCTCCTCTATACTGCTTGCATTAGAGTGTGTAGCATGTTACTGCTTTCCGTTAATCCTAGTCTGATGCATAGCCTGACCTGTTGCTACATCTGTTGATCCTTACCTGCAATCCTAAATGCCTAGTGTAGGATGCTAGTTTATCATCATTGGCCCTGCATTCTTGTCAGTCTGCCTTGCATACTATCGGGCCGTGATCACTCGGGAGTGATCACGGGTTTACTATACATATATACATACTATAACATGGTGACTAAAGCGGTCGGCTCGAAGAGTACCCCGAGTGATTCACGGATTGGGGGTCTGAAAGGACCTTTGTCCCCACGGCCCTTTGTGTGGATCTTTGTGGCGGACGACGGGCAGGTTGAGACCACCTAGGAGAAGTGGGCCAGCCCTGGTCGGCGTTCGCGTTTCTTCATATAACACGTTTAACGAGATTGGATATTTGATCTGAGTCTGGCCACTGGCCTATACCACTAACCAACTAACGCGGAGTAGTTATGGTATCCCCGGCGTGTATCAGCTGAGCCTTCTTTGACGTCAGCGACTGAGCGCGCGCGCCGTGTTGGACCGCCTAACGACCGCCGTGATCGTGTGGGTTGCTAGGTCTGCTCGCGGCCGCTTACGCAACGTGCAGGAGCGCACTGGGCGATGGCCCAGACCCCAGAGTGCCTAGGATTAGTCCGGCGTGCTGACCTCTCTGTTGAGCCTAGGTGGGGCTGCGACGTGTGGATCTTCCGAGGCCGGCATGACCCAGGAAAGTGTGTCCGCCAAAGGGGATCGAGCGTGTTGGGGAATATGTGGTGCACCCCTGCAGGGAAGTTTATCTATTCGATAGCCGTGTCCCTCGGTAAAAGGACGACCCGGAGTTGTATTCCGACCTCATGACACTAGAAATGGATACTAATAAAACACACCCTTACAAGTGACAGATATAACCGGTGGGTCGCTCTCTCGCCTGGTGGCGACGAAGAGTCGACGGGTAGGATTATGCTTTACGTTGTTGTTTGGTTAACTTCCACACTAATCTCTTCTATTGCTTCAAGACGAAGCTGCCAGAAGCTAGTCTTCGCACAGGACTAGCTATCCCCCTTTTATTCTGGCATTCTCAGTTCAGTCCACCGATATTGCCTCTTTACACATTACCATGCATTGTAGTATAGATCCTGCTTGCGAGACTTGGTGGATGAGTACTCACGGTTGCTTTCCCCTTCTTTCCCCCTTTCCCTTCTTGCTGGTTGTCGCAACCAGATGCTGGAGCCCAGGAGCCAGACGCCACCTACGACGACTACTCCCACCAGACGGAGCCTACACTACGTCCAGGACGCCGACGACCAGGAGTAGTTAGGAGGATCCCAGGCAGGAGGCCCGCGCCTGTTCGTCTGTGTGTATCCCTGTTTGTGCTAGCCATCTTATGGCACCTTGTTTAACCTATAGTCTGTACTCAGATATTGTTGCTTCCGCTGACTCGTCTATGATCGAGCATTTGTATTCGAGCCCTCGTGGCCCCTGGCTTGTATTTGATGTTGTATGACTTATTTATGTTTTAGGTTGGTGTTGTGATATCTTCCCGTGAGTCCCTGATCTGATCGTACACGTTTGCGTGCATGATTAGTGTACGATCGAGCAGTGGGGCGCCACAAGTTGGTATCAAGCCGACTCCTGTAGGAATCCCCCTTTCCAATTCCTTGGCCGAAGTTGAGTCTAGACAAAGGAAACCGTTTTACTAACTTGGCTGTGTGGCTTACGGGCCCACATTGCCAACTGGGTGGTATTAGGATCTTTTATTCTCGTCTATACTCTGGACTCTGAATCTCTCTTCTACTCGGTTAAATGAAGTTTACTAACGCCGACACTTGGGATCTCGTAAATCTTCTACCCGGAAGCTGGATATCTGTGCGATTTCCCTGTCTTTTGTCTATTAGTCTGATAATCATTTCCTTTCCATTGTTTTGTTTAACCTTTCTCTCCGATTGTGTAAACCTTTTATTGGTCGTTTGACAACCTGAATTTCCTCTATTTTCAGATGGACCGTTTGTTTCCACCGCGTCCTACGACACAGCTTGTGCTTCGCACTTGGGCTCGTAATCCCCCTGGGTTTCCAGCTGTCCTGATCGCTCTCATGACCAGACTTGGCTACCGTTGGTACCTGAGTACTTGGTTTATGGTTTTTACCGCGAGTTTCAACCAGAACAACTATGCTGAAGTTCGGATTTATGATCAGCAGAACAACTCAGACCCGAGCTACACCTTTTTCACGGATTAGGCGTGACGATTGAGATGGCAGTCCATGATGGCCGCCTACTCCCGCTGTCGTACGTCTACGAGGGGAGCACATATGCTATCTTGATGACTCCGAGTTCCGAACATTCCGTATGCCCCTGCTGGAGATGCTACCGGATACTACAACAGCTATCTGTGCCCCGTACGAGCCTCGTCGCTACCGCCCGCGCGTTGCGATTCAGTGCACTCCGGCTCTGGATCGCACTGTTCGGGCTTCTTGCCGTCGAGTTGGTTGCCACTCGAGCACGTCTCTACGATCTTGACGCAGTGCTTCCCGCTGTTCGTGCAGGGATACACTCCGGAGCACATCCTTTATCCGCGCAGGACTCAGATGTATGCTGGTATTGACTGCCTACTGTTGGAGGTCACACACCGACACGTGGACCTCTTCTTACGCTCGAGACCGGTTCTGCATCAAGTGCACATGGCGGCACAGGACTTTTCCGCGACGCACATGCGTCGTCCGCACTCGCAGCTACCCCGATACGTGGTTTCTCTCCGACGTTGATGTAGCCTTTGCTATCTCTCGTGTGTACTTCTTACCGCTTGCCTGCGCGCCGCCTAGTATGTCTAGCTTTTGATTTGCGCCGTTATAGCTGTCGCTTGTACCCGACTTTGTGTATGATCGTATGTCTTTAATCGACTACTTTTATGTATTTGAATGCACTGCTTAAACTATTGTCGAGTTACATCATGCTCTTGTGTAAGCACTCGTGCTTGCTTTTACTAAACTAACCCCCCTGTTGAAATTAGCGGATGGTTGACCCGCTGGTCGTGGTCGTGGACGTGTGTGCCACAGATCCACCAACCGCCGAACTATATGGCTGGAATGATGCACGCAATTTGAACTGCAACGTCAGTTCATGCAAGGAGCATGGATCGTTTCCTCGTCCCATATGAACCAGTATCCGGCCCAGGACCTTGCAGGACTTATGCGCCTCAACCCAACGTCTACCGCGGCTCAACTCAGCCCCTGGATGCAGATGACTGGCTTCGCACATCACCTATGAGTTGAATCTGGTGGCGTTGCCCCTGCAACTATGTCACCTTCGCCTCCTTCTTTCTCAAGGGCCCCGCTGCTCAGGGTGGGACAGCCACAGCGCACTCAACCACTGGCACAGTCATCACATTGGCCGGATTCCAAGCTGCCTTCCGTGCCCGTTTCATTCCCCAGGAATCATGGACCGGAAGAAGCAAGATTCCGCAACTCACCCGGGCAACAAGACAGTGGAAGCTTATCGGCGGGAGTTTCTGGGATTTCCCGCTATGCTGAAGAGACATTCCCACTGATGCTCGCCGTCAGGAAAGGTTTCGCCAAGGACTTCCAAGCTGACATCAGCTAGCGCTCCTTGTGCATGAATTTGATAATTTCTCCATCTTGTGAACAAGCTATCCAGGTCGAGACTGATCTGCAGGCACACCAGGATCTCTTAGGCGCAACCGTGACACTGTTCATCTTCGAGCCAGCCTGCACAGAAAGCGTCGGATCTGGATTCCAAACAGTGTACCGTCCACTGCACCTGCTCCAAGACGTGTCCTATACTGCACCACGCCTGCCTCCACCACCTAGCAGCCAGGGACTTCCAGCTCCCACCACCCCGAGCTCCTGCTCCTATCCCAATGATAGTCTGTGCTACAAGTGTGGGCAGCCAGTCATTTTTTCCAGGAACGCCTTCAGAACCAGACCACTGGCACTTCTGCAACTGGCCGTAGGAACAAATCAGCCTCGCAACACAATGCCAAGACTTATGGGCGTATTCAGGCCAACCACACCGATTTCAAAGAGCTCAGACCAACCTGCCACCGTGATGGGACTCCCTTGTTAATTCAGTACCACTTCTGTTTTATTTGATCAGCGGGAGCATCGCATTCATCTAGGTCCGAAATTGCATACAAACACGACTTAAATTTGAGGTCATGAACACTGCAATAGTAATACACACCCCCGCGGGTCAAGTTCAAACCTCCATGGGTAGCAACGACGTCACATTGAAATTGAAGGGCTGGAGTTTCATTGTTTCTGTTTTTTTTTCTTTCTTTATCTCTTTTCTCTACTGTTAAATGCTTAGGCCCCAAATGGTTTTTGTAAAAAGTGTGACCTATTTCATAATACCAGTGCATTATTCCTTAACACCTAAAATTAGTTTGGACAAAACATAATTCCATATTTATTTCAGATTTAATAAATGGTTTTAAATATTATCTTTTCCACTGTTTGAGGTTGTTCGTGTCACTTATCCAATTCCAATGATGTTGGTTTCAATTTTAGAATAGCCTCTGGAATATTTGTTATTTATCTGACATTTTAGTTCTATGTTGGACAACTTTTATATCCCCTTTCATTTAAATTTGAATTGACGAGATTGAAATGCAATGATCCTAATGATGATTATGCACTATTAATCATGATGACATGGCCTCATCAAAAGGGTGATCTCTGTAGCTTAATACATGTGGTGTTACCAAATCTCCTCCACTACAAGAAAATCCTGTCCAAGATTTAGGAGGTAGAAAGAAACAAGGGTGTATATCACAGAAGGACGATTCCTCGCGTTCCCAAGTGGCTTCAAATTCGTTCAGAATGGGTTTGAACCACGAACCTTGAGGAACTTGATAACTTTTGGCGGTGCACGCTCGCGCTGATCGAGAATGCGGACCGGATTGCTCTTTATAGAGTAGGTCTTGTTTGGGCAGCAATTCAAGGCAATTCGTGATCTATCCGCGGATAGGGTCTGAGAGCAGCGGCGGAGTTGTGGAGACTGGAAAACACTCGTAACCTGAGAGAAGGGTGTGGTCGTGGAAGTTTCAACTGATTATGCCATGCTAACCACCTTTCAAGAAACGTGACAGGCCATATAGCAGTGATCTAGCTGCCCTTGATCCACAAGTCGCGTTTCGTGTACCTTTCATCATCAGGGTGTGACTCGAAGATAAGCCTTTTCCCGCAGTGATAGACCATATACTTTGTTTTGCGGTATACTGATCTTTGCGTGGACTCGAGCTCTGCAAATGCTCGCGGACAACGCGAACTTGATCTTTCGGCAAGTTGATAATATCTCGGACCAGAAGAGTGACGTTTCCCCCCGTTTCTGACCAATTTAGAGGGGTGCATTTCTCTTTTTTCTTGTCTTTCTTTCCTTTTACTTAACACTTCGAGGGGGCCATCTTCACTGGCTGTAGCTGTTATGTAAGAGACATCGGCAGATGGGGAGATCTTCTTTCCCATTCCCTCTTTCCGAAGGATATGACACACAGCTCGACAGCATGTGGCTTCGAGAACTTGGTTGACCGTCAACTTGTCCTTTGAGGGACGAGGTGTTGAAAGCGGTCCGCTGAGGACAGATGAGTTCCATAGCTTCTTTCGGAAACTTGCCCAAATCTTAAGTGAATAAGCTGCCAACGGTCTGAACTGAAACCATTGGAATACTGAAGTGAAACAATCTGGACATGTAAGAGAGTTGGAGCTGACTAGACAGTGATCGCTCTTTGACGGCCTAGAAAAGGTGCAACTTGGAAGTCGGTCAATGAAGACTAAGAATAGCATCATTACCTTCATGTGATTTGGGAAATACCCAGTTATAAAGTCATGTCCACAACCATGCCCCCCCAGGCCCCCCCCCAAAAAAAATTTTGTATTTTTGTGGAACATGGCATGTTGTTTTTTTGTTTTTTGTGTTGGTTTTTTTTGTTTTTTTAGCCCTCTGCCCGTCCAATGGGCAGATTCCGAGGGCCTTTGATGGTCTGCTTTGAACTGCGACGGGCAAAATCACGTGCAGCCAACATGAGCGAGACAAGTCTTGCTCATGTTGACCACCACCAGAAATCTTTGACGGATGTCTTGGGTAGGCTGCTTGGTACTGGCGGGATGAATAGACTACGCACGTGTTTCGTGAGCTTCTTTCAGGAACCTCCTGAGTCATAACCCGGTTACTTTAAGGGGAACATCGAGAGATTTTAAAGAACAATGTTCCAGTATCATCAATCGTGAAGAACGAAGGCCTTCCTTCAGCGATGGGGATAGCGCTTAATCTTGTGGGCTTGAGAGTCATAAACCTGCCATCGTCTTGATGCTGTCCAGACGATCTGGTTAGCATACCAGGTATTAAGAAACCCTGGGAAACAACGTGGAGGTTCAGTTTGTAGACCTCAGGAGGGAGCGATGCTCCAGGAGGAACACATGGAGAAAGATTCGGCTTTCTGAATTCTTCATACAGCGAAGGTTGAACTTCGTGAAACTGGAGGGTGACTGCAATCAAATCTACGGCTCAAGGCACTGGCCATTACATTAGCCTGGCCAGGGGTCAAGACATACCCAAGTTAAATTCCGCTACGGTCTCCATCCATCTCTGTTTGACGGAGGTTCCGGTCCTGGCGGAGGAACAGATACCTCAGACTTTAGATGGTGTAGAGCTCGCAACGTTACCGAGAAGGTAATGTCGCCACTGTTCTTTTTTAGTCTGGGATGACGGCAACAGCTCGATGGTCATGGTCTTTTGGTGTAATTCTCTTCGCCGCGTGCGGACGCAATTTGAGACGAGCAATAAGCCAATACTATGCGGTCCTTGGCATTATGAGGCACGCCTAAATCCGACGGGAGTGCATCACAATAGAATGACACAACCCTCTGGGAATCAGGAGGGGCAAGCAAACTGGGGCAGAAGTCAGCTTGTCTTGAGCGTATGGAAACCTTGCCTGACACTTTTTTCGTCCAATCGAACTGACGCTTTATGAAGCAGGTTAGTCAGAGGGGCTGGCTATTGGAGAAGTTCTCAACAAATCGACCGGCAATGCTGGAGAGTCCGTACGAAAAACTTCGAACTTGATTGACGTCGTTGGAGGAGCTCCAATCAAGAATAGCCTGAACTCGCTCTGGGTTTGACGGCAATACCATCCCTTGGAATGCATGCCCAAGGTAGTACTTTTACTCTCGGGAGAGCCAGGAATTCACACTTGGGAAAACTTAGCATTAGTTGATTGCTCTCGAGTTTTTCCAGAACAAGTCGAAATGTTCAGCA
This sequence comes from Thinopyrum elongatum, assembly GCA_011799875.1. Lineage (NCBI taxonomy): Eukaryota > Viridiplantae > Streptophyta > Magnoliopsida > Poales > Poaceae > Thinopyrum > Thinopyrum elongatum. The sequence goes on along the minus strand of CM022298.1, from coordinate 738,841,400 downwards.
TGTTCCTCTTTGTTCTTGGGAGGGTTATATAGGATTCCATCCAGTAAGACCACGACGAACTTGTCAAGAGTATTCCATGAATATATAATTTCATCAGGCGGGAGATGTGCGGGGAGCATGTTAAGGCCAATGACATGTAGGTGACTCGTATGAGCCCATATCGATTAACGAAGGCGGTTCTTTGGGATATCCTCTTCACGAAACGGATCTGGTGGTAACCCAACCTAAAGTCGATGTTTTAGAGACACTGATGAACCCGGCCATTTGATCATAAGATCGTTATCCGAGAAGGGGTATTTGTTCTGGATAAGTTGCTGGTTTAATAGGACGGTAATCTGGGGAACCAAGCGTTGATCCATCCTTCTTCCTGACAAAGAGAGGAGAGATGCTCCCCAAGCAGAGGAACTGGGCGAATGAAAGCCCTACGAATGAAGCGTCGATTCTCTGATCAAGTTATGTCTTTGTAATACACTAGTGTACTGTTTTTTCGAATACGTATTATCTTATTGTTCAGGTTCTTGTTGCATTCTTGGGTAGTGGAGAAAGGGGGGGGGTCGCTTGCAGATAGGAGAGTGGGTGCCTGGTTTCACAGAGTCGATACAAATCGACAGCTCGAGCAGGGGGTATCATGGAGTTCTTCTGAGGAAAACCCCTTGGAATCGTGAACACTGAAGTGTTCTCGATGCTTCAATGGTGATGGCGTTTAACGCTTCAAGGCATAATAAGTCTCCCTCGGCATTTGGATGAGTGAAGGCCTGGTAGTTTATGTTCATCAAAGGTGTGTAGAAATGACGTATCTTCGTGGGCTCAAACTATTAGAAGCCTATGCGCTTTTCCATAAACCAATCCATCGAGAATGAGGGTCGATATTACAAGACTTATATTAAGAGGGGAGGGCGTGATAAGAACTCCAGCCCTTCAATTTCAATGTGACGTCGTTGCTACCCATGGAGGTTTGAACTTTGACCCGCGGGGGTGTGTTATTACTATTGCCAGTGTTCATGACCTCACTTTAATCGTGTTTGTATGCAATTGTCGGGACAATGAATGAATGCGATGCTCCCGATCAAATAAAACAAAGTTGGTACTGAATTAACAAGGAGATTACATCACGGTGGCAGGTTGGTCCTGAGCTTCTTTGAAATCGGTGTGTTTGGCCTGAATACGCCCATAAGTCTGGAATTGTGTTGTCGGGGGCTATTGTTCCTACGGCCAGTTGCAGGAAGTGCCAGTTGGTCTGGTTCTGAATGCTTCCTGGAAAAATGACCTGGCTGCCCCACACTTGTAGGCACAGACTATCATTGGGATAGGAGCAGGGAGCTCGGGGTGGTGGAGCCGGAAGTCCTGGCTGCCTAGTGGTGGAGGCAGGCGTGGTGCAGTATAGGACCGTCTTGGGCAGGTGCAGCTGGACGGTACACGCTGTTTGGAATCCAGATCCGCTCTTCTGTGCAGGCTGGCTCGAGGATGAACCAGTGTCACGGTTGCGCCTAAGAGATCCTGGTGTCTGCAGAATCATTCTCGACCTGGATAGCCTTGTTCACCAAGATGGAGAAATTATCAATTCATGCACAAGGAGCGCTAGCTGATGTCAGCTTGAAGAAGTCCTTGGCGAAACCTTTCCTACGGCGAGCATCAGGGGAATGTCTTCTTCAGCATAGCGGGGATAATCCCAGAAACTCCCGCCTGATAAGCTTCCACTGTCTTGTTGCCTCGGGTGAGGTTGCGAACCTTGCTTCTTGCCGGTCCATGATTCCTGGGGAATGAAACGGCACGAAGGCATGCTTGGAATCCGCCAAGTGATGACTGTGCCAGCTTGTTAGTCTGTGGCTGTCCCAACCATTGAGCAGCGGGGCCCCTTGAGAAAGAAGTGAGGCGAAGGTGACATAGTTGCAGGGGCAACGCCACCAGATTCCAACTCATAGTTGATGTCGCGAAGCCAGTCATCTGCATCCAGGGGCTGATTGAGCCGCGGTAGACGGTTGGGGTTTGGCTCATAAAGTCCTGCAAGGTCCCTGGGCCGGATACTGGTTCATATTGGGACGAGGAAACGATCCATGATCCTTGCAGACCTGACGTTGCAGTTTCAAATTGCTGCATCATTCCACGCCATATAGTTCGGCGGTTGGTGGATCGTGGCAGACCACGTCCACGACCACGACCAGCGGGTCTAACCATCCTGCTGAATAATTTCAACAGGGGTGGGTAGTTAGTAAAAGCAAGCACGAGTGCTTAGCGACAAGCATGATGTAACTCGACAATAGTTTAAGAAGCATAGTGCATCAATACTAAAGTGTCGATTAAGACAACAGATCCACACAAACGTCTCGGGTACAAGCGGACAGCATAACGGCGCAAATCAAAAGCTAGACATACTAGCGGCGCGCAGCACGCGTAAGGAAGTACACACGAAGATATGCAAAGGCTACATCAAACGTCGGAGAGAAACCACTGTATCGGGGTAGCTGCGAGTGCGGACGACGATGTGTCGTCGCGGAAAAGATCCTTTGCGCCATGTGCACTCTGATGCAGAACCCGGTCTCGAGCTGTAAGAAGAGGTCCACGTGTCGTGTGTGACCTCCAACGTAGGCCAGTCAATACCAGCATACATCTGAGTCCTGCGCGGATAAAGGATGTGCTCCGGAGTTACCCTGCACAACAGGCGGGAGCACTGCGTTCATAGCTCGTAGAGACGTGCTCGAGTGGCAACCAACTCGACGCAAGAAGCCCGAACAGTGCGATCCAGAGCCGGAGTGCACTGAATCAAACGCGCGGGTCGGTAGCGACGAGGCGCGTACGGTGCACAGATGCTGTGTAGTATCGGTAGCATCTCCAAGCAGGGGCATACGGAATGTATCGGAACTCGCGAGTCATCCAAGATGCATTGTGCTCCCCTCGTAGACGTAGACGACAGCGGAGTAGGCGGCATCATGGACTGCCATCTCAATCGTCACGCCTAATCCGTGAAAAAGGTGTAGCTCGGTGTCTGAGTTGTTTCTGCTGATCATAAATCCGAACTTAGCTCATAGTGTCGTGGTCCTGGTGAACTCGTGGTAAACCCATAAACCAAGTACCAGGGTACCAACGGTAGCCAAGTCTGGTCATGAGAGCGATCAGGACAGCTGGAACCCAGGGGTATTTACGAGCCCAAGTGCGAAGCACAAGCTGTGTCGTAGGACGCGGTGGAAACAAACGGTCCATCTGAAAATAGAGGAAATTCAGGTTTGTCAAAACGACAATAGTTTACACAACTCGGAGGAAAGGTTAAACAAAACAATGGAAGGGAAATGATTATCAGACTAATCAGATCAACGACAGGGAAATCGCACAGATATCAGCTCTCCGGGTAGAGAATTTACGAGATCCTAAGTGTCGGCGTTAGTAAACTTCATTTAACCCGAGTAAGAAGAGAATCAGAGTCCAGAGTATAGACGAGGAATAAAAGATCCTAATACCCCACCAGTTTGCAATGTGGGCCCGTAAGCCACACAGCCAAGTTAGAAAAACGGTTCCTTTGTCCTAGACTCAACTTCGGCCAAGGAATTGGAAAGGGGGATTCCTACAGAGTCGGCTCTGATACCAACTTGTGGCGCCCCCTGCTCGATCGTACACTAATCATGCACGCAAACGTCTCGATCAGTGACTCAGGTATTATCCGCCCCCTCTCCATAACTATAGTCTACAACTCATAACTACGCCAGGGCCCACGAGGGCCTCGATACAAATGCTCGATCATAGACGAGTCAGCGGAAGCAACAATATCTGAGTACAGACATAGGTTTAAACAAGGTGCCATAAGATGGCTAGCACAAACAGGGATACAACAGACGAACAGCGCAGGCCTCGCTGGGATCCTCCCTCCCAACTACCGCTGGTCGTCGGCGTCCTGGACGTAGTGTAGGCTCCGTCCTGGTGGGTAGTAGTCGTCGTAGTGGCGTCTGGCTCCTGGGCTCCAGCATCTGGTTGCGACAACCAGCAAGAAGGGAAAGGGGAAAGAAGGGGAAAGCAACCGTGAGTACTCATCCAAAGTCTCGCAAGCAGGATCTATACTACTATGCATGGTATATGTGTAAAGAGGCAATATCGGTGGACTGAACTGCAAATGCCAGAATAAAAGGGGGATAGCTAGTCCTGTCGAAGACTACGCTTCTCGGCAGCTTCGTCTTGAGCAATAGAAGAGATTGTTGGAAGTTAACCAAACAACAACGTAAAGCATAATCCTACCCGTCGATCCTCTCGTCGCCACCATTCAAACGAGCGACCCCTTATATCTTCACTTGTAGGGTGTTGTTTTATTAGTATCCTTTCTAGTGTCATGAGGTCGGAATACAACTCCGGTCGTCCTTTTACCGAGGGACACGGCTATTCGAATAGATAAACTTCCCCTCAGGGGTGCACCACCATATTCCCCAACAACGCTCGATCCCCTTGGCCGGACACACTTTCCTGGGTCATGCCGGCCTCGGAAGACCCACGTCGCAGCCCCACCTAGGCTCAACAGAGAGGTCAGCACGCCGGACAATCCTAGGCACTCTGGGTCTGGGCCCATCCCCAGTGCGCCCGCACGTTGCGTACGCGGCCGCGAGCAGACCTAGCAACCACACGATCACGCGGTCGTTACTTGCGCGGTCCAAACGGCGCGCGCTCTCTCACTCTGACTTCAAACGAGCTGCATTCCCCTGATACCTACCTTGTCCCCTATACTCTTCCTGCTTTTTTCTGTTGGTATAGCCTCCAGTCTCTCAATAGTCCAATCTCGTTAAACGTGTTATTATGAAGTAAACGCGAACGCCGACCAGGCACTGGCCCACCTCTCCTAGGTGGTCTCAACCTCCCTCCTCGTCCCGCCACAAAGATCCACACAAAGGGCCGTGGGGACAAAGGTCCTTTCAGCTCACCCCCAATCCGTGAATCACATCGCGGTACTCTTCGAAGCCGACCGCACTTTAGTCACCATTTGTATAGTTAGTATATATGTATAGTATAACCCGTGATCACCTCCCGGTATCACGGCCCGATAGTATAAGAGGCAGACTGACAAGAATGCAGGGCCAATGATGATAAACTAGCATCCTACACTAGGCATTTAGGATGCAGGTAAGTATACAGATGTAGCAACAGTGTCAGGCTATGCATCACTAGGATTAACGGAAAGCAGTAAACATGCTACACTACTAATGCAAGCAGTATAGAGGAGAAGGCGATACTCTGGTGATCAAGGGGGGGCTTTGCCGGTTTGCTCTGGCAATAGGGGTCGTCAACAACGTTCGGTCGAGGCAAGCCAGCAGCTGCGTCGGTCTCGAGTCTACGAAGAGAAGTGGGGAAGAAACAGTAAACACACGGCAATAATGCAACAGGGGATGCAGACATGTCTAAATGATATGCCGGGTGATATACAGCTAACTAAGCGATTTAGTTAATTTAGGAATTTCCGGATTTATTTAATTAGGGTTGGACACTATTTCATTTCGAATCGGTCTAATGTTTCAACGTTCTTATAGCTGCGGGCATCTGACAGGATACAGGAGGTATTCGGGTTCGTATCGTCGTTCTGACAAGTTTCATGTATAATATTTTCATCGAGTTACGGTTTATTTAATATGATTTTCTAAAGTTGTTTTTATTAATTCTGAAATTTAATTAATTATTTAATTCAACATTATCCGAAACATAATTGATGACGTCAGCATGACATCATGCTGAACATCAGCAGTTTAATTAAGTTAATTACTAATTACTGTTTAATTAACACTAATTTAAGTTAAGTAGATTAACCTAATCAGATTAATTAAACTAATTAATTAATTAATAATTAATTATTTTAATATTTTTATTTATTTTATTTTTATTTCTATTCTCTTAACTGTTTCGGCCGTGGGCCCACATTGTCAGCGTCACAGGGTTCGGGCCCACTGGGCAGTGGCCCAGGGGCGGACACGTTCCGGGGCGTGCCCTTTCGGACCGGACTGTCCGGTGCCCAAGGGACGCACGGGCGGTCGGCGGGCGCGGCGCGCCGGCGGGGCCACGGCGGGGCCGGGAGGCGGTGGTCGGCGGCGCGGTGGCGGTGTGACTCGGCCGCTGGCCTAAGTCCCCCGTGGCTGTCTTGCTCCCTCCTATCTTTTTGGCCTTCGCTTCTTTCTAGGGAATCGTGGGGCTTCTTCTCCTGGCGTTTGCTGGCGATGACTACTGCTTTGGCGCTCGCTAGTCACTGTGGGTTCGTCATCTTTGCGCGTCTGCTGCTGCAGAGCGTTTCTTGCTTGAGTGACTCTTGCGATGCTCTTGCGCTCCTGTGCTCTCGTTACAGTTCTCTCTTAGGGAGAGCCTCGTTGCCTCCCAGGATCCGTATGGACGGGCCAGCGGGGGTCGGGGTGGTCCTGACGGGGACCGGCGATGGGGAGGGCAGGCCGGCGGGACAAGGCGGCGACTAGACGAGGCGAACCGCTGAGGAGAGTCCGGGCGGTGCGTCGTGCGTGCAGGCGAGGCGGCGCGGTCGGGCGCGTCGGGCTAACTTCTCGAGGGAGCAGCTGGCGAGGGAGAAGCGGGATCAGGCCGGGGCGGCGGCGTCCAACGGCGACGGCAGTGCGGCGCGACGGGAATCGGGGATCGCCCCGTCCCAGATCCAGCCGAGGAGGGAATGGGGCGACCGACTCCATTCTTCACTTTTCTTGTAATATGATAGAACTTGTCTAGTCTTTTTTTCTTCTTCTTCGTCTATCTTTCTCTCCTGTCGTCCTTTTCGTACTGGTATCTTTCCGCTTTCTCGCCTCTCTTTATCTATTGTTTTTGTTTTTCCATCTTTTTTCTTTTTTTTTTTTTGTCGTCCCTGTTAGCTTTTTTTTTTTTTTTGGTTTTCCTTCTCCTGTTTTCTTCGGCTTGCTTTGATTTGTTCGTTTGATTTTTTTAGCAGGTTTCCTTGAAGTTTCTGTATTCGAGTCCTTTTTGCTTTCTTTGCCTCTGTCCCCGTTCGTTTGTTGGTGTCTCGGGGAGGTGGTGTGGGGGGGTGGGGGGGTGTTGCTCTTGTTTTTTTTTTCTTTTCTGTTTTTTTTTTTTTTTCTTTTCTTTTATTCTCTTTTCTCGAAACTGTGTAAATGCTTATGCCCCAAATGGTTTTTGTCAAAGTGTGACCTATTTCTTAAATAACCATGCATTTTCCTTAACACCTAAATTAGTTTTGACAAACAAACATCATTCCATATTTAATTTCACGCCCGCGTCGCTCCTCGCCGCCAACCGCCCGCTCCGGCCCCCCCCCCGCTTCGCCTCCGCGCGACCGCCGCCCGCTGCCGCTCCAGCCACCGCGCTGCCGCCCGCGGCCGCTCCAGCCACCGCGCCGCCGCCCCGCCTCCGGCCCCGCCGTGGCCCCGCCGGCGCCCGCGCCCGCCGACCGCCCGTGCGTCCCCTTTGGGCACCGGACATGTCCGGTCCCGAAAGGGGCACGCCCCGGACGTGTCCGCCCCTGGGCCACTGCCCAGTGGGGCCCGAACCCCTGTGACGCTGACGAATGGGGCCCACGGCCCAGAAACAGTTTTAAGAGAATAGAAATAAAAATAAATAAATAAAATAATTAAAATAATTAATTAATTAATTAATTAATTAATTAGTTAATTAATCCTGATTAGGTTAATCTAATTAACTAATTAGTGTTAATTAAACAGTAATTAGTAATTAACTTAATTAACTGCTGATGTCAGCATGATGTCATGCTGACGTCATCAATTACTGTTTCGGATAATGTTGAATTAAATAATTAATTAAAATTTCAGAAATTAATAAAAACTTTAGAAAATCATATTAAATAAACCGTAACTCCGATGAAAATATTTTATACATGAAACTTGCTCAGAACGACGATACGAACCCGAATACATCCTCCGTATTCCTGTCAGATGCCCGCAGCTATAAGAACGTTGAACAATTAGACCGATTTCGGTAAATGAATAGTGTCCAACCCTAATTAAATAAATCCGGATAAATTCCTAAATTAACTAAATCGCTTAGTTAGGCTGTATATCACCCCGGCATATCATTTAGACATGTCATGCATCCCTGTTGCATTATTGCCGTGTGTTTACTGTTTCTTCCCCCTCTTCTCTTCGGTAGACTACGAGACCGACGCAGCTGCTGGTGCCTCGACCGACTACGTTGTTGACGACCCCTACTTGCCAGAGCAACCAGGCAAGCCCCCCCCTTGATCACCAGATATCGCCTATTCTCCTCTATACTGCTTGCATTAGAGTAGTGTAGCATGTTACTGCTTTCCGTTAATCCTAGTCTGATGCATAGCCTGACACTGTTGCTACATCTGTTGATACCTTACCTGCAATCCTAAATGCCTAGTGTAGGATGCTAGTTTATCATCATTGGCCCTGCATTCTTGTCAGTCTGCCTTGCTATACTATCGGGCCGTGATCACTCGGGAGGTGATCACGGGTTATACTATACATATATACATACTATACAAATGGTGACTAAAGTCGGGTCGGCTCGAAGAGTACCCGCGAGTGATTCACGGATTGGGGGCTGAAAGGACCTTTGTCCCCACGACCCTTTGTGTGGATCTTTGTGGCGGAGCGACAGGGCAGGTTGAGACCACCTAGGAGACAGGTGGGCCAGGCCCTGGTCGGCGTTCGCGTTTACTTCATAATAACACGCTTAACGAGATTGGATATTTGATCTGAGTCTGGCCACTGGCCTATACGCACTAACCAACTACGCGGGAGTAGTTATGGGTATCCCGGCGTCGTGGTATCAGCTGAAGCCTTCTTGACGTCAGCGACTGAGCGGCGCGCGCCGTGTTGGACCGCGCTAACGTAACCGCCGTGATCGTGTGGGTTGCTAGGTCTGCTCGCGGCCGCGTACGCAACGTGCAGGAGCGCACCGGGCGATGGGCCCAGACCCCAGAGTGCCTAGGATTAGTCCGGCGTGCTGACCTCTCTGTTGAGCCTAGGTGGGGCTGCGACGTGTGGATCTTCCGAGGCCGGGCATGACCCAGGAAAGTGTGTCCGGCCAAAGGGGATCGAGCGTGTTGGGGAATATGTGGTGCACCCCTGCAGGGAAGTTTATCTATTCGAATAGCCGTGTCCCTCGGTAAAAGGACGACCCGGAGTTGTATTCCGACCTCATGACAACTAGAAATGGATACTTAATAAAACACACCCTTACAAGTGACAGATATAACCCGGTGGTCGCTCTCTCGCATGGTGGCGACGAGAGGATCGACGGGTAGGATTATGCTCTACGTTGTTGTTTGGTTAACTTCCAACTAATCTCTTCTATTGCTTCAAGACGAAGGCTGCCAGAAGCGTAGTCTTCGACAGGACTAGCTATCCCCCTCTTATTCTGGCATTCTGCAGTTCAGTCCACCGATATTGCCTCTTTACACATATACCATGCATATGTAGAATAGATCCTTGCTTGCGAGTACTTTGGATGAGTACTCACGGTTGCTTTCCCCCTCCTTTCCCCCTTTCCCTTCTTGCTGGTTGTCGCAACCAGATGTTGGAGCCCAGGAGCCAGACGCCACCTTCGACGACTACTACCACCAGGACGGAGCCTACTACTACGTCCAGGACGCCGACGACCAGGAGTAGTTAGGAGGATCCCAGGCAGGAGGCCCTGCGCCTGTTCGATCTGTTGTATCCCTGTTTGTGCTAGCCATCTTATGGCACCTTGTTTAACCTATGTCTGTACTCAGATATTGTTGCTTCCGCTGACTCGTCTATGATCGAGCATTTGTATTCGAGCCCTCGTGGCCCCTGGCTTGTATTATGATGCTTGTATGACTTATTTATGTTTTAGAGTTGTGTTGTGATATCTTCCCGTGAGTCCCTGATCTTGATCGTACACGTTTGCGTGCATGATTAGTGTACGATCGAGCAGGGGGCGCCACAAGTTGGTATCAGAGCCGACTGCCTGAAGGAATCCCCCTTTCCAATTCCTTGGCCGAAGTTGAGTCTAGCCAAAGGAAACCGTTTTACTAACTTGGCTGTGTGGCTTACGGGCCCACATTGCCAACTGGGTGGTATTAGGATCTTTTATTCCTTGTCTATACTCTGGGACTCTGATCTCTCTTCTACTCGGGTTAAATGAAGTTTACTAACGCCGACACTTAGGATCTCGTAAATTCTGTCTACCCGGAGAGCTGGATATCTGTGCGATTTCCCTGTCGTTGATCTGATTAGTCTGATAATCATTTTCCTTTCCATTGTTTTGTTTAACCTTTCTCTCCGAGTTGTGTTAAACCTCTTATTGTCGTTTGACAAACCTGAATTTCCTCTATTTTCAGATGGACCGTTTGTTTCCACCGCGTCCTACGACACAGCTTGTGCTTCGCACTTGGGCTCGTAATACCCCTGGGTTTCCAGTTGTCCTGATCGCTCTCATGACCCGACTTGGCTACCGTTGGTACCCTGAGTACTTGGTTTATGAGGTTTACCGCGAGTTCAACCAGGAACAGTACTATGCTGAAGTTCGGATTTATGATCAGCAGAACAACTCAGACACCGAGCTACACCTTTTTCACGGATTAGGCGTGACGATTGAGATGGCAGTCCATGATGCCGCCTACTCCGCTGTCGTACGTCTACGAGGGGAGCACAATGCTATCTTGGATGACTCCGAGTTCCGATACATTCCGTATGCCCCTGCTGGAGATGCTACCGGATACTACACAGCTATCTGTGCCCCGTACGAGCCTCGTCGCTACGACCCGCGCGTTCTGATTCAGTGCACTCAGGCTCTGGATCGCACTGTTCGGGCTCTTGCCGTCGAGTTGGTTGCCACTCGAGCACGTCTCTACGATGCTATGACGCAGTTGCTGCCCGCTGTTCGTGCAGGGATACATCCGGAGCACATCCTTTATCCGCGCAGGACTCAGATGTATGCTGGTATTGACTGGCCTACTGTTGGAGGTCACACACCGACACGTGGACCTCTTCTTACAGCTCGAGACCGGGTTCTGCATCAGAGTGCACATGGAGCACAGGATCTTTCCGCGACGCACATTCGTCGTCCGCACTCGCAGCTACCCCGATACAGTGGTTCTCTCCGACGTTGATGTAGCCTTTGCTATCTCTCGTTGTGTACTTCCTTACCGCGTGCCTGCGCGCCGCCTAGTATGTCTAGCTTTTGATTTGCGCCGTTATGCTGTCCGCTTGTACCCGACGTTGTGTATGGATCTGTATGTCTTAATCGACTACTTTTATGTATTTGATGCACTGCTTAAACTATTGTCGAGTTACATCATGCTTGTCGCTAAGCACTCGTGCTTGCTTTTACTAAACTACCCCCCCTGTTGAAAATTAGCAGGATGGTTAGACCCGCTGGTCGTGGTCGTGGACGTGGTGCCAACGATCCACCACCGCCGAACTATATGGCTGGAATGATGCAGCAATTTGAACTGCAACGTCAGTTCATGCAAGGGATCATGGATCAGTTTCCTCGTCCCAATATGAACCAGTATCCGGGCCCAGGGACCTTGCAGGACTTTATGCGCCTCAACCCAACCGTCTACCGCGGCTCAACTCAGCCCCTGGATGCAGATGACTGGCTTCGCGACATCACCTATGAGTTGGAATCTGGTGGCGTTGCCCCTGCAAACTATGTCACCTTCGCCTCCTTCTTTCTCAAGGGCCCCGCTGCTCAATGGTGGGACAGCCACAGGCGCACTCAACCAGCTGGCACAGTCATCACTTGGCCGGATTTCCAAGCTGCCTTCCGTGCCCGTTTCATTCCCCAGGGAATCATGGACCGGAAGAAGCAAGAGTTCCGCAACCTCACCCAGGGCAACAAGACAGTGGAAGCTTATCAGCGGGAGTTTCTGGGATTATCCCGCTATGCTGAAGAAGACATTCCCACTGATGCTCGCCGTCAGGAAAGGTTTCGCCAAGGACTTCAAGCTGACATCAAGCTAGCGCTCCTTGTGCATGAATTTGATAATTTCTCCATCTTGGTGAACAAGGCTATCCAGGTCGAGACTGATCTGCAGGCACACCAGGGATCTCTTAGGCGCAACCGTGACACTGGTTCATCTTCGAGCCAGCCTGCACAGAAGCGTCGGATCTGGATTCCAAACAGCGTGTACCGTCCAGCTGCACCTGCTCCAAGACGGTCCTATACTGCACCACGCCTGCCTCCACCACCTAGGCAGCCAGGACTTCCAGCTCCACCACCCCGAGCTCCTGCTCCTAATCCCAATGATAGTCTGTGCTACAAGTGTGGGCAGCCAGGTCATTTTTCCAGGAACTGCATTCAGAACCAGAACCAACTGGCACTTCCTGCAACTGGCCGTAGGAACAATCAGCCTCGCAACAACAATGCCAAGACTTATGGGCGTATTCAGGCCAACCACACCGATTTCAAAGAAGCTCAGGACCAACCTGCCACCGTGATGGGTACTCTCCTTGTTAATTCAGTACCAGCTTCTGTTTTATTTGATTCGGGAGCATCGCATTCATTCATGTCCGAAGAATTTGCATACAAACACGACATTAAATGTGAGGTCATGAACACTGCAATAGTAATACACACCCCCGCGGGTCAATGTCAAACCTCCATGGGTAGCAACGACGTCACCATTGAAATTGAAGGGCTGGAGTTTCACGCCTCCCCTTTCATACTAAAGTCTTGTAGTATCGACCTCATTCTCGGAATGGATTGGTTGAAAGCGCATACTGCTTCTATAGTTTGCGCCACGAAGATCGTCCATCTTCTACACCCTTCTGATGAAATAATAAGCTACCAGGCTCAAATCATCCAAAATGCCGAGGCGAG
>CM022298.1:738678937-738825508 GCA_011799875.1 Thinopyrum elongatum | reverse complement strand
CGCGCCCGCGCGCACCGCAGCCTCGCCGCGCTCTGCCGCACGCGCGCGCGCGCCGCCCACTGCCCTCGCTCGCGCGCCCGCGTCGCTCCTCGCCGCCAACCGCCCGCTCCGGCCCCCCCCGCTTCGCCTCCGCGCGACCGCCGCCCGCTGCCGCTCCAGCCACCGCGCTGCCGCCCGCGGCCGCTCCAGCCACCGCGCCGCCGCCCCGCCGTGGCCCCGCCGGCGCCCGCGCCCGCCGACCGCCCGTGCGTCCCCTTTGGGCACCGGACATGTCCGGTCCCGAAAGGGGCACGCCCCGGACGTGTCCGCCCCTGGGCCACTGCCCAGTGGGGCCCGAACCCCTGTGACGCTGACGAATGGGGCCCACGGCCCAGAAACAGTTTTAAGAGAATAGAAATAAAAATAAATAAATAAAATAATTAAAATAATTAATTAATTAATTAATTAATTAATTAGTTAATTAATCCTGATTAGGTTAATCTAATTAACTAATTAGTGTTAATTAAACAGTAATTAGTAATTAACTTAATTAACTGCTGACGTCAGCATGATGTCATGCTGACGTCATCAATTACTGTTTCGGATAATGTTGAATTAAATAATTAATTAAAATTTCAGAAATTAATAAAAACTTTAGAAAATCATATTAAATAAACCGTAACTCCGATGAAAATATTTTATACATGAAACTTGCTCAGAACGACGATACGAACCCGAATACATCCTCCGTATTCCCGTCAGATGCCCGCAGCTATAAGAACGTTGAACAATTAGACCGATTTCGGTAAATGAATAGTGTCCAACCCTAATTAAATAAATCCGGATAAATTCCTAAATTAACTAAATCGCTTAGTTAGGCTGTATATCACCCCGGCATATCATTTAGACATGTCATGCATCCCTGTTGCATTATTGCCATGTGTTTACTGTTTCTTCCCCCTCTTCTCTTCGGTAGACTACGAGACCGACGCAGCTGCTGGTGCCTCGACCGACTATGTTGTTGACGACCCCTACTTGCCAGAGCAACCAGGCAAGCCCCCCCCTTGATCACCAGATATCGCCTATTCTCCTCTATACTGCTTGCATTAGAGTAGTGTAGCATGTTACTGCTTTCCGTTAATCCTAGTCTGATGCATAGCCTGACACTGTTGCTACATCTGTTGATACCTTACCTGCAATCCTAAATGCCTAGTGTAGGATGCTAGTTTATCATCATTGGCCCTGCATTCTTGTCAGTCTGCCTTGCTATACTATCGGGCCGTGATCACTCGGGAGGTGATCACGGGTTATACTATACATATATACATACTATACAAATGGTGACTAAAGTCGGGTCGGCTCGAAGAGTACCCGCGAGTGATTCACGGATTGGGGGCTGAAAGGACCTTTGTCCCCACGGCCCTTTGTGTGGATCTTTGTGGCGGAGCGACAGGGCAGGTTGAGACCACCTAGGAGACAGGTGGGCCAGGCCCTGGTCGTCGTCCGCGGTGATCTCATAATAACACGTTTAACGAGATTGGATATTTGATCTGAGTCTGGCCACTGGCCTATACGCACTAACCAACTACGCGGGAGTAGTTATGGGTATCCCGGCGTCGTGGTATCAGCTGAAGCCTTCTTGACGTCAGCGACTGAGCGGCGCGCGCCGTGTTGGACCGCGCTAACGTAACCGCCGTGATCGTGTGGGTTGCTAGGTCTGCTCGCGGCCGCGTACGCAACGTGCAGGAGCGCACTGGGCGATGGGCCCAGACCCCAGAGTGCCTAGGATTAGTCCGGCGTGCTGACCTCTCTGTTGAGCCTAGGTGGGGCTGCGACGTGTGGATCTTCCGAGGCCGGGCATGACCCAGGAAAGTGTGTCCGGCCAAAGGGGATCGAGCGTGTTGGGGAATATGTGGTGCACCCCTGCAGGGAAGTTTATCTATTCGAATAGCCGTGTCCCTCGGTAAAAGGACGACTCGGAGTTGTATTCCGACCTCATGACAACTAGAAATGGATACTTAATAAAACACACCCTTACAAGTGACAGATATAACCCGGTGGTCGCTCTCTCGCATGGTGGCGACGAGAGGATCGACGGGTAGGATTATGCTTTACGTTGTTGTTTGGTTAACTTCCAACTAATCTCTTCTATTGCTTCAAGACGAAGGCTGCCAGAAGCGTAGTCTTCGACAGGACTAGCTATCCCCCTTTTATTCTGGCATTCTGCAGTTCAGTCCACCGATATTGCCTCTTTACACATATACCATGCATATGTAGTATAGATCCTTGCTTGCGAGTACTTTGGATGAGTACTCACGGTTGCTTTCCCCCTTCTTTCCCCCTTTCCCTTCTTGCTGGTTGTCGCAACCAGATGCTGGAGCCCAGGAGCCAGACGCCACCTACGACGACTACTACCACCAGGACGGAGCCTACTACTACGTCCAGGACGCCGACGACCAGGAGTAGTTAGGAGGATCCCAGGCAGGAGGCCCTGCACCTGTTCGATCTGTTGTATCCCTGTTTGTGCTAGCCATCTTATGGCACCTTGTTTAACCTATGTCTGTACTCAGATATTGTTGCTTCCGCTGACTCGTCTATGATCGAGCATTTGTATTCGAGCCCTCGTGGCCCCTGGCTTGTATTATGATGCTTGTATGTCTTATTTATGTTTTAGAGTTGTGTTGTGATATCTTCCCGTGAGTCCCTGATCTTGATCGTACACGTTTGCGTGCATGATTAGTGTACGATCGAGCAGGGGGCGCCACAGGTTTCATCCACCCCAGTTCCTCTGCTTGGGGAGCACCTTCACTCTTTGTTAAGAAGAAGGATGGAACTAACCATTTGGTTCAGGATTATCGGCCCATTAACCAAGCCACAATCCAGAATAAATACCCACTGCCCCGGATCAATGATCTTTATGATCAACTCGCTGGATCATCGGTGTTCTCTAAGCTCGACCTGAGGTTGGGTTATGACCAGATCCGTGTCCGTGAAGAGGATATTCCCAAGACTGCATTCGTCACTCGTTATGGCTCCTATGAATACACCGTCATGTCATTTGGCCTAATGAATGCTCCAGCTGTAGGGTAACGCAGCAGAAAACAAAAAATTTCTGACCTACACACCAGCCCAGGACCACTATGGAGACTGCATACAAGGTTTGATCATTTTCGTTATCGACTCGAAGCGCAGCGGAAGTAGAGTCGATGACGATCGGCGGTGCAGATCCCCGCAGCTAGGATTTACAACCTCCCAACCGCGAGGATGTATACCCTCGTCTTCCCTTCGGACAGCCCTCCGGGAGGCTGTCGAACAGTCCCCCAGACGATGTCGTGGACAGCCCTTCGGGAGGACCTTCGAAACTCGAACGGTCACTCGGACAGCCCTTCGGGAGGACTCACAGAACTCGGACCGTCACTTGGACAGCCCTTCGGGAGGCACTCTCGAACAGCCCCTCGGGCACTAAGATCGAAACTATGACCTCTCTACAGAGTTGCACACATACGGTGTCATCTATCCGGCAGGGCTTCGCCGTCCAGAACTAGTTCCCACCGGAACCCAGACAGCCTTTCGGCTCTACAAAACTCTTTTCGTGGGAGGGAGAGAGAAGCCAGATCATTGCAATGGCATGTATGTGAGAAGGGATGAGTGTGGAGGGCTGCCCCTCCACCTCTATTTATAGGATAGCCAAGGGGTAAAGATGTCATACAAAAAAACCCCAAAGTACCCCCACTTTATGCCTTTCCACAAAAGAATAAAGATAAAAGGGGTGCCATGTGGAGCTCCAAGGAGCTCCACCATGCTTGGCCGGCCACACCCTTGGGGGACCCCCCCAAGGGGGCTTCCTTAGTGCCTAAGGCATTCTAGAAGCCTTTTGGGAAATTCCCAAAAGGTGCTTTCCATAAAATTCCCAAAAAGCACTTTCACTATTCACGACGACATTTTTCAGCGTCCGTTCGAACTGAAAATATTTATGTGGGCTTAGAACATTTCCGGTACCCACTAAAATAATTTTCAATGCGTTCTGGAACAATTCCAGTTTAGTGATTTCATCTGCGAAAAGCATCTGAAGCGGTTCCGGCAGCCCCGGAACATTTCCGGTTTTTCTTCCAGAAAATTCCCAGAAGTTTCCAGAATGATTCTGGTATCCTCCAAGAATTATCAGGCATGTGCCGAAACCATTTTGACTTAATGGTATCCCCTGAAACAACATTTCAGTTTCACCGGAACTCATCCGGTGACCTCTCTCTGCGGAACTTTTCCGCTGTCCGAAACTTTTCGGTGTCCGAAACTTTTTCGGTGATTTTCTCTCAGACTCCCTGTCTAGTATTCAGCAGATAGATGACCCTTAAGCGTGTGACCCTATAGGTTCGGTGAAGTATAGACATGACACGGAACCCCTTCCGATCAATGATCAACCTCGGAGCCGTGGACACCCATATTGACCCCTATACCCACACGAATGAATATTCGAGTGAACCTCCAGTTGCCGTGTGCTATTCCTGTTGCTTCGTGATATGTTACAAATACCCGAGGTGAGACATGTTGGCATTCCCGTGGATCAACACTTGTCCACTATGCTAGTTACCTCGTTACCGGTATTGTTCTCTTTTCTCGTTACCATGTTCCGGCATCCCCGTGATCAAATCACAAAGTGTCTGGCCAGACGATGATGGATACCGTAACACCGAGAGGTCCCAGAGATATCTCTCCATCGCCGGAGGAGCAAATCCCAATCTTGAGCTATCAAGTTACTTGACACACTTTTCCATGAACCCGTAAGCCGCCGTAATAGCCACCCATTTACGGATGACGTTTAACAAACCCCAAAGTTCATGAAGCAAGCATGAAGAAACTCGATACTCTCATGGTCTAAGGAATCATGCAAACATTAACCATCTCTGTGTTATTAACCATTAACTTGTGATGAAAGAATCTCATAGCATAACATCAATCGGGTCGATTCAACACAAATGTTCTGCTAACATTGTGCCCTCAAAATTGCTGGCATAGTCATGCCCATGATCAGGAAAACAGGATCATCATGCAATACTTGAGCCAGTCATAGAGGCTTGACTAGGAATACATTTTATCGTTTATTATTCCACACGTGCATATGAGTCTTCCTCCGAGCCTCGTTTTATTTGCAGACTCGAGAACCATAGCAGTTATAGCATGGAACATAAACCTAATTATGAACAGGGAGATAATCAATAACATTTATTATTGCCTCTAGGGCATATCTCCTACAGACTCCCACTTGCACTAGAGTCAATAATCTAGTTAATGCTAATGCACTTCACACCTGTGGCACACCGGTGTAAATATACTTCTCTTGTGGTATAGCCTGATGTCTAACGGATCTGACGACTTCAGCTCCGTGTGTATCTTTGCATATCCTCGCGTTTTCACGCTTTCACAAAATTCATATTTTGTGTGGACTTGGCTTTGTATGTATGCGAATCACAGGTCGAACCTGGATTCCTCAGACTGAGTTATGGAGCAACTACTTGCAGTAGTGTCCCATTGACAAAAGCCATCTTGGAACCATACTAAGTTCATGAATGTACTATATGATTCAACATCTTCTTTGTCACTTTAAAGGCGGCAACATACTTCGCCTCTGTTATAGAATTCGCCACAGTAACTTGTTTGGAACATTTTCCAACTAACTATGCCACCACATTGTGTGTTACACAAAACCCTTAATTTAAATTGAAAATCGCTTGGAGCATGGATGAAGACTGTATCGATGTAACCTTTTACAATGAACTCTTCATGATCTCCGCTTGCGAGAAAACATGTCATCAGTGCTACTATAGTACTCAATGACCCTTTTTCACTGTTGTCCCATGATCAGTACTTTTGATCACCTTGGTATCCAAACTCGTAACAACTTTGGAGTATTGGACATATCTGGTTGTTTTACATACCATGGAATACATGATTAATCCAAACACGAACGTGTGTGGAATCTCCATCATGTATTTTGCTCATCAGTGTTTTTGGGACACCGAGTCTTGCGAAAACTCTTTCCATGTGACTTCGGCAAGAATCACTCCTTGGCATTTTAAATGCTAAAAAGTTTTAGCATCTTGTCAATATGTTTTTTTTTATTGCTTAGCCCCATTGGGTAAATCTATCTCCATAGATCATCATGCCTAATATAAAGGCTATTTAGCCCAAGCACTTCATCGAAAAACTATTTTCAAATGAAGTCCTAATTTGTGTCAAGAAATTTATTTCCAATTAACAATGTGTCAAGCACACAACGTTTTTTAGAAATTTTATTATGCTCCCACTTACTTTCTTGAATCATAAGCATCTTCGTTACCCATTGATGAAGTCAAACCCCTTTGACTATTTCATCAAAACACGAAGATTCCAACTCCATTTTGCTCTCTTCTGTCCATTGCTGGAACTCTGAAGTTTGCATACTTACTAGCATCCTCTGGACTGACAAAATACCTTGGACTATAACACATGCAAGTCCTTGGTTTTATTTCCATCAGATGGAAATCCTTTCGTCATCCTTGTTTCATATCTCATGATTGAAATATGTATTAATTGCTAGTTCAACCCGAACCGACTTTAAGCATCGCTACGATGAAGCAACCTCATCGTAGTCAACTCCTTGAACTTGTATATTGCAACAAGTCGAGCTTTATGGATAAAACATTTTTATTCGTATCAGTTATAGTTCCATAAATATTCGTCAGACTCTAAGTCTTCCGAAAGGTGTATCAAGGTTTTAATCTTGAATCACTTATATGGAAACTATCTCGGATTGTATTGGCATTTAGCCAATTCCGGAGTCAGGGCCCATCAATGCTTCCTTGTGTATCGTAGGTATACTGTTGTCTAACAACAATATCTCGTTTAAGCACCTGAGAGGTTTGCACGAGCCTTGCCTACGTGGTCCAGCTGCAAGTTCGACCGAAGTCCATACATTTTATTGTAGAGACTTCCGTATCAGTCACAGTAGGAAACTCTGGAATTACTTCCAAGGTCTCTTTCCTTTGATCTGATGACGAAGATACTGTTTATCTCGTCGAGTTGCACTATTCTCCCACTCACCTTTTTGAAAGAACCATTTTCTTCAAAAAGCATACCGTTCTTAGTGGCAAACCTATTTGCCTCGGCATAGTGAGGGAGGAATACCCAACATTTTGGGATAACCTACAAAGTAGCACTTGTCTGATTTGGAATAGGTTTGTAAACTTTTACACAAGCCCCATATTCCAAATGTTAAGAAAAGATATAACATGGTTGGGCGTACCATACCATGGTGTCATTTCAACAGACCTAATGGAGCTCTTTTCAGTGTAAAAGCCGCAATCTCTAAAGCATCACTTTAAAAGGGATAATGGCAAATTTAATTATGTCATCTTTGATCTTACCATGTCATAAATGGTTCGATTACATCTTCACGGACTTTCCTCTTGCAGTGGTGTTCCGGGAGGTGCAAGTTATGAAACCCCTTTCACAACTCATCAGACATTCGCTAAACTTGTAACTCAAATATTTCTTTCTGCAATCGAATTGTAGAAACATAATTTTCTTGTTACAATAACTTCTACTTCATATTTGAAAACCTTTCGAATGATTTCAAAAGATCCAGACTTACGTCTCATCAAGTAAATATCCACATATCTACTTGAGTCATTTCTGAAGATAGATAAATCCACTACTTGCAACAACCTTTATCGGACTACACACATCAAATGTATGATCACCAATAAGTTTGTTGTCCGTTCCTTATGGCCTGTGAACGGTATTTCAGTCACTTCTCTTTTCGGAGGAAAGTTGCAAGTGTCAGATGATTCAAAATCAAACGACTTCAAAATCCATCATAATGGAATTTATCCATGCGGCTTTCTCCAATGTGACCAAATGCAGTGCCACACTTGTGTGGTATTCTTTTAGTCTTGCGACATTTAGCGTCAGTGTTATGGATGTATCATATTACCATCAATATTCATAACATACATCCCATCTAGGATGGAAGCTTGGCCCTTCATGTTATTCATAATACTGAACAACAGTTGTTGTTTTTATGAACAACTCTTTTGCAACAAACATTGTGCAATGGGCTAGAGTGTATGGAACTCTAAAATGAATTATGAAAGTAAACCCAGAGGTAATGTATTATTATCAATATTCATAACATACATCTCATTCATAATGAAAGTATGGCCCTTATGTTATTCATAACATCGAACATCAAAAGTTCTCTTATAAACAACCTTCTTGCAAGATACCTTATGCAATGGGCTAGAGTTTGTGAAACTCCAAACGAATTATAAAAATAAATACAGACGGTAATACACCGATGGAAGGTATAGTAACATTTACTATGTTCCCCGTGTATCCCTAAAACTCATTTCTGGCTAGTCTTTCAGGCCATAGTAGTTCTTACATCGAGTTGCAATAGAAAGCAATCGAGCGGGTATCTTTGTGATTAACTCACAATACCCAAGAATCAGTGATTAACAATTTAATCATAATTCCCAAGGACTATATCTTTGACCAGCCTTCTATACATCAAAAACTTGTATGACATTCATACATGAGCTGGATATTCCAGTCTCCTTTCTTTCTGCCTTTATACTTCTAACAGTTTAACTTTCAGTATTTCTCCTACTCTCAGAAAAAGCACCGAACTTAAGAGTGGCGTTAGCCCCGGACTTCCTAGGCGTGAAAGTCTTACTAACACCCTTCGGACACTTCCTTTCTCTTTAAGTTGTTGTTTTATTCACCTTTCATCATATGACAGGCGTTCTTCTGGATCCCTCTCTTATCAGTCTAATGCATAGTAAACTCCTTTACTAATAGTTTGCAAACAAACATTGCTTTGGCTATCTCATATCTTTTAGCCTTTGTCTGTCTCTGAAAATAATTTTCAGATTCCATGAATATCACATAACTATCCAAACTTTCGAAGTTTGGGTCTCATGGAAACAAACATATTGCGCTTGACTGAAATGGAATTCTAGCTTTTGGATCAATGGACGAGAGTCACATGATCCATAGCATAAGCGAGAGAATACCGAAAGTATGCGATAGGACAAAGTCCTTCTCGGCACTCTTGAGGACAATCCTCACATTACGTTACCAACCGTAAAGTTTTAACCAGATATTTAACAGCTATTCAATTTTAATAGGGAAGGTGGAAATGCGAGCCATTATTCTACAACTATTATGCAAATCACACTTAGACAGTGTTCAAAATTAATTGCACTGAGAATTAAAAGAATTAATTCTACAGTGCGCTCCCACTCAAATCAATATCTCTCATAATTGATTGTGAGTGATTCAAGATCCGCATTTCAATTCAACGCCATTGATGGTAGCATCACTGATGACGAAAATCTCAATCGGTAGGCAAACTTGCCAATCACATCTCTATGTGACTCTTGTTCATCTTTCGATGCGTGTGTTCCGAGCTCATGACTTTCATGCCTGAACGTCAAGACAACCAAGTGATCTTGCTGCAAGGTCTCAACTCACCCGCCTCACACATCCCTAATCGTTCGTACCCATGTTAGCATGTGATACCTCGAAAAGTTAGGTGCCGTGACGGTGCTACACTTGGGAGAACACTAACTACTTGATATTTTTGTGAGAGATCACCCTAATAAAAGCGACTACCGCGCAATCAAGAAGGGTGCAACATAAGGGATAAACATTTCAGGCAATTCATAATAGCATGATATGGTATAGCCCTTTCTGACGGAGAAGTCTTGTATTCCTTCGTCTTCGGCATTCACGTCGGTGATCACCTTCGCGAAGATTGCCACCACCTTGTCGATGCAGCAGATAATATTGCTATCTCTGTAGCTAATAAAATAATGCATTACACAAGGTTGACACACAGGTCATTTAAAGTGCAATCATATGGCTCCAGCCATCATGCCGAATCATGACACGCAGGTCATGTTAATCAATTTACATTATATAGTCATCTCATACATAATCAAATTATTATGAGCACCGCTATACCACATCACATGCACATGTAAACCCTCCTGCAAAACCAAGTTAGACGCCTCTAATTGGTTCATGCAAAAAACTAGTTTTTCGTGGCTTCTAAGGTTTCGAAACAAACCGAAGCTACCAACCTCCATCATCAAGTATGATAATTCAAGTCGCTAGATTAACTTTCCAGGGTGTATGAAAACCGAGATAATAAAATCTCGAGCCCCATACTAAACTTCGTCATACGCATGACCCCCGTGCAGATCATATCTGCATTGCCCTTTTGTCTGCGAAATTTCATCTTTCCTTTTAACTACGGTGGAATTCAATGAACTGTTAGCACTTCGTTGATCAATCAGGATCGCGGATTGCCAGAACTTTGAAACTCCACCATGCTGTTATCAAGATCAGAAATATGCAAATTCCAGGGAAGCAACAAGAATATCGGGTAACAGATTTCATCTGCTACCCGCACAAATAATTTTCAGTAATAGAACTCATCTACTACCTAATTATATTGTGCAACACCCATACATCACTATGTATTCTAGATCGCAACCTGCATCTACGCATAGCACGGCTCTGATACCACTGTAGGGTAATGCAGCAGAAAACAAAAAATTTCTGACCTACGCACCAGCCCAGGACCACTATGGAGACTGCATACAAGGTTTGATCATTTTCGTTACCGACTCGAAGCGCAGCGGAAGTAGAGTCGATGACGATCGGCGGTGCAGATCCCCGCAGCTAGGATTTACAACCTCCCAACCGCGAGGATGTATACCCTCGTCTTCCCTTCGGACAGCCCTCCGGGAGGCTGTCGAACAGTCCCCCAGACGATGTCGTGGACAGCCCTTCGGGAGGACCTTCGAAACTCGAACGGTCACTCGGACAGCCCTTCGGGAGGACTCACAGAACTCGGACCGTCACTTGGACAGCCCTTCGGGAGGCACTCTCGAACAGCCCCTCGGGCACTAAGATCGAAACTATGACCTCTCTACAGAGTTGCACACATACGGTGTCATCTATCCGGCAGGGCTTCGCCGTCCAGAACTAGTTCCCACCGGAACCCAGACAGCCTTTCGGCTCTACGAAACTCTTTTCGTGGGAGGGAGAGAGAAGCCAGATCATTGCAATGGCATGTATGTGAGAAGGGATGAGTGTGGAGGGCTGCCCCTCCACCTCTATTTATAGGATAGCCAAGGGGTAAAGATGTCATACAAAAAAACCCCAAAGTACCCCCACTTTATGCCTTTCCACAAAAGAATAAAGATAAAAGGGGTGCCATGTGGAGCTCCAAGGAGCTCCACCATGCTTGGCCGGCCACACCCTTGGGGGACCCCCCAAGGGGGCTTCCTTAGTGCCTAAGGCATTCTAGAAGACTTTTGGGAAATTCCCAAAAGGTGCTTTCCATAAAATTCCCAAAAAGCACTTTCACTATTCACGACGACATTTTTCAGCGTCCGTTCGAACTGAAAATATTTATGTGGGCTTAGAACATTTCCGGTACCCACTAAAATAATTTTCAATGCGTTCTGGAACAATTCCAGTTTAGTGATTTCATCTGCGAAAAGCATCTGAAGCGGTTCCGGCAGCCCCGGAACATTTCCGGTTTTTCTTCCAGAAAATTCCCAGAAGTTTCCAGAATGATTCTGGTATCCTCCAAGAATTATCAGGCATGTGCCGAAACCATTTTGACTTAATGGTATCCCCTGAAACAACATTTCAGTTTCACCGGAACTCATCCGGTGACCTCTCTCTGCGGAACTTTTCCGCTGTCCGAAACTTTTCGGTGTCCGAAACTTTTTCGGTGATTTTCTCTCAGACTCCCTGTCTAGTATTCAGCAGATAGATGACCCTTAAGCGTGTGACCCTATAGGTTCGGTGAAGTATAGACATGACACGGAACCCCTTCCGATCAAAGATCAACATCGGAGCCGTGGACACCCATATTGACCCCTATACCCACACGAATGAATATTCGAGTGAACCTCCAGTTGCCGTGTGCTATTCCTGTTGCTTCGCGATATGTTACAAATACCCGAGGTGAGACATGATGGCATCCCCGTGGGTAACTTTCTCCCGTCTGATAAATTATATATTCATGGATTACCTCGACAAATTCGTCGTGGTTTATTTAGATGATATTCTGGTTTATTCTAAGAATAAAGAAGAACATGCTGAACACCTCCGTTTGGTACTAGAAAGGCTCCGAGAACACCAGTTGTATGCCAAGTATTCCAAATGTGAATTTTGGCTTTCTGAAGTAACTTACCTTGGACATGTGATTTCCAAGGATGGAATTGCTGTTAACCCCGAACGTGTTCAGGCTATTCTTGACTGGACTCCCCCGAAGAATGTTAAGCAAGTCAGAAGTTTTCTCGGACTTGAAAGTTATTGCCGTCGATTCATTGAGAACTTTTCCAAGATTGCAAAACCATTGACAAATCTGCTTCACAAAGGTGTTAAATTTGAGTGGACAGAAAAATGTCAAGAAAGCTTTCAGACACTAAAAGATAAATTGACATCTGCCCCAGTATTAGCACCCCCGGATTCCCAAAAGGATTTCATGATATACTGCGATGCCTCCCGTCAAGGACTAGGCTGTGTCCTAATGCAAGAACGCAAAGTGATTGCTTATGCCTCCCGACAATTGCGTCCTCACGAAGAAAATTACCCAGTGCACGATCTCGAACTTTCTACGGTTATTTATGCCCTGAAGCTATGGCGACATTACCTTCTCGGTAACCGTTGCGAGATATATACGGATCATCAAAGTTTGAAGTATTTGTATACTCAACCGGATCTGAACCTTCGTCAACAAAGATGGCTCGAGACAATTGCCGATTATGATATGAATATCTCATACACCCCTGGCAAGGCAAATGTAATGGCCGATGCTTTGAGCCGTAAGGCTTATTGCAGCAACCATATGGTTCAGGAATCACAACCTCTTCTTTATGAAGAGTTTCGTAAATTGAACCTCCATATTGTTCCACAGGGTTATCTCAATACCCTGGTTGTCGAACCAGATTTAGAACAAAGCATCAAAACTATGCAACGGTATGACTCTGAGGTTGAAAGGATCAAGCGATACCTTGAAAAAGGAAAACCGTCGGAGTTCCATCTTGATAATTATGGGGTCCTATTTTTCCAACACCGTCTCTTCGTACCTAAGTTCAAAGATGAGAGAGAACACGTTATGATGGAAGCTCATGACACACCTCTGTCAATTCATCCTGGTAGCACAAAGATGTACCGTGACATTTGTCAGAGATACTGGTGGCCTAATATGAAGCGAGATATTGCTCGTTATGTTTCTGAGTGTGACGTTTGCAGCCGCGTTAAAGCTCAACATCAAAGGCCCGCAGGAACTCTGCAACCCCTTGCAATTCCTGAATGGAAATGGGACAAGGTCCAAATGGATTTCATTACTGGTTTTCCCAAATCCCAGAAGGGTCATGATGCTATTTTTGTCATCATTGACCGATTCTCAAAGGTTGCTCACTTTCTACCAGTTAAGGAGACAATCACTGCTAGCTAGTTAGCAGACTTGTATGTTTCCCGAATTGTGTCACTCCACGGTGTTCCTTTGGAGATCAGTTCTGACCGTGGCAGCCTCTTCACCTCCAGATTCTGGAATAGTTTCCAAGAAGCTATGGGAACTCATCTGTATTTTAGCACCGCTTTTCACCCTCAGTCACAGGGTCAAGTTGAACGAGTTAATCAAGTGCTCGAAGATATGCTTCGAGCTTGCGTCATCTCCTTCGGTAAGAAATGGGAGGAATCTCTCCCGTATGCCGAATTCTCTTACAACAATAGCTATCAAGCTAGTCTGAAGATGGCACCGTTTGAAGTTCTATACGGTCGTAAGTGTCGAACCCCTCTGAATTGGTCAGAAACTGGGAAACGCTCACTCGTCGGACCGGACATTATTCAGCAAGCAGAAGATCAAGTCCGCATTGTCCGTGAACATTTGAAAACTGCTCAGTCTCATCAGAAGAGCAACTATGACCGAAAGCACCAGGAAATAGTCTATCAACCTGGCGAGCAAGCTTACCTCCGCGTCACTCCGTTGAAAGGCACTCATAGGTTCAGAATCAAAGGCAAGTTAGCTCCTTGCTACATTGGCCCGTTCCGTATTCTTGCCCATCGAGGAGAGGTGGCATATCAATTGCAGTTGCCGCCAAATCTTTCTCAAGTACATGACGTCTTTCATGTATCCCAACTCCGTCGCTGCTTCAAGGATCCTATTCGACCTGTGGATCACGAAGTGCTTGAATTACGGGAAGATCTGTCTTATCCAGAATATCCCATCCGTGTTCTTGATGAAGCTGAACGTCGGACTCGTCAAAAGTCAATCAAATTCCTCAAGGTTCAGTGGTCGAATCATTCTGAAGATGAAGCCACTTGGGAATGCGAGGATCGTCTTCGTGAAGAATACCCCTCTTTCTTTCAGTCTTCCTCTTAATTCTCGGGACGAGAATTCTTGATAGATGAGGAGAATTGTAACACCCCCTGTCATTAGCTACAGTAATCACTTTTGATAATGACATGTCAGCAAGTTTAATAGTGCATAATCATCATTAGCATCATATTGCATTTCAACTCCTAAGTCAAATTCAAATTTAAATGAAAGTGAAATATAAAAGTTGTCCAACATAGAAACTAAAACGTTCAGTAAATAACAAATATTGCAGAGGCTAGTCTAAAATTGTAACCAACAAATAATAAAATAATTAGGTGGCACTAACATAATTAAAACAGTAAGGATTAATGCATTTTAATTATTATAAAAATTGTGTGAACTCCAATTGCCTCCAAACTAATTTTTGGTAGTGGTAGGTAATGCCTAGTAATTATTGGAACAATTCCTATGTTTTACAAAAATCATTTGGTGGCCTAACTATTTGCTAAACAGGAGATATGATTAAATAAAAGAAAAAGGTAAAAGAAAACAAAACAGAAAAAGAAAAGGAGAAAGCCCCGGCCCAACTGGGCCATGGCCCAGCTGGCCCGACCGGCCCAGCCCCCCTCCTATATGGCCTGTGGCCACCGAACACTAGCCCCACCCCCACCGACACCCCCCCCCCTCGCTCACTCCCCCCCCACCCGATCTAGAACCGGATCGGGCCGAGCCGCCCCGCGCGCACGCTCGACGCCCCGAGCCCGCGCCCCCGTCTCCACCTCGTCGCCGATGCCTCGCCGGACCCCGTCGCCGTCCCCCTCGAGCTCGAGCCCACTGCCCCGTTCCCTGCAAACCCCTCGTGAGCCCCCCCCCCTCTCCTCTGTCGCGCCACTGCGCCCGAACCGCGCCGCTCGCGCCCTCCCCCTTTCCCTCGGTCACCGCGACCCCCGCCGCCCCGCTCGCGCTCCAGCGCGCGGTTGGCCACGCCCGTGTCGCCCTCGTCGCGCACGCCGCCCGCGCGCCGCACCGGCCGCTGCAGCCGCTCGCCCGCGTTCCTGCCTCGCCGCAGCTCGCGCGCCTCGCCCACCTCGCGCACGCGCCCGCGTGCCCGCGCCCACGTCCGTGGCCCCTGGGCCACTGCCAGGTGGGGCCCCGCGCCCCCTGAGCCACTGGCTGCTGGGCCCCAAACCCCCCTGGCCCAATGACAAACGGGCCCCGCCCGAAAAACGTTTAGAGAAAAAAAGAAAAAAAGAAAAATAATAATTAAAATTAATAATTAATTAATGAGTTAATTAATTAGGTTAATTAACTGTGATTAGATTAATCTAATTTAATTAATTAGTTTAATTAATTGTTAATTAATTAGTTAACCCTAATTAACCTAACAGTCTATGACAGGTGGGACCCACCCTGTCAGATGGCTGCTGACATCAGCATGATGTCATGCTGATGTCATCGCAGCACTGTTTCGGATAATGTTAATTTAAGTATTTAAATAAATTCCAGAAATTAATAAAAACTTTAGAAAATCATATTAAATAAACCGTAACTCCGATGAAAATACTTTATACATGAAACTTGCTTAGAATTCCGATACGAACCCGAATACGCCCTCCGTATTCCTGTCAGATGTCTCTAGCTATAAGAACATTGAACTTTTAGACCGTTTTCAGTAAATGAATAGTGCCCCACATTGATTAAATAAATCCAAATAAATTCCTAAATTAACTAAATCATTTAGTTAGGCAGTAGAACACCCCGGCGTATCATTTAGGCATGTCATACATATTGTTTGCATTATTGCCGTGAATTTATTGTTTCTCTCCCCCTCCTTCTCTCTCTCGATAGACGCCGAGACCGACGACGCTGCACCCGGGTACGACTACACTACCGACGAGCAGCCCGTTGACGACCCCTCTCTCTTGCCAGAGCAACCAGGCAAGCCCCCCCCCCCCCCCCCCTTGAGCATCCAGATATCGCCCATTCCATTTCTCCTGCTTGCATTAGATTTTGCTACTGTTAATGTATGCTCCTATTCTGATGCATAGCCTGCTGTTGTAACCTGTTCATTGCTACCTTACCTGTCTATGATAAACTGTTTAGTATAGATTGGTAGTGAACCATCAGTGACCCCACCACCTTACCCTTGTTGCCCCTGCTTGATCATCGACGACTCGATCAACGTGATCGTCGACCAGAGACCGACACCTCACTTCACACCCCCTTAGTTGTACGACTCTGCATAGTTACTATCGAGTGCCGAGGGTGATACCTCGTAACGCACTCCCGATGAATACTCTGCAGTGTAGCTGTTCGGTCGTGGTCATCGAGGGTGATTCCTCCTTCTCCACTTCCGATACGTCTCTGTTGTGCAACCCTCAGTGTGAACCTCGAGGGTGATACCTCATACGTTCACCCTGATGATTTCGTCGAGTGGAATCCGCCGAGGGTGATTCCTCGGGTTTCCCCCTTGATGTTATGACCACACGATTACTTGACCTTTGTTACAGGCGGGTCCACCCTGGTGGGTACCCGCTGGGGATCTATGATTTTCGGGTGTGCCGGAAGGGCACTCGAGTGTGACATTGTGGCGGAGCATCAGAGACTCTGATTGTCTCCGCGTGATACTAATTTTGCCTATTGGATTTGGGTGTGTGATCTGAGTGGGTCGACGTGCCCTATACGCACTACCACCACGCGGGATAATGGTTATGGGACCCTCTGCGAAGTACGTTTCTCCGAAAGCTCGTCTGACGTCACGATTCACCGTGCGGGCTGATTGTCGGGATTGGGCTGGATACTTCACTGACGAGTTCAGTGTCGCGCCTGCACCCCGGCCAGTCTCGCAACGCGCAGGGTGCCCAGGGCGATGGCCCGAGACCTCTGGGTGCATAGGTTAGTCCGGCGTGCTGACCTCTCTGCCGAGCCTAGGTAGAGCGCTGCTTCGTGTTGATCTTCCGAGGACGGGCATTACCCAGCAAGTGTGTCCGGCCAGAGTTGATCGAGCGTGTTGGGTAACAGTAGTGCACCCCTGCAGGGATGAATCTTCTATCGATAGCCGGTCCTACGGTAAAGGACGCTCAGTTTGTGTATCCCAATCTACTACTTAAACTGGATACTTGTTACTTAATTGAAGCTTCGGGATCGCTTTCTCGCTTGGGAGTCGAGGAAGGATCTTTCAGCTGTACTTCAACATGTTTGCTAAATAAAATGCTATTCTATTCTCTTCTACTGCTGCAAGATGATGGCCTTGTGAAGATGTTTGAAGATGCTAGTCTTCGATAGGACTAGGCCTTCTCTCTATTCTGGCATTTCTGCAGCCCAGTCCACTTATATAGCCTTTCTCCATTGATAATGTTGCATATGTAGTATAGATCCTTGCTTGCTGAGTACTTCGGATGTGTACTCACGGTTGCTTTACTTTCTCTTTTCCCCATATACCCCACCTTGATGATACAAACAGACGATGGAGTCCAGGAGCCAGATGCCACCACCGGAGCTTACTACCAGGAGGGTCCAGAGGGTACTTACTACTGGATCGAGCCAGCTGACCAGGAGTAGGATCGGAGGCTCCCAGGCAGGAGGCCAACGCCTTTCGATCTAGTGTCGCTGTTCGTGCTAGCCTTCTTAAGGCAAAACTTGTCTAACTATGTCTGTACTCAGATAATATTTGTATGACTGACTTATGTATTCGGATCTTCGGATCACTGGTCTGTAATATTGTGGACCTCCGTTTAAATTGTGTTAGAGTTGTGTTGTGATATCTTCCCATGAGTCCCTGTGCTTGATCGTACACGTTTGCGTGTATGATTAGTGTACGATTGAGTCGGGGGCGCCACAGAATCAAACCGAAAAAACCGAACGCACACCCTGAGGCATAGTCCATGACTATGCTGGCAATTTTGAGGACACATTGTTAGAAGAACACTTGTGTTGAATCGACCCAACTAGATGTTATGCTATGAGATATATTCGTCACAAATTAATGATTAATAACATAAAGATAGTTAGCATTTGCATAATTTCTTAGACCATGAGAGTATCGAGTTTCTTCACGCTTGTTTCATGAACTTTAGGGTTTGTTAAACGTCATCCGTAATAGGGTGGCTATTACGGCGGCTTTCGGGTTCATGGAAAAGTATGACAAGGGACTTGATAGCTCAAGATTGGGATTTGCTTCTCCGGAGATTGAGAGATATTCTTTGGGCCCTCTTGGTGTTACGGTATCCATCATCGTCTGGCCAGACACAACGTGATTCGATCACGGGGATGCCGGAATGCAGGAACGAGAAAAGAGAACAAAACCGGTAACGAGGAAACTAGCACGGTGAACAACGTTGTTGATTCACGGGGATGCCATTAAATCTCACCTTGGGTATTTGTAACATATCGCAAAGCAACAGGAAAAGCATTCGATAATTACATGTTCGCTCGAATATTCATTTGTGTGGGTATAGGGATCAATATGGATGTACACAGTTCTGCTATTGATCATTGATCGGAAAGAGTTCCGGTCATGTCTATATTTCACCAAACCTATAAGGTCACACACTTTAGGGTCATCTATCTATGGAATGCCAGATTAGGAGTCAGAGAGAAAAGTCACCGAAAAAGTTTCGGAGACACTGCAATAGTTCCAGAGAGAAAGTCGACGAAAAGTTTCGGAGACGACAAAAAAGTTTCAGAGAGAAAACTGGTGTATTAAGAAAAAGTTCAACATATATTACAATAATATTCAATTTGTCATTTAAAATATGTTCAACTTATATTACAAAAATTCACTGTATTAAAAAATGTTCAACATATATTAAGAAAATGCTCAACGTATATAACAAAAAGTTCAATGTGTGTTTAAAAATGTAGAAAATAAGAACCGACCGAAAAGCCAGCCGCTACAGTGAAAAGGATGCTTCAGTACGGTCACTACATTGAACTGTTTGCCACAGTGTCACGCCGATACAGTGCCCTTCTCTTCACTGCGTCCAAAATGGGCCGCTCCAGTTGGTTCGCCTCTGTGCGAAGGGGCCTCAATTTGACGCCCGCAGGCGTCCTATAGGAGGTCTCTATAGATCATACCACAAACTGGGGGCAGGGCTTGGTTATTGGGCCACCACTTTTCCTTCTCAGTCAGGGAACAGAGTAGTGCTGGGCTTGATTCAAGCGCAGCCTGGTCCATCAGCTCGCCGGCCTTTTTCATCGACCCGGCTTTGCCATCTTCCCTCCTGTACTGGTTTTTAGGACCCGGCTGTTGCATTTTTGGGCGTTCGGGACCAGTCCTGGCCATGGGCAGCCCGGCCCGGCTGGCCCGGCCCGACCCGGCCCGAAAAAGCCCGACCCGGCCCGGCCTGACGCTGCTCCCGGGCCGGGCTCGGCCTAGATTTTAAGCCCGATGGCCGGGCCGGGCCGGGCCCAGGTCCGTCGTTTTTGCACTTTTCTGAAGGGGCCTGGCCCGAGGCCCAGCGGGCTTTTACGTGTTCGGGTCGGGCTTGGGCCCAAAAATCAGGCCTGATGGCCAGGCCGGGCCTAGGTTTTTTGCCTTGGGCTTGGCTAGGCCCGGCCCGAAGCCTGGCCCTGCCTGAGGTTTGGCCAGGTATGTTCGGGACGAAGGAATCCCCTCCTTACCGATCCTCCGGAATGTTTCCCTTACCTGCAGTTTCACGGGAAATCAAACATCCAGTGCTGCCTCATTTTTTCGCGCGGGCGGAGGCAGCGGAAGGGAATAAGCTACCGAGACATGCATGCAGGGACCCACATGAGCCGTAAAAAATTTGTTGATCTTTCACCTTGAGGCCCACATACACAAGCATCCAAGCAAGTTGGGACCCACAAGTGCTGGATTCCTTCTCCTGTGTTCCGAACGCCAATGGTGTGGCTTCCTTCAGTGTTTTTCATCCTATGTTTTGCATCTCTCTTCCTTTCCATTTCCCCTATTTTGTTCTAAACCTATGTTTTCTATTCCTCTAATTCGAACAGGCCCTTAATTTTCATCACCAGACCACCTTTTTCCTTCTTTTTTCCGTTTTTTTTTTCTGCGAGAAAACTTCCGATGTATTCATTATTTGTCATGGCAGTACAAGGAACACCAGAAATAATAAAAATTACATCCAGGTCCGGAGACCACCGAGTGACGACTACAAGCACTGGAGCGAGCCGAAGGCGTGCCACCGTCATCGCCCCTCCCTCGTCGGAGCCGGGCAAAACTTGTTGTAGTAGACAATCGGAAAATCGTCGTGCTAAGGCCCAACGTGACCAACGCACCAGAGCAGCAACCGCCGCCGAGGAAGAGAAGCGTAGATCAGAAGGTTCCAACCTGAAGTCACACGAACGAAGACTGGATCCACAGGGATCCGTCAAGGACCAACGCCGACCGAATACTACAAGATCCGTTGGAGGCACACCTCCACACGCCCTCTGACAATGCTAGACGCACTGTCGGGACAGGGGCTAGATGGGGAGGACCTTATTCCATCTTCAGGAAGCCGCCGCCGTCTCGCCTAACCCTAATCGACCTACAAAAACAGCTAAAAACGGAGCACGAATCCTCCCGCTAGCAAGGGTCGATATCCAACGAGCCTCCATGACCCTCAGGCCATCCGAGACGAGGCGGATCGGCGGCAGCGCTGACGGGAGGCAGAAAACCCTAGTTTCCTGGGCAGTCAGGAGAGAGGCCAAGGGGTACGCTTCCTTCTTTTTTTTCGTTTCGTGAGCGTGTCGGAGTTGACAAAATCTATTTTTTTTGGCGAAAAGACGAAATCTTACTATGTATGTACTGGTTTTTAATCTTTCTGTAGATTAGTGAGTGAAAGCTTATTATTTTTCATTTTTATTCATTTCGTGAGCATGTCTGCATGTCAGAAAAAAATAGAACGAGAGACAAAATCATACCTTGAAACGTTCTGTCATCAGTGTACTGTGTGCATGGCGTCAGGATTCAGGAGAAGAAAAGGAAATACCAGGGATCGGTGAGTAGCTGATGTACCTACTTTGTTACGCTCCCGATCTATTACAAGGTAGCAAGATCCGGTACAGGGTTCTGGATACAAGAATTTGAGGGTTCGGGAGAAGCCAGAGGAAAGGGGATCGGGGAAGAGAGCCGCCGCCAGTTACAAGTTCATCGATGATCTGCTCCAGGGGAAACCCTCACCTACTTGACGAAAACCACTGGTGTCCCAGGTGTGGGCTGGAAGGAGTGTGCTGGGCCTCCGAAGACGCTGGGCCCGCTCCGGCCCAGCGATCGCTGTTGCCGTGGTCTGCCTGGGAGGTGCATGGGCCGTAACATACTTTCTTTCTGGTGGCGCGAAGAAAAAAGGCAGAGGAGAAGAGAAAAATATTGTCGTCCATTCGTCCTTTGATTTCCGTTAAATAGGTAGATGACATAAGGCAGTACTGCAATGCTAACAAATATAGTGTATGTACCACGTAGGTCCATGGGCATTGAGCGGAGAGTGGCCAAACTTCAATATATACGCTCGTACGTACGTACGTACGTATTGAAGCTGCATGCATTGATGCTGGTCTCACATCTGCTGGATCGTAGTTTTATTCGGCATCAGTAGTCATGCACGTAGGTAACCGCACTTGGATGGATCGATGTGGTACTGCTGCATCGTGCATCCATTTTTCCGAATCGGATAGAGCCGGCATACCTCAAGACCGAAAGCCCAGGCCGGCCCTATACATACGGCTTTTAGCTTTCGAATCTTTAAAATCACTATGCTCCCTATGTTTGGACCTCTCTCAATCGATTGGGGTATTTAATTTTGGATTTGGTTCTGCTTTTGATTTGGTCAACAAATCGGCAGTAGCCAGCCTATAAAAACACATCAGCCGTGCGCACCCTCTCACCACAACACAAACATGCGACACATTACCTGATTACCACCAATATAGTACTCATGGCCACCAGCGCCCACATACGCGTGTAGGTTGATTAGCAGATTCCACAAAACCACATCGTCAGGAAAGGCCCACCAGAACACCGCATTACTAAAAAAGAAAACACACTCCATGGTCTTCCCCACGTGCCAAACGAAATAACACATTTTTTGCGTGAAATCACGATAACACCAATGGTGCAGCGAAGCACACCCAACCCTTCTACTACTTAATATATAGTATACTACCCGGTAAAGTTGGATTGAGATAATCGATCGGTTCAATTATAAGAAGGGGAAGGGCCTTTCGGCGGTCTATTTTTTTTAGCACTAACAGACAAGGCCGAGATATTGTCTCATTTGCAACATCAGCATGCATGAACGAATTGTATAATAGTATGATGTATACTGTCTGCTACGTAGGTAGCTTATATATCTATATGATTCTTTTGACCCATCTGAACTGAAATGAGACAAAGAAGTCTTTGCCATCGATCTGCATGGAGATCTTCCAGAAGCTTTTTTTTCTTTTCGAAACCGAGGCAGAAGCTTTGCCTCGTTCATTAATTAAGAAGGAAAATAGAGTTTGTTACACACCACCCATATTACAAAAGGTCCATTACTCTTCCAGAAGCTTAATTACTTTGAATTGGGTATTACGTACAGCCGGTCAGTTTGCAGGAACGGAAAGGCAGATCACCACACCATGTAGGACGCACGCACCTACTAGATTACGTAAGAGATGTAAATAAAGTGGAAGATTCTGATGAATCGAGTGGATAGAGATGGCCCGTCAGCACTGGGTCATTGGCCGGTTTCCGTCTGAACACCGACCATGCATCTACCTAGCTTGGAAGCAGCCTCCCTATTTGCATCCAAAAAGAAGAAGAAAAGCAGACGACGACAGAAAGAATAACACAATTTGGACCCGTCTTCAGTTCTAGTCACCGGTCCAAGTCTTGCAAATTAAAGGAGAGGACAGAAAGCAGCAGACGGCGATACGTACGCAGGCTAGCTACTCTACGTGCGTTTTGATTGTCGTACGTAGAAACCTGAGGAACCCGATTTAGGAGACATGCAAAACGACAGTAGCGCAAGTGATCATCCTAGTCCTATACAGTGTATGTGTGTATCATCTTGAGTTGTCGATCGATCCCCTTCGATGGAGCTAGAATTAAAGCACGCGTGATGCAAACGGAGGCCCTGCTTAATTCCTGCTAGCTAGCTTCGTCGGCGATCTCGGCGGCCGGCCGGCCCTGACTCGATAACGACGACTCGCTCTAGTCCTGGTCATGATCAGTACGTACCCCACTCTAGTCCTGGTGTTTTCGAGAGGATCCAAGAAGGAAAAAGAGCAAGAAAAACCAGGATCCATCCATGGACGAAGAGTGTGACTGGCATTGACGAGTGCACGCGTAAGCGCGTACACATATCATTGCTAATTAAGTAACTCGTAGAGCTATCTTAATTAACTTCCTCGAATGGGTGCATCCACTATACTATAACGAGGGGAGGATTCAATAATCAATCGACGAGCCAGAACTATGTCGCACCACCATGTTCCCCGAATACTTTACGAGACGCGCTAATTCACATCATCAATTTTTTTTTGCGAATATAATTCACATCTTCATTAACTGCGCTTAGTTGCAAGCCGGCATGCATGATTCACTACAATGAAAATGATACTATGGCATGATAAAAGTTGGGGACATGAAAAGGGAAATAAGGCACTGTTGGTTAGCGATGCATCGAGGTCGACCGGCCGTCTGGCCGTATCCATGAGATCCGCGGAGACCAGCAGCACGCGTTTCGTGTTAAAATTCCAGCCACCATGCATGCATTACCAAACAAATCATAACACAAGACAAGAGAGAAGAAGGTTCTCGCTCGTTCCATATTTGAAGGCTGTGGAGGCCAATATGGAGCTCGCTCCATAAACCAAACGCCGCGCGGGAAGGAAGTTTTAGCTTCTTCCTCCTCACGCCACGGGCGGCTTTTGAAGCGCGGCGCCACCAGTACACGCATCTGGATGTCCCGATTAATCACCGGCGAGTGGGGTGACGTGACCGGTAACCACCGAGCCATTAATGGCAGCAACCGCTGCCCCCGATTCCCAAGGCGGCCATTCGGATGGCCAGCCGTCTCCTCCTCGCTGCCCCCCACCCCACTCCCATCTCCTCCTTGCCGCCTCCTCCTGTCCCATCTCCTCCTTCTCAGCGACAATGCCGATGGGCCAAAGCATTGTCGACTGGCTGAACGCGGCGCCGAACTGGAATGTCCCGTCGCAGATGCCGCGCAACCGCGCGGTGCACTAGCCGCGACAGTTGCCGACTCCTCCTCCCACGCCGGCGGTGGATCTGGCGGGCGCGGCTCCCATGGGGGATTAGTTTGCAGTCCATAGCAGATTAGTTTGCCAATCACGTGCAAGTGCATGATCCGTAGTAGTAATGTTTGTTATAGCCGCGTACTAGTGTGCATGCATTAGCACATGCTGTGTGATTAGATAATGCATTCGCTTGCAACAACGGCCGGTCGGCTGTGCGTAGAGCAAAACTAGCTACCGCCAGATCATGTGCGCGGTAAGGTGTTGGAGGCTACCGCCGCCAGCTATGGCGGCAGGCCTCTCTCGCGAGAACACGTCGTTTGGGGTTTTTTTTTTGTTGCAAAAAGGACCCTCGAAACTATATTAGAGAAGTCCAGTGATACAACGCACCCCAACAAAGAAAGAAATTACATCTGAGTCCCTGGGGAACGAACCCACCACACACGTGTTGACTAACGGCTATCATCATTGACTGTGGCGGTAGCCCGTCTTACCCTACCGCCATCGTGTACGGCGGTAGCAAAAAGGTCAGATCGTTTTACACTTTTAAAGAGGGGTCGAATCGTGCTAAACTTTGATCAAAAGGTCAAAACAGTGATTTTGGCCACCAACTGAAAGAAAATGCTACCATGTCGACATGATTTGTCCGAGTTAAAATCGCCGCCATGCAGATCTTCTACAAGCTTTGAGTTTGGTATACTAGTAAGCATGCACGTGCAATGCACGTCTTCATCAATACACATGCAATTCGTGTGAGTATAAATGAAATGCAAATGATCCCTTCGTCTCTAAAGAAAGTTGTTGGGGAGGGGGGGGGGGGGGGGCTCCATGCTCATACAACAAATATAGGAAGGATCGAAACATAAAACCAACTCACACAGAAAATAAGCTTAACGCTTACTTTCTCTGCCAAGAACTTAGCAGCTGGCTGCACCATGTCTTCTTGTTTGCTAGGCCAGGGTGTTGTATAAATGGACATTGTAGGGGTAGCTGTCTCCCTGATGAACTGAACCTTGGCACTATTGACTGTTGTCGCCGAATTGCTTGATAAAAAAACAATTGTTCAATTGTTCTTCTTAGATTGCACCATTAAATTAGTAGTGCTATTTCACAATTAATTTTCATCCAGTTTCTTGATATTTAATTTTGTAGAAGATATTGTTATTCAATTTAGGAAAATATATGTATTATACCATATCAAAATATAACTATATCTACTTAGAAAAAATAGGATATCACCCTACCATGGTAAACAACAGACTCCACAGCTAGTAAGTCCTAGGTTGTCATAGGCGAAATATTTCCTTCTTCAAAATTCTCGCAAGGCACCATAAGTGAAATCATGCTGGAAAAACATGGCTTGAGAGCTCAACTAATTGCGCCTTTGATATAGTGCAAAACATAGAGATACAAAGGGAAATTTGAGAAACATTATGTCCTTTCTTTGCACACAACTCCATAGTTATTTTTTAGATCATAACTCCATAGTTTTTTTAGATCATATCTCCATAGTTCCCATAACAACATAAACACAATTCCCATAGTAGGCAAGTTGTGTATTAAGATACTAAGACTACCACTCAGTTTACCGCCCAGTCTTTTGACAAATTTCAACCAGGGGTTCGCTCCGACAGGCCCATCAGTTTTGTCATATGTATGTTGGCCTCGACTTGCTTCGTAGTTAACAGGGCCCAGACTTCGGTTTCTTGATCATCCATCCCGATGGGTGCCTGTCCGTACGTATTCTACTTCTTGGGACATGAATCCTTCTATTTCTTGGGACAAGGAAGTATAAGATCAATGCAAATAAATAATGCATACCTCCAAGCACACGCACCATGAAGAGGAATTGCCCCTTCTTCATCTTTTCACTGTAAGGTTGCTCCACCTTGCTGCAGAAGCTGAGCACAGAGTAAAAACGTCCAGAAAGACAGAGAAAAATATTCAAGATAGCAATGCAAACCTGCACACAAGGTACATGCCATATAAGCATGCCAGGTGAAGCACAGTACCTCATCAGAAGGCATGCAATTCAGCTGCTGTAGTGTGATACCTGCCACCGCCTAATACTCTCGTTAGATTTTTGTCGGGCCTAGGGATCATTACTGTTGCAATTTCATTATATATGCCTTTAACATTACAGAAAAGCAAAACAAAACAAACTCTGCAGGAGCACAAGCTACATGCCAATATGATTTTTGCCTTAACTTGATAGGAATGGCAGAATCGAATAGTTCTCCAGTCAGTTTTTATTTTCTTTGAATAAGTACTTATAAATTCTAACACTTTTTTTGCTAGTAACAGAACATCATGTCTTACAAAGAAGCTTTGTTTTCTATGCCACCCACCATGGAACATATATCAACCAGTTAATAATTAATGCACCTTTGCTTCTAAGTAAGACATAGGAATAGTGTTTGTTTTTGGTGCAAGGGCAAACGGCTAAGAACCACATATCAAAATCAATCAAGCCTTAAAAAATGTCAGCACAATGCCTTATGCTTTAGCATAACCTGATGAATACGAAATAAACAACCTTCTCAAAATGTGAAAAGCAGCAAATTGCAGCATTTCAGAAGCATATTTCTGTTTGACTCAAATGACATGTGAGCAATGCCTAAATTCATAGAAGATAATTGCCAAGTTTGGACACCAATTTAATTGATACTCGAACCTTGCAATCAGGTACATACCATCAGAACCTCATCATTCGTATACCACAAACACCTCACAGTTCACATGCATCAGAGTTGAAGCCAGTTTATTCAACAACAGTGAAGGCACTAATCGGCGACTAATCCGCTCACCTTCCTGCAGGAAGTTGAAAAGCATGTAGTTAAAACGTGTTGTTTGTTCTGCAATCAAATTTAGATGGAGTACTCTTCACTTGCATAGATACAATAACTCTGATCTCTAAAACCTCACCGTAATAGGAGGGATCTAGATAAAATGGAGGCAAAACTTGAATTCAACCTAGGCGACATGGGCGCTCTCCTGACTTCTACGTGGTGTCGAGCTATGCCGTGTACGCTGTTACATGCACAGTGTAGTTAAGTTTCAGTTCTTCTGTATCGGTCTGACAACATTAAGATAAGCCAGATCATCATAACACATTGTCAGAGAGACAGAGACCATGTTCTCATGATGAATTCAGAAATGCCGATGTGAATAATTATTAGCAGTTTCATAGGTTTTCCTTATTCGACAACATAATG
Source organism: Thinopyrum elongatum (assembly GCA_011799875.1). Classification (NCBI taxonomy): domain Eukaryota; kingdom Viridiplantae; phylum Streptophyta; class Magnoliopsida; order Poales; family Poaceae; genus Thinopyrum; species Thinopyrum elongatum. The sequence continues at coordinate 738,797,728 of CM022298.1, read as the reverse complement.
TGTGAAGTAGATCAGATATAGGAAACTTAACAAGAAAAAATGCTTGTATCAGAAGAGCTTACGTTATTTCTCCCTAATAAATGTGGGTTTAGTGAACCAATATATCTGGTTTGTGTTGCTCAATCTAATTCTGCACACGCTTACATAAATTGGGTGAGCCAAAAACAATGGTGAATTGGTGAGCAACATTCTTAAACAATACAAGCCTCAACCTTGATGAGACATCGGAACAGTGATTTTCAAAATAACTCTACATAATGTACAATGACACTGAAGAATTGCAGTTTCCATCTATCTCTCTCACAGCATGCATGTTCATTCAGCATGACATGGGTACAATATGGAATTATGGATAACTCGAAAAACAAACTGAGAATTTCAAACTGATGTGAAGAAAGAAATTGATCAGAATTGCAGAAGGAGGTGATCTCAAAGTTATTTTTACACTAACCACTCACCCTCTTAACATCAGGTAAGGTAATCAACTAACAGACTTGCCAGATTAACACTTCTGTATCTTTTATAAATGAAAACAGTAGTACATCTGACTTGCCGGCTAGCTGGACAGACAAAACATCAACAGTTAGTTTTTTGTTCTTCTGTATTAGTCTGACAACATTAAGAAACATAAAGTGCAAAAGAAATAAATTCAGTTATTCTGTTGTGTGAGAATAAGGAAAGAACAGAGAAACAATAAAGCTATTCTTGCCTTGCTGATCTGAAACCCCATTTCTTCAGTGTTTGACATGGAGGCAACAAAACTGTGATTAAATGTTTTCTCATCCAATCTACGTCGCCCATCCAAAAAATTTGGATTGAACAAAAGATTTGTACAACTATCACTGTGATTAGAAGGCAATTATTATAGATCTTTTTTTGTGCAGGCAAATGTTCGAGAGCTCAGAAAACAGAACAATATTATTCCTCAAAAGCTTAGAAAAATGCTACATTAGGACTGAAGCATTAAAATAAAAGAGGCTCACCTGGCATAAAATTCACAAACCTCTGCTATCAAGGCTGCATATTCTACCAACTTCCTGTGTAGAAGAAATAAAAAAGTTTGATATGAGGGAAACTTTCTATGAAAATGTTCACAGGATATGTTTACGGAAATCACATGGCCAAAATAAATCTCAGCTTTCTTACATGACCAAGAATAGTCTTAAATCAATGCTTCAGTAGTAATTCACTGAAAAATAACATATCCAGAAACAACATGAAGGCGAGGAGTTTATCCTCGACTACATCATATAGATTACCTTGATTAACCTCACATGCAGCCTTCTTGGATCTCTTATCAAACACCCTTGTCAACATGACACATAAAAGATCTTCATAAACAACATGAGTGAGAGAGAGAGAGAGGTGGTTAAGTTAGCAAATGGTAATAAGAAGGGTAAATGAAGAATCGACATCCAGAATCAATGTAGACGATCTGCAGTGGCACCAAGAATCGGTGTCCAGAATCAATATAGAAGATCTGCAGCAGCACCAATCGTTTAGACAAGTCTGTATCAAATTAGGAGCCATATTTAACATTACAATCAACAAAAACAAAAAAGGAACTCAGGAATCCGCAAGTCCGAACAGGTAGGATAACCAAAAGATTCGGTTGCAGGTCTTATAACTATGAGAAAGTCTAGGATTCAGCAATCGGTTGTCTGAATTTTGTTTTGCGACCGAGTGCCTGAAGGTTTGAAGCCCTCAATCAAAGATAAGCACTAAAACAGACTGATCTAAGCAATAGAAAAAACAAACAATTAAGTTTTGTCCGGCGAAGAGCTGCAGCACGACAATAGAGCGGATGCCAAAATCCAAACCTCAACTTTGCATCACCGAGAAGAGTACGGAGATCTTCTTGTCCAGGAAGCTCTTCCTCGTGCACCATCACTTCCTCACTGGATAGAACAAATCCAGCAAGTTAGTGATCCTAAAAGATTAACACCACAATCTCTGAAGCAATAACACAAGCACCTGGTGCAGCGGAGAGTGGTGTGCGTGTGGGTCGCCTGCTCGTGGAGGTGTCGAAAAGGCCAACGGGGAGCGCGCCGGTGCTGCGTGGGGGCAGCGGGGAGGTCCGGCAAGGGGGGTAGGGAGGGAGGCGATGAGGCCCGGCGATGTCGGCATCTGTGAGGCTGTTGGCGATGTTGTTTTGGAAGGGGCGCGACGTGCGGGCAGCAATGGGGTGCCAGACGGCTGTTGGAGGTGGATGGCGAGGCTCCGGCCGACGGCTGTCCTTCGGGGAACCTTCGGTCGGCCAGCGACGGATCTGGTGACCTGGTTTCACGCATCCACGGACGCCACCAAGCAGAGGAGGACGGCATCGATGGGCCACTCCCTGGACCTCTCGGCGCCCGTCGACGTCAGGAGTAGGAGCGGTGACCGGAGCAGCCGTCGGCCGATGCACCGTGAAGCGCAAAGGGGCATGGGTCCCCGAGCGGACGGCCTCTGCCCTCTGCCCTCTCATCACACGGGATGTTAGCGCTAATTACGCGGCGTGGATCCCTTGTTGCTACTCTTGCGGAGCGTGGGAGTGGCAGAGTTTTCGTCCGCCCAGATAAAATGCTAAACGCACTTTTGGATATGGGTTAGTGTAATCTTGACGATTAGATGAAATTAGATGATCTGATCGGGAGGCTGTAATTCTTCCGTGTTGTTATGCGTAGGCTAGGCTGGGTGTACTTAGCGATGAATATGTTTGTTTATTTAATAGTAGTAGAGATACCGTATGACGTACGTCATGCAGATCTTCCAGAAGCTTTCAGAAAGTAGTACCTGTCAGTGTCGTAGGAATGGAAAGAGGAACACACAATGCAATGCATTGTGGATTACGTACCTAGGAAATGCAAAATGGATTCCGATGGATCCAGTAGAGGCAATCATCAAAACACCGACCAGAGCCTGCTTTGTACAGTACTATGCGGCAACGGGAAGGGATCGAGGAGACACAAGCAAGAGTGCAAACCAGCAGAAGAAGAGACCACCAAAAAGCAGAGGACAGAAAGAAACAAGAATGCAGTTTAGTTGGACCCGTCTTTCTTCCTTTCTTTCTTCTTTCTTTCCGGTCATCCATCCAATACTAACTTAATTAGCTACTCAATCTTGCAATTATCGTAGATGACTGAGATCTTCCGAGATCCGACGAAAGCAGGAAGAAATTGTTCAGGATTCTTCTTTGACAGTGACCAAGCTATGCTGTGTCCTCGTCGGAGTCGCTGTCAGGTCTCGCGATCTATGGTGAATAAAAACGATTTTTTTTTATCGGAACTGGCAGGAGCTCTGCCTTTTTCATTATAGGAAGGGGAAAAACCGTACAAAGTTTATTCACACCAACCTATGGCGAGACCTATGGCGAATAGTACTCCTCCCGGCCGGTAGCAGCTACCGTACGTACGCTCCTTCATTAGTTACTTCTCTAGAAAAAGAGCAAAGGCAGAATCAATTAGAAGCCAATTGGGAATCAATCGGAACGTGAGAGTGACTGGCATTATCATTGCACGCGTACATATTGATTGGATCGAATGTGTGGCCGGCCATGCATTGCAGCAAATCGTTAACTCAGCAGGCAGTAGCTGTCTTATCTTGCATGGCAGCGATGGCCGGCCGGGTGCATGCACTTTAATTTGGAGGCCAAGGAGAAGATGTCTCCTCTGCTCGTACCAATCCAGCCGGTTCCCGAAATGCCCGACGGACGCGCATATTTCCATCGCTGCATTTAAGCTCCGAATCAATTACTAGCCTCCATCGTTCTCTTCCAAAGCGAGACGTAGAAAAGCGTTGCCATGTTATAGCCACGGTGTGATCTATTCTAATCGGGTTAATAGTAACCCAATAATGAACAGTACTTCCCCAAAAGTATCAAGTCTCTACATTTCAAACAAAAAAAACCTCATACCTATAGAGGAAGAGTAAAAACATGCACATAAATTGTAGTAAAAAAATCGAAAAGTATTTTTTTTGTGTGGTACATACTTGCTTACTAAAACATATGAATTGTTCACCTTTTTTTTCAATTTGAGGTGCTTGCTTACTAAAACGTCTGAATTGTTCATTTTTTTTTAATTTACTGCTACTTTGGTTCCTACATACCGTACAAGGTTCATACACATGGACCCATGTTTAGAGAAATCATTCCCACTTGTTGTCACAGCGTGTAGGCAATATTTGACTTGTCACAAAAGTAGTGGATTTTGGAAGTCCAAATTCCAAAAGTTCTGAAACTTTGATAGTTGAAATTTTAGAAGTTTCAAAAATTCCGAAAGTTTCAGATTCTGAAAGCTAGGCAATTTTCAAAATTACATACTTTAATTCAGAAACTTGTTAAAAAGAGGAAGTGACAAACATAGAAATTTGCCAAAACAAAATAAAAGGTCAGAAATGGACGGTGCTGAACAAAGGACATGGGTGACCGACAATCAGCCCCACCCCTGTTTTTTTTAACGTACTTGCTGCAACCAGCTGTATCTACGGCCGATGATTATTGAGCAAAATCAAGCCATGAGATTAAAAAGTAAACTATGCAAAAAAAATGATATAGCCTTAGAGTAGGCAAAATAAGAGAAAGAAAAATAAACAGAAAAGCACGTACTCAAGGAACAACGTGTAAAGTAGGCACAAAAGTGCAAAGACCCAAGGCCAAAGAGCACCGGGGGTATCCCATATTCAACAATGGTGATCACCACAACCTCGAGAGAACTCAGGCGACGCGAGGTTCATCGCCACCTCTCCTTTGATGGATTGTGGACCGAAGTCGCCAAGATAAGCACCATCAGGCTGAAGCAACCCAAAATTTAAAATCTCATGATCTCTACAAAATGATGGCAGTAATCAGAGAGGCACCACACGCTTAGGGGTTGACCTTTGTGGCCATGTGCATTCTAGATGCAGAGGCTGCGGGATTGCAATCTTTGGTGGTTGTATCAGATTGATAATTTTACAAAGGATCAGTAGAAGGGTTGCAGTTGTAAAAAAGAAGAGGAAGAACCTCCAACGAGCGCAAGCGTAACCAAACAACTCCTAAATAAATTTCAAGAAATTTTTGTACTAATGTGTAGTAATACTAGTATAGATAGAGAAGGATGGAAAAGACATTACTTCTCTCTCTCTCTCTCTCTCTCTCTCTCTCTCTCTCTCTCTCTTGTTCATCGTATATACGAAACCGTTCACGTTTTGGTCTGGTTAATGTTGAATTCTTGCTTGATTTTCAGGAATTCATGTAGGAAACAATTAAATCAGTCGTATTCTGTCAAATTATCCATCCGCCTGAAAAGGATAGCGATCGTTCGAGAGACAGACCGTACCGTGTGCCATCGCCGCCTACGCGTTCCGTGTTGAATTAATTTGTATACCTCTCAAAACAGAAAAGCGACACTGCATGTTACGTGTTGAATTTTCAGTTACCATAAACTTAACTGTCTAGGGTAGCAACCAACACAAAACGAAATTAAATGTCCAGTGCTGCGTGGCTCCACATATATAGAGCCGTCAGTCGAGATCGACCTGCAACTGTGGCGTTGGTACACGAGATCACTGCACCATTTACTTATTCATCACTCGCTCGGACCACAGCTCCTAGTTGCACTGCCCAACTGCCGATCGATACAGAATTAGCCACCTCACATACCTCCATCCTGCGCTGGGCTGGGCATGTCATGTCTGGCCTGGACGAGCGTTCCACACTTAAGCTCGACTCGATCGACACATTCCAGTCTTTTTCAGTCTACTCCTTTTCTGTCATTACAGTAGTGAAGTGCTACCGATATGTTAATAGGAGCGGAGCCAGAAATTAAACAAGAGAAGAAGGAAGAGACAGGGATCGCAAAAATGATACTAGCTAGCTGGGGACGAACTAGACCTTGAGAGCAAAATTTGTAAGGTATCCATTAGCTTTACCTGCCCTGGTCCGCCCACCGAATTGTTTGTAGCTCCGCCACTGCCATGAACCCTATTGTTGGGACGTCTTTCTACCGGTGCATGGATGAATACTAAATAGGATGAAGCCGAACAGCTCCTAAATAAATATCTAACTATTTATGTACAATCAAGGAGTAGTAGATAGAAAAAGGGTGGAAAAGACATTAATTTCCTCTCGTGTTCATAGTATATGGAAGAACATTCTTGCTCGTCCCTAGCTTTAGCAAGAGACCCATGGTGCTGTCTGTTGTGCAGCTTGGATTGGAATGGGTGCTGTCTCTTTCATCCTTAATTCCCACTTTTCCAGTGAATTAAAATTTTAGATGACACGTCCATTCAGTACGTACGGCAGTACTGCAATGGTACAGAACTGATCGACGAGAGTATTCAGACACTCGTACTGTATGTACGTACGTTTCTTCAACGCACACGTTGTGCGTTGGTCTCACATCTGGTGCACTGGTACTACTAAAACTTTACTCCGCATTCTGTATTCTGCATGCAAAAGGTATTGAACTTAAAAGAAAATGCATGGATGCTTAGGATTGTCTATTCTATTCTATCATATACTAAAAGGAAAATACGGGTCAAAATTAGAGGAATATGCTAGAAAATCCCACGTTAACAAAGATCTGGCCATTAATATGTATACTGATCAAATCATAACCATTGGATTTCATTAATGTGGGATTTCACATATGAGGAGACTCATCTCACGTATCAGGAGACTTGGCCCATCAGGCCCAACACATTATCGATGGTACAACACATTATCGAAATCATCGATCACCACGTCCCTGATTAACAGGTCGCCTCTCCTTGACCTCCTTCCGCCACAACATGTGGCCGCCCTGAGGGGCCCCTCCTTTGATCCATGGCTTTTTGCCGTGCTCTATCTGGATAGCATGCACCTAGGTACGGAAGTTAACTCGATTACTTTTCTGGATCTGACAGACGCGACAAGATACGCAAGCACACATCAGCTACCAGCAAGCAGATTGATTTCTCGCCGAAAGAAATGCACGTCCAGAGCATGCACGTACACAGAACCTTATGTACATTTGGCCATAGATTGATTCCTGTGCCGTGGTGATCGCGTGTGTTATTGCAGGTGGATTGATCAGGGTTAGATAAGCTTAGCTTTGTACGTGGATTTTGGTTCTGGCGACATCGCATCACGAAGCAAACTGAGCCAGGTTTTGCAGGTCACTCTCGGTGGAAAGTACGCGACAAATCGACATGCTGATCTAACATAGACTTAAGCAGTCAGTCCGGAGTTGGCGGTCGGCCTCGGTCTTCCGTCATCGAGAGCACCAGTCGGCATCGCAAGTTCGCAACCGGCATAGGCAAGTAGATGTTCAATTGAGGGTGTGGAAATGTCATGAAATTTCGTTTTAGTATGTCCTCAGTGACGATCTCCAGCTCGAGGCTATAACCAGCAGGTCAGCACCATGCCCTCTGATGCTGCTATGAACTAAGATCTTCTCCGAAACATTGCATGTCAAAGCATCCTCCGTGATTGAATTTACTTTACTTCTTCTATCAAATAAACATTGTTCATTGCTAATGTTTATGCCTGTATGACGATGGAGAGTAGCGAGTTCAACAAAGGTAAGACGATGACGTTCACCATGGCAGTAAGTTAATCTAGCACTAGTAGAAAACAGGGCTTTGGTTCAGGCCTGTCCAGCCCATTAGTCCCGATTCAGTCACGAACCGAGACCCATGGGGGCATACGTCCCGGTTCGTGCGCCCAGGGGGCCGGCCGGGCCTCGTGGGACATTGGTCCCGGCTCGTCTGGACACTTTTGTCCCAGTTCTAGACACAAACCGGGACCAATGGGCCTCGCTCCTGGCCCACATCCATTGGTCCCGGTTCGTGGCTGGAACCGGGACCAAAGACCCTTTGGTCCCGGTTCCAGCCACGAACCGGGACCAATGGTGTGGCTATATATACCCCTCGCCCGCGAGCAGAGCACTCCACTGCTCTGTTTTTCTGGCCGGCGAGGGAAGGGCTTTGTGGTGCTCTAGCTCACCTCCTATGCACATGAGGTGTTCGATGAAATGCCCGAGCCACACTACTTAAGCTTTCTCCTCTCCAAACTCGACCTCCAAGCTTCATTTTCCTCAAGATTTGTCTAGGTTTAGCGGTCCGTCATGTCCCGTCCCCGTCTTCACCGCCGTCGATCGCCCGCGCCGATCTCGTCGCCGGCACCACCGTGGTGAGCCTCTTGTTCTTATCTTCTTTCTAAAAGAGAAAAATTCTTGTATGATTTAGATAGATACTTGTATAATTTTCTTACTTTTATTATTCTTTGTTATTATATAGTGCGATGGTTTTGGTATCCGCCTCCGTCGGCCCTCGTCCTGTCTATGATTCGGATGTGGTATATATTATATTTTATAACTATTTGGTTCATTTATTATTTATGACAATTATGCCGACCAACGTGACATAGATTTTATTTATCTAGGAGGTATGTGAACCGGAAATTTCAACCGACCCTATTGTCGAGAGGTTAAATTTAGTTAAAGAAGAAAACAATTACTTGAAGGAAAAAATAAAAAAAATTGAGGAGGAGAAGATGATATTGGAGTTGCATGTTGCGGATGTCGTCGATGATCACAAGATCAAGATGGATGCAATGCGCTTAAAGATTAGAAAGTATAGAAAATATGACATTCATACCGAAGCTTGGTATCATTATGCCGTTGGATCAATTGTTACCTTGGTTGCGATTATGATCGCATTTGTTGTTGCATTGAAATGTTTTACATAGTTTCAATGTATGGTTTAATTAGATGCTCTGGAGAGCTATATGTTGTTCAATGAGAATTATGTATGTACTTTGGTTTTAATGTGATGATGAACTTCTATTAATTTGGTCACTTATCTATTCATGATGTTCTGTAATGGTTTTTGACACACTTAATTATATATAATACACGCAGATGAACCGGCAATGGATGTACGATGACAGACACACCTCCGAGTATATTAAGGGCGTGCATAATTTTCTCGAAGTGGCTGAGGCAAACAAGCAGAATGGTTTTATGTGTTGTCCATGCCCTATATGTGGGAATACGAAGTCTTACTCTGACCGAAAAATCATTCACACCCACCGGCTTTATAAGGGTTTCATGCCACACTATAATGTTTGGACCAAGCACGGAGAAATAGGGGTTATGATGGAAGACAGCGAAGAAGAAGAGGACGATGACAACTATGTGCCCCCTGAATACGGTGATGCTGCAACAGGGGAAGCTGAAGATCAAGAGGAACCAGACGATGTGCCCGATGATAATCTCCGCCGAGTCATTGTTGATGCAAGGAGACAGTGCGAAAGTGAAAAGGAGAAGCTGAAGTTCGATCGCATGTTAGAGGATCACAAACAAGGGTTGTACCCCAATTGCGAAGACGGCAACACAAAGCTCGGTACCGTACTGGAATTGCTGCAGTGGAAGGCAGAGAATGCTGTGCCTGACAAAGGATTTGAGAAGCTACTGAAAATATTGAAGAAGAAGCTTCCAAAGGATAACGAATTGCCCGACAGTACGTACGCAGCAAAGAAGGTCGTATGCCCTCTAGGATTGGAGGTGCATAAGATACATGCATGCCCTAATGACTGCATCCTGTACCGTGGTGCGTACGAGGATTTGAACGCATACCCGGTATGCGGTGCATTACGGTATAAGATCAGACGAGATGAACCTGGTGATGTTGACGGCGAGCCTCCCAGGAAGAGGGTTCCTGCCAAGGTGATGTGGTATGCTCCTATAATACCACAGTTGAAACGTCTGTTCAGAAACAAAGAGCATGCCAAGTTGATGCGATGGCACAGAGAGGACCGTAAGAAAGACGGGAAGTTGAGAGCACCTGCTGACGGGTCGCAGTGGAGAAAAATCGAGAGAAAGTACCGGCCTGAGTTTGCAGGTGACCCAAGAAACGTATGGTTTGGTTTAAGCGCGGATGGCATTAATCCTTTCGGGGAGCAGAGCAGCAATCACAGCACCTGGCCCGTGACTCTATGTATCTATAACCTTCCTCCTTGGTTGTGCATGAAGCGGAAGTTCATTATGATGCCAGTACTCATCCAAGGCCCTAAGCAACCCGGCAACGACATTGATGTGTACCTAAGGCCATTAGTTGAAGAACTTTTACAGCTGTGGAATGGAAATGGTGTACGTGTGTGGGATGAGCACAGACAGGAGGAATTTAACCTGCATGCGTTGCTGTTTGTAACCATCAATGATTGGCCTGCTCTCAGTAACCTTTTAGGACAGACAAACAAGGGATACCACGCATGCACGCATTGTTTAGATGACACCTAAAGTATATACCTGGACAAATGCAGGAAGAATATGTACCTGGGGCATCGTCGATTTCTTCCGACCAACCATCAATGTCGAAAGAAAGGCAAGCATTTCAAAGACGAGGCAGATCACCGGAAGAAGCCCGCCATGCGTATCGGTGATCACGTACTTGCTATGGTCAATGATTTACAGGTAATCTTTGGAAAGGGTCCCGGCGGACTGTCTGTTCCGAATGACGCTGAGGGACGCGCACCCATGTGGAAGAAGAAATCTATATTTTGGGACCTACCCTACTGGAAAGACCTAGAGGTCCGCTCTTCAATCGACGTGATGCACGTGACGTAGAACCTTTGCGTGAACCTGCTAGGCTTCTTGGGCGTGTATGGAAAGACAAAAGATACACCGGAGACATGGGAGGACTTGCAACGTTGGCACGAAAAAGACGGCTTGCCTCCAAAGCAGTATGAAGGTCCTGCCAGCTATGCTCTTACCAAAGAAGAGAAGGAAATCTTCTTTGAATGCCTGCTCAGTATGAAGGTCCCGTCTGACTTCTCGTCGAATATAAAGGGAATAATAAATATGGCAGAGAAAAAGTTCCAGAACCTAAAGTCTCATGACTGCCACGTGATTATCACGCAAATGCTTCCGGTTGCATTGAGGGGGCTTCTACCGGAAAACGTTCGATTAGCCATTGTGAAGCTATATGCATTCCTCAATGCAATCTCTCAGAAGATGATCGATCCAGAAATCATACCAAGGCTAAGGAGTGATGTAGCGCAATGTCTTGTCAGTTTCGAGCTGGTGTTCCCACCATCCTTCTTCAATATCATGACACACGTCCTAGTTCATCTAGTCGACAAGATTGTCGTTCTGGGCCCCGTATTTCTACAAAATATGTTCCCCTTTGAGAGGTTCATGGGAGTCCTAAAGAAATATGTCTGTAACCACGCTAGGCCAGAAGGAAGCATCTCCATGGGCCATCAAACAGAGGATGTCATTGGGTTTTGTGTTGACTTCATTCCTGACCTTAAGAAGATTGGTCTCCCTCAATCGCGGTATGAGGGGAGACTGACTGGAAAAGGCACGCTAGGAGGGGACTCAATAATATGCAGGGACGGGCATTCTTGGTCTCAAGCACACTACACAGTTCTACAGAACTCTACCTTGGTGACCCCGTATGTCGATGAACACAAGAACATTCTGCGCTCCAAACACCCGGAGCAGTGTGACGACTGGATTACATGTGAACACATCAGGACTTTCGGCAGTTGGTTGGAAACACGTCTCAGAGGTGACAACACTGTTTCTGATGAGCTGTACTCGTTGTCCAGGGGACCATCTTCGACTGCATTGACTTACAAAGGATACGAGATAAATGGGAATACATTTTACACGATCGCCCAAGATCAAAAGAGCACCAACCAAAACAGCGGTGTCCGCTTTGATGCAGCAACCAAGAGGGGAAAGGACACATATTATGGTTACATAGTGGACATATGGGAACTTGACTACGGACATGATTTTAAGGTCCCTTTGTTTAAGTGCAAATGGGTCAATCTGTCAGGAGGCGGGGTACAGGTAGAGCCACATTACGGAATGACAACAGTGGATCTGAACAATCTTGGGTACACAGACGAACCATTCGTCCTAGCCAATGATGTGGCGCAAGTTTTCTATGTGAAGGACATGTCTACCAAACCGAGAAAAAGAAAAGATAAGGAAGCGAATACATCATACGATGAGCCAAAGCGCCACATAGTTCTTTCAGGGAAAAGAGACATCGTAGGAGTGGAGGGTAAGACAGACATGTCTGAAGATTATGAAAAGTTTCATCAAATTCCTCCCTTCAAAGTCATGGCTGACCCAAGCACCCTGTTAAGCGATGAAAAATATCCATGGTTACGGCGCAATAAGCAAAGGACACAAGCGAAGAAAAAGTGAAGACAGATGAAGTCAGAAAGGGTTGAAAATTGATGATGTGGCTTTGAATGGTTCATTTTGAGCACACAAAAAGTCTGGAGTTCAAATAAGTTCAAAAAAATGAAACCCCTTTGTAACAGATGAGTTTTCGTCCGAAACCCTGATACTTCGAAAGAGATTGTCCATTTTGTACACGAAGTGCATCCAGTTTTTGCAGTAACCCTCTCAACTTTTTAGCACATGCTATGTGGGTGAAATGATGATATCATGCCAATTTTCAACCTCTTCACAGTTCATTTGAAGTGCTTTTCAATTTCAGGGTCATTTAGCTCAAAAAAATCAATAAATGCATGAAAAATAACAGATGAAGTCAGAAAGGGTTGAAAATTGATGATGTGGCTTTGAATGGTTCATTTTGAGCACACAAAAAGTCTGGAGTTCAAATAAGTTCAAAAAAATGAAATCCCTTTGTAACAGATGAGTTTTCGTCCGAAACCCTGATATTTCGAAAGAGATTGTCCATTTTGTACACGAAGTGCATCTAGTTTTTGCCGTAACCCTCTCAACTTTTTAGCACATGCTATGTGGGTGAAATGATGATATCATGCCAATTTTCAACCTCTTCAGAGTTCATTTGAAGTGCTTTTCAATTTCAGGGTCATTTAGCTCAAAAAAATCAGTAAATGCATACAAAATAACAGATGAAGTCAGAAAGGGTTGAAAATTGATGATGTGGCTTTGAATGGTTCATTTTGAACACACAAAAGAATGAACTAGAAAACTTTAATAGCAAAAAGAATTATCATAAAGATTTTTTTGTTAGAAACTAAAATAACAAAAACTGTTTTTGAATATAATGATAAAACACAGTAATATTAAATAGCAGGAAAAAGAATCACTTCAAAATCTATTTTTATAGTAAAGTTAATCACAAACTAGTGATTCACACAAATTTCAAAGAATTCAAATTTAAACTATTCAAATTGGAAAACTAATGGCACTAACAGCAAGTTTATAATTTTTATTACCTAAAAGCAAATAGAATCACTAAAAAACAGTTTGTATTTTGTTGTAAGTAGAAACAAAATAAAATAAATAAAGCAAAAAAAACTGGAAAAAAATAGAAAAAAATGCCACCTACTCGGCCACCACGGCCTGAATACGACTAGAAACCCAACCACGGGCCAGGATTCAGGCCCGCAGAAGGCCCAGTAGGCCCACAGGCAGCGAAGTTTCACGTTAGGCCCGTAAGCCTGCATTTGAGAGGAGCTCGAGAGGGCAGCGGCAGTGGGGTTTATAAACCACTCCGCGCCCCTCTCAACTAGCGAGGTGGGACTAAACTTTTGGCCGCGGGCAGCACAAGGCCTTTGGTCCCGGTTGGTGCCAGCAACCGGGACTAAAGGGGTGCATTGGTACCGGTTCGTGGCACGAACCGGGACCAATGCCACCCTTTAGTCTCGGTTGCTGGCACCAACCGGGCCATGAACCGGTACCAATGCCACCCTTTAGTCCCAGTTGCTGGCACGAACCGGGACCAAGGGCCTCTGTTTCCCGCCCTTTGGGCTGCTGAAAAGAGACCTTTGGTCCCGGTTGGTGGTACGAACCGGGACTAAAGGTGGCATTGGTCCCGGTTGGTTCCACGAACCGGGACCAATGCTTAGTGTATATAAGCAGCACTTGTGAAAATTTCCATTCAGTTCTTCGATCCTGCGCTCTCTCCCCCGCCGTCCTCGTCCCCGTCGCCGCGTGCCGCCCCGAGCCCGCCGTCCTCGTCCCAGTCGCCGCGTGCCGCCCCGAGCCCACCATCCTCGTCGCCGGCCTCCAGCCATCGCCGCCCCCAGTGAGCACCCCCCCTTTCCCATGGTCCCCTGCTCCCCGTCGCCGCGTGCTCCCCCGAGCTCGGCCTTGCTCTGCCACTTCTCCATGGTCGCCGCCGGTCCCGACGCATTGAAGAGCAGCAGCAACGCCGTGAAGGAGAGGAGAAGGAGTGGACAGTGAAGAGCAGCAGCAGCCCCCCCCCCTCCTCCCCCCCCCCCCCCCTTTGAGTTTTTCTGAAATTTATTGATGAAATGCATAGAAGGTGTTTGATGAAATGCTAGATGGCTTTGGGCATTTTTGAATTTTTCGAATTTTTTTATGGTGAGGTACTGATGCAAGACAAAGGTGATGGCAAAATTTCAGAATTTTTGGAGTGGTTTAGAATAGGTTTTCAGCAAGGAATTTGAATCTGGTTCAAATTTCATTTGAACAAAATTTGAAAATTTTTAACTATGGATCAGAAGGTTTTTGGTGAAATGTAGTGTGGGTACTGTCATGAAGTTGGAGTAATTTTTTCAAAAAAAATTAGTAAGGAAAAAATAGGGTTGTAGTTCAATGCCAAGATTGGACCAAAATTGAAAAATGGAAGTTGTGCTCAAAAGTTTCAAATGACCAAAGTGGGTTTTTGCATAAAAATGATCTATAGGCATCAGAGGACTTCTCAAAAAATTTGTGGCATTTGAAAAGAATTATTTGAAATAGTTCTAGTGCAACAAGGTCATTCTAGAGTTTGAAAATACTAATAAAAGAATTTTTTGAGGCCAAATCATTATAAAAATAATTACTACTGATGTGTTTGTTCATAGCATTTTTTTCAATGTATGTATGTATGTATGGAAGGATGGATGGATATAGAAAATGTTCATATATGATGTTTTTTTGTTCATAGCAATTTTTTCCCATGTATGTACGTATGTATTTTTTTTAGATGTGCTATGTTTTTTCAGATGAGATGAAATGAGATGAGATGTCCATTTGTTGTATAAACATAACCCCGATAACTTCAATTCCCCTTGGGCTTATATTTTTGTGAGCATAGAAATTTTTGTAACTTGTATGTGTTTGATCAATATTTGTGAATGATTTCATATTGTTGGGCACCGTGGAGAGTTGTGAGAGGAGTTTTTCCTTTGATTTTGAGGCATATGATCTAGATAATGTCCAATGCCTCATATCGCGAACATAGTTATATTGGACAATTTATCTTCATATAAATGAAGCATAAAAGTTTAGCAAACAGTTTGGCAATCACTTAGAAATTTTCATGTTGTTGGAGTACATGTAAAAAAACTCAGAGTTGTTCATTCACTTAGAAATTTTCATGTTGTTCATTGACTTAGACATGAGGGGGGACGTCGATCAACCCCCTCTCACCCGACTAACTCTGGAGTCCACCCAAACCGGGACTGAAAAAGCATTGTCGAGGCCACCCCAAACCCTAGAAGAGTTGTCGAGGCCACCCAAATTTACCAAGTTAAAAGAGAGTTGTCAAGGACCATTTTCTGCACATCCAGAATGGCGTTATTTTGTTAAATTCCTTGTTGGTCCGGACGTCGGACATTCATGAGAGAGGCGGTCCGGCCCAAACCCTAGAAGCGTTGTCGAGGCCACCCCAAACCATAGAAGCGTCGAGCTAGCTAGGTCTACGTTTGCACTAATATATCCATCTATCATGTTTGTATATTAATTAATTGCCATGTTGTAATATTTGCAAAAACTATGGAGCACCGAGACATCGAAGCAGAACAGTTGTTGGGGGACATAATCCACGGCGGAGGTGATGTCTTGTCGTATCTCAACGACACCGATGGTCTGGAAGGAGAGGATGAAGCAGGCTCCGGTGATCGAACAATGGAGGTGGAAGGACATGATTATGATGGCTCCGGTGACGGAATGCCGGTGGAAGAAGGAGACCGTGATGACTGCTCCGGTGAGCGAACGGAGGAAGGAGATGTTGCAAAGTCCGGCGAGGTATATATATTAATTAAGCCTGTGCTGACTAGCTAATTGATGCATTAATTGTTTTGGTATGTACACATATTAACTCTCTTCTTTCTTCTTTTCTAGCCCTCCGGGTTGAGCCAAACTTCGGTAACGAGACGAGGCCCGAAGAAAAGGTTGCGCCAGGATGAAAGGTTCACGATCACAGCAATCAAGAGCGATGGCCAACCGATTGAACCCAGCCGGACCAAGGAAGCATTTTCTGCTCAGTGCGGGGTTCTTGTTAGGGACATGATCCCGATCAGCATCCACCAATGGAATAAGCCTAAGAGCGAAGACCCTCAAGTGTCTTTTGTCAACGATAGACAGAAAGATGATCTTTGGACCGCGCTGAAGGCAAATTTCACCCTACCGCCAGAGGAGGATCTTTTTAAGCCAGTTATAGAGCCATTGGTCAAGGCTCATGCTCTTAAGAAGAAGGCAGATCTATTCAGGAGGTGGAAGAATGAGTTGAAATCAACGTTTGTCGATAAAGGGAAGACTCCAGAATTCACCGGCCGATTTGAGAAGATAAGAGATCACTGGCCCGCATTTATGGCCCACAAGACATCGGAGAAGAGTAAGAAGATGTCAGCGACAAACAAGAAAAATGCTGCAAAGAAGGAGCATCACTATCGCACGGGGTCAGGTGGCTACCTCAAAGCCCGGCCGTTGTGGGACAAGACTGAGAAGGACCTGCTTGATAAAGGGGTCGAACTAGAGACATTGAACTGGCCAGGCCGTTCAAGGACTTGGTTCTTCGGGGTTGGGGGAACCTTGGACCCTGAAACAGGGAAGTGCCGTTGGACAAAGGAGCAACTTGAAATACCCGTCAAGAAGCTTCAGAAGTATATCGCCGCAGCGCAGCAAGGGACGTTCGTTCCCGACAGAGAGAACGACGAGCTCACACAGGCCCTCGGGAATCCTGAGCACCCAAGACGAACACGAGGCATGACAGGCTCCGTTGCGTGGAAGGTTGGGTTTCCCAGCGCATGCGGTTACAAAACCCGGGAGAGGAGGAGGAAAGTGGAGCAGACCGAACTGCAGAAGCTGAATGCAAGGGTACAAGCGCTAGAGGAACAAGCACTAGTTCAGAGGCAGCGACCTGCCAGAGCTACCCCAGAAGCTACCTGTAGGGTAACGCAGCAGAAAACAAAAATTTTCCGACCTACGCACCAGCCCAGGACCACTATGGAGACTGCATACAAGGTTTGATCATTTTCGTTACCGACTCGAAGCGCAGCGGAAGTAGAGTCGATGACGATCGGCGGTGCAGATCCCCGCAGCTAGGATTTACAACCTCCCAACCGCGAGGATGTATACCCTCGTCTTCCCTTCGGACAGCCCTCCGGGAGGCTGTCGAACAGTCCCCCAGACGATGTCGCGGACAGCCCTTCGGGAGGACCTTCGAAACTCGAACGGTCACTCGGACAGCCCTTCGGGAGGACTCACAGAACTCGGACCGTCACTTGGACAGCCCTTCGGGAGGCACTCTCAAACAGCCCCTCGGGCACTAAGATCGAAACTACGACCTCTCTACAGAGTTGCACACATACGGTGTCATCTATCCGGCAGGGCTTCGCCGTCCAGAACTAGTTCCCACCGGAACCCAGACAGCCTTTCGGCTCTACGAAACTATTTCGCTGGGAGGGAGAGAGAATGCCAGATCATGCATGGCTTGTGTGAGAGCTAAGGATGAGATTTGTGGGCAGCCCACTCTCCTCTATTTATAGGAAAGCCAAGGGGTAAAGATGTCATACAAAAAACCCCAAAGTACCCCCACTTTATGCCTTTTCATAAAAGAATAAAGATAAAAGGGGTGCCATGTGGAGCTCCAAGGAGCTCCACCATGCTTGGCCGGCCACCCCTTGGGGGCTCCCCCCAAGGGGGCTTCCTTAGTGCCTAAGGCATTCTAGAAGCCTTTTGGGAAATTCCCAAAAGGTGCTTTCCATAAAATTCCCAAAAAGCACTTTCACTATTCACGACGACATTTTTCAGCGTCCGTTCGAACTGAAAATATTTATGTGGGCTTAGAACATTTCCAGTACCCACTAAAATAATTTTCAATGCGTTCTGGAACAATTCCAGTTTAGTGATTTCATCTGCGAAAAGCATCTGAAGCGGTTCCGGCAGCCCCGGAACATTTCCGGTTTTTCTTCCAGAAAATTCCCAGAAGTTTCCAGAATGATTCTGGTATCCTCTAAGAATTATCAGGCATGTGCCGAAACCATTTTGACTTAATGGTATCCCCTGAAACAACTTTTCAGTTTCACCGGAACTCATCCGGTGACCTCTCTCTGCGGAACTTTTCCGCTGTCCGAAACTTTTATGTGTCCGAAACTTTTTCGGTGATTTTCTCTCAGACTCCCTGTCTAGTATTCAGCAGATAGATGACCCTTAAGCGTGTGACCCTATAGGTTCGGTGAAGTATAGACATGACACGGAACCCCTTCCGATCAATGATCAACATCGGAGCCGTGGACACCCATATTGACCCCTATACCCACACGAATGAATATTCGAGTGAACCTCCAGTTGCCGTGTGCTATTCCTGTTGCTTCGTGATATGTTACAAATACCCGAGGTGAGACATGTTGGCATTCCCGTGGATCAACACTTGTCCACTATGCTAGTTACCTCGTTACCGGTATTGTTCTCTTTTCTCGTTACCATGTTCCGGCATCCCCGTGATCAAATCACAAAGTGTCTGGCCAGACGATGATGGATACCGTAACACCGAGAGGGCCTAGAGATATCTCTCCATCGCCGGAGGAGCAAATCCCAATCTTGAGCTATCAAGTTACTTGACACACTTTTCCATGAACTCGTAAGCCGCCGTAATAGCCACCCATTTACGGATGACGTTTAACAAACCCCAAAGTTCATGAAGCAAGCATGAAGAAACTCGATACTCTCATGGTCTAAGGAATCATGCAAACATTAACCATCTCTGTGTTATTAACCATTAACTTGTGACGAAAGAATCTCATAGCATAACATCAATCGGGTCGATTCAACACAAATGTTCTGCTAACATTGTGCCCTCAAAATTGCTGGCATAGTCATGCCCATGATCAGGAAAACAGGATCATCATGCAATACTTGAGCCAGTCATAGAGGCTTGACTAGGAATACATTTTATCGTTTATTATTCCACACGTGCATATGAGTCTTCCTCCGAGCCTCGTTTTATTTGCAGACTCGAGAACCATAGCAGTTATAGCATGGAACATAAACCTAATTATGAATAGGGAGATAATCAATAACATTTATTATTGCCTCTAGGGCATATCTTCTACACTACCCCGCCATCTCAGCGGAGAAGCAGCGTGGCTTCCACCGAGCTCCTTCAGCAGCCTCACTTCACGGCTCCTAGCTACCCCGTGGATGCTATCATGGAGGCTCAAGATTGCCACCTTATGGCGCAATGGCAGCACCTCAAACTCAAGGCGGCTGTCGGCTCTGTTGCACCTCCTGAACCCGGCGCAACTTTTCACTGCCTTCCGATTCCAGAAGGCTATGCTGTTGTGATGGTCGATGAAATAAAGGAGGGATTTGAGGAGCTCGAGCTTGACCACCCTACCGGTGAAGGGGAGACTCAGCTGGGTCTTGCTCTGAAGTCTCCATGTCTATGGCGGAAGGAGCTCATCAACCTTCCGAACTGGACGCCTCCGCCTCCTCCTCCGGCGAGTCAGGGCACTTCGCCTCCTCCTCCGCCTCCTCCTCTGGTGAGTGATCAGGGTACTCCGCCTCCTTCTCCGGCTGCTCCGGCGCGTGGCGGCACTCCGCCTCCTTCTCCGGCTACTCCGGCGCATGGCGGCACTCCGCCTCCTTCACCGCCTGCGCCGGCGCGTCCGAGCAACCCGCCTCCTCCTCCGCCTCGTCAGCAACAGCGGAAGACAGCCGCCGCCGCTCCGGCTGCTCCGGCGCGTTGTAGCACTCCGCCTCCTTCTCCGCCTCGTAAGCAACAAAGGAAGACAGCCGCAGCCGCTCCGGCTGCTCCGGCGTCTAGCAGTACAGCCAGAGGCGGGAGGCAATACATATTCGGTCCATCTCTCAAGCCTCTAGAGAAGTTACCATACGAGATGACCGAGGACGAAAACGCGCAGATCTGTCAAGCCCAAGTGAAGGACTTTTTTGCAAAGAAAAATCCACCTCCGGAGGAGAAGATAGATCCGGTGAAATTCAAGCGCACTTTGGAGAACCTGAAGTGACCACCACCGCCTCCGCCGGATGACAACCATGTCCGCGCTCTTAAAAAGGCAGTGGGAGGAGCGCGCCGGTCGGGAACTACTTCAAGTGACAAAAGGTTACAAGAACGAAGAAGTGGGAACAAAATTCCCCAGCTCGGCGAACAGGCAAACCAATCGTGCCCCCCGCTCAAGGTGTCTAGTGATATCGTCGCAAATCTGCCGGGGATGCTGCCCGGTACCAATCCTGGTGATTACCTACCCGACGATGCACATTTTGATACAATGAAGGTGGACGAACACAAATACCAGTACGGGAAGCCTCTCGTCAGACCTGGTGATCCTCCTCTAACAACGATGATGCGAAGATTCCATAAGTGGTACATGGACACCTGCAAGTCTGGGAAGGATATTTTGATGCTGAGAGTTAATGAGGAGCACGACCTCGTTGGAATTGATCTGTTGTCTATTCCATTTGAGGAGTTCTTCCAGTTTTACAATCAAAAGGACCTCGATAAAATAATCATCACTTGCTACTGTCTGTAAGTACTATACTTATGTAATTAAGTCTCTATATATAGCTCAGCTCTTTCATTGCATGTATATATAATTATCCTCACTATATTATGCAAATTGAAGATCGTTGAATGCAGAAATGCACAAATCAATGATATTGGGTTCATTAACACAAATCTCATAGATGAATGGACGGTTAAATATAATGCGAAAGAAACCGAGGCCAACTTGCTACAATCATTGATTAAAAATCAAAACAAAGATAAAATACTCTTTCCTTACAACTTCAAGTGAGTGTTACTGTCTTCTGCATATTCGGTTTCCATTATTACTCGAGGTTATAGTAATGTAATTGATGAGTTATGCATGCGTGCGCAGCTTCCACTTTATTCTCCTATAGATTAAGCTTGAGTAAGGACTAGTAACCGTCTTAGACTCAAAACGAAAAGATCCCAAGGAGTATGCGGCCATGACTGAAATGCTTCAGAAGTAAGTTCAATCGATCATTATCGCACCATATCGGCAACTTTGTTTATTTCCTGATATCAAGTAATTATTTTCTTTGCCTCGCAGGGTTTGGAAAGTGTTCACCGCAGAAGCTCCGCACTGCCGGAGGAGCTGCGATTTACATAGCCGAAAGTAAGTACTACTAGCTAGTTCCGTGCATCTCCCATTGATTCTATCTAGTTTCATCAATACCATTTATAATGCTTGATTATCAGTTTGATTGACCTCTATTTCTCGTAAAGTGGTTGTGGCAGGAAGGCGGGAATAATTTTTGTGGATACTACGTTTGCGAGTACATCTACAACGCGATGACCTCTAAGCGGGGCTACTCTGAAAAACAATATGAAGTGCGTAAGCAATAATATTCACAATTTTATTTTATTACCATCATTTGTGTTGAGTTTCATTCATATATATGTATTAACCCCCTTCTTCAAATTAGATTTGGCGGATGCGGGATGAACTCCTACCACAAGATCGCATAAAAGCAATTCAAGAGTAATTGACGGGATTCTTTCTTGACCACGTCATCAATCCAGCCGGAGAATACCATGTGAAACTTCACATCAGATGTTAGGGATTGTAAGAGATCTTATATTGTATATATGTAGCTAGTAGCGTCGGATAGATATATGAAAACTTGTTGTTCGACCAATCTCTCGGAGAAGGAGGAGGTCGATCACTTCTCTCTGTATATGTTCATGACGATCTTGTGTACTTAATGGTTTCCTTCATTTGCTTACTAGCTAGCGTGTCGAGTCCTCTCTATACGTATAGTACGTAGCGTCGACCAACCACAGAGATAAGAGAGGACACTTCTCTCTATTAGCTAGCTAACACAATATATGAAACCCATAAATTAACCCTACAAAACCCCCCAATCCCCCCCCCCCTTCAAAAAAAAAACAAAAACCCCAGCTGCTGACGCGTGGATGCTCTTTGGTCCCGGTTGGTGTTACCAACCGGGACTAAAGGCCCTCCTGCCTGGGCTCGCCGCAGTGGCCACGTGGAGCCACATCTGTCCCGGTTCGTAAGCGAACTGGGACTAAAGGTGTTGGGCTTTAGTCCCGACCCTTTAGTCCCGGTTCCAGAACTGGGACAAATGGGCCTCTGGAACCGGGACAAATGAGCCTTTTTCTACTAGTGTAGGCATGAACACTCTTCAGCAGCAGAACCATATGGTAGTGAGATCAATTACTATGAAATCCCTAATACCTTTCTCTCTACAATCACGCTTTAGATTCATGCGACTTTTTTTTCAATGATTCATCAACTGTTCTATTTACAGAGTTAGTACAGATCATAAGAGAGCTTAATATATCTCTTACACTTCGAAAATAAATTTGTTCTTTTGTGGCTGCAACCTGAGTTGATCAATTGCTAAAGAATTTGCTTGCGACTTGGTGTAATTATCAACAATTAATGAGAATGTTTACATCAAAGTAATTTCCTGTGCATTTGTGTTTTTGTGGCCACCTGAACTCTGAAACATGATGTCATTCTCAGATAAAATCTCTTATATATGGCAACATGTATAGTATGACCCATATGCTTCAAACAGGATTACCACCTAGGTGCATAAATCAGAATCTCAGTATTAACCAGATTAAGTAGTACATGCCGGTAATGGGAAGATCGAAACACAAATATATGTTGCCGGAAGGCTTACATTTGTATATATTATCACATTTGGTTTCAAATTTCTTTTACGAAATCAAATAATATGTTCTGACGATAAAAGGCTAAGCTATTTACCTGTATGACGTAAATTTCTTAAATTCTAGCCCACGCATTTGCGGGGGCCACTTTTCTAGTCTGAATTAAATTAAAAACCAATGTGAAGGGCATGCCAGCGTTTTTTTAATTTAATTCATGCATGCTTAGGATTGGCAGAAGCAGATCTTCTGGAAGCTTCAAAACTGAGTATCCCTTCCTTCAAAACATAAAGCAGAGCGACACAATGTAATGCCAGTGCAATATGCAGATTACGTACGTAAGAAATGCGAAGTGGGTTCTGATGGATCCGGTAGATAGTGAAAGAGAGATCATTGCAGGATCCCCACATAACCGACCCAGACCAGAACTATAGAGAGACAATGACGATAACACCGACCAGACTGCTTTACTAGTCTGCAACAAAGGGAAGGGAGACACAAGCAAGCGTGCAAACGAAAAAGAGCAAGAGTAAACAACAGAAAGAAACAGGAATGCAGTCTGGACCATTCTGTCTTTCCGGCCGGTCATCCACCCAAGACGAGTCATGTTGCAATTAAAGGAGAATCGATCTACTACAGAAAGCAGCAAACGACATATGATCAATATAATACGTACTCCTACGTGCGTCTTGTCGTAGACAAATGAATCACTATCTGAAGACAAAATAATCAGCAGAGCCGCCACGGAAAGAACCCTCGTACCCAACCGCGGCTAGGGTTTCTCCTGCCTCCCGTCGGCACCGGCGCCGGTCTACCTCATCTCCTGTGGCCTTAGAGCCATGGAGGCGTGGTGGATCTCGGCCCTTGCCGGCGGGAGGGCTTCGTTTTTGGATGCTTTTTTGAGTTTTCTTAGGGTTTGTATGCTACTCAGAGAGATGAGGCGGCGGCGGCTCTCTGAAGATCGAATAAGATTCTCCCCGCCTAACCACCGTCCCGGTGGTGCTTCTAGCGTCATCGGAGGGCATGTGGAGGTTTGTCTCCGGCGGATCTCGCGGGATTTGGTCAGCGTTTGTCTTCGATGGATCAACATGGATCCGGTCTTTGTTCGTGTGTGTTCGTGTGTCTACAGGTTAGATCCTTCCGATCTAAACTTCTCTTCAACGGCGGCGGTTGCTGTTCTGGTGCGCTGGTCCTATAGTGCCTTAGCACGATGACTTCCCGACTGTCTACTGCAACAAGTTTTGCCCGGCCCTAGGGAGGGAGAGCGATGACGGCGGCGTGTCTTCGGCTCGCTTCAGTGTTTATAGTCGCTAGGTAGTCTACGGATCTGAATGTAATTTTTATTATTTCTTGTATTCGTTCTACTATTATGATTGATGATGAATAGATGGGAAGTTTTCTCGCAAAAAAAAGACAAAATAATCAGCAGTGCTAACAAAGATGCAGATCTTTCGAGATCCGAAGGAGACATGAAGAAATTGTTCAGGATTCTTCTTTGACCAGTGACCAAGACGGACGGACGCGGCGGGTGTGTCCTCGTCGTCGTCGCTGTCGCGTCTCGCTATTGTGTAACGATCTCGACTCTTACCATGAATAGTAGTAGTACTCCTCCTAGTAGCAGCTACCGTACGTACGCGCGTTGCCTCGTTCGTTCGTTACTTCTCTAGAAAAAGAGCAAAGGCAGAATCGATTACTATTTTACTTTAGTGATGTAAACGCTATTATTTGTTTACGAAGGGAGTAGAAGCCAATTGGGAATCGGGATGAGAGAGTGACTGGCCTATATTGATCCATCGGTGGTGCACGCGTATCTGTTGGTTGGACTTGGATCGAATGTGTGGTCGTGCATTGCAGCAGATCATTCGACTCAACAGACAGTAGTTATCTTACCTTGCTTGGGTGCATGCACTTTGGGGCGAAGGAGAAGAAGAAGAAGATATACTAGTAAAAACACACATGTAAATTATAGTTTAAAATATACTTGTTTACCGCATGTACTTTTCTAAAACTTACTTTTTCTTACAAAGTTACAGTTCTTTTATTGTACGCTAACCATGGAATAGCTTGATGTGTGTTTTTTTAGGGTCAACACTTTTTTTTGTGGGTATCTTTTTAGGATCGGCACTTGATGTGTGATTTATCTCTAGCTCAAAATAACCATTACTATTTTTAAGCAATTGCCGGATATAGATTTGCAAATAAATATCCAGATATTTATGTATGGTGTAGTAGTATAGATAGAAAATGATGGAGAAAAGACATTAGTTTCCCGTCTTGTTCATGGTATGTACTCCCTCCGTTTCTAAATATAAGTCTTTTTTGAGATTTAAATAAGGGTCTACATACGGAGCAAAATGAGTGAATCTACAGTCCAAAATATATCTACATACATCCATATATAGTTTAGATTTATATTTAGAAACGGAGGGAGTACTTATGAAACCGGACCGTCTCTATGGATCTGCGTTCTCACTCACTCACTCCTTTGATGACAGTTTGAAGACCTTCTCCAGCCGCGTCTTGACTCAGTGTTGAAATCTTGCCTCACCAGGAAAAAAAAAAGAAGTTACAAAGAATTATTGCTTGTTTTTCAAGCATTCCTTTACAAAACAATTAAATTAGTCGTATTCAATGGAAGGATCCATCCACCCGAAGAGGATAGCGATGTATGGAGGGACAGACCGCCGTGTCATCACCAACGTCGTACGTGTTCCGTGTTGAATCTTTTTGCGTTGGATGTATCAAAACTGAAAAATGACACTGCATATACATATGTTCCGTGTTGAATTTTCAGTCACCGTGCATAAACTTAACTGTCCGTCTAGAGTAGGCTTCACTGCATATACACAAGATCACTGCGCCATTCATAGCTTGGACCACAACACCCCCGACGATACAGAAGCTAGCCACGTCTCCACTTCCTACACCACCATTCTGCGCTGGGCTTGGCTCGAAGCTTTTCTGGGTCTTTTTCTCGGTCTAGTTCAACCTGTAGTACGTATACGTACGTACACACTGATCCGGACATACGCAGAGAGCTACAGTACGTACACTCTGCTTTTTTCTCGAAACAGGCTTTCGCCCCGCTTTATATATAAAGCACCACATAACAGAGTACACGGCAGAACGATATAAGATGATGGGGTAGCCCTCAAACATTGCCGATCCTAGGCTACTCGTATCACGCAGGACATGACCAGGCCACCCAAAGAGCACAGGAAGATCTGAGTACAACGTCACATAAAGCCCTAAAACACCTAAGCTCCACGACATCGCCCTCAGGAGGGATAACGGCGCCAAGCGTCGTCGCTGCCGAGTCCAGCTGGACAAGGGTTTTCACCCGGAACCTTGACATGAAGAAGAACACCTCGACGACGTCTTCAGGAAGAGAGCGGCGCCCACGGGCGTCGTCGGCGGCGGCGATAAAGCGCGGAGCTTTCGCTCGGTAGTTCTACCGTGCCACCACGAGGTCTCAAGGACACGTGTGACGTGAGCAGATCCCCAGATCCGGATCGGGGCGACGCCACTGCCAAGACAGAGAGCACGCCGGGGCCACCCACCGCCACCCCTCTAGCCGCCCACACGACCAAGAAGGGAAGCCACCACCGCCGCCATGGTGCCCACCGGAGAGCAAACCATGCGGACCGCCATCCGGGGCCGCCACCCCGGCATCCATGTCCAAGACCGCGTCCACTGTCCACATCACGGAGCACCCACCACGGCAGGAAGAGTAAAAGGTGCCTCCTTTCACTCCTAGCCCGGCATCAGCCCCAAAATCTGGGTCGGCACCTCCACAGTAGGAGGCGCCCACGCCTGCATCCCCAGCCAATCCCGGTGGATAGATGGGGACACAATCCCGTGGCTACCGATGGCCGTCGCCGAACACGCTCACACGACGCCATGCCCGTGGCCATTGGCACCGAACTGCCCAACAGAGGAACTGGGTCCCGACCACCGCTATCGACCACCATACCCGCAAGGTGAGAGGGACCTCGCCGAGGGTACCTCCCGGACCGAGCCAACCATCGCCTACCCAGAGCCGGAGCTCCGACCCGCCCCGGGCCCCGAACTGATCTGCCTGAGCACGGGCCCCAAGTCCTGGCGATCTATGCCGCACGAGCTGTCCGCGCTGCCGGCCCGGACCTGAGAGAGGGGAGGAGCTACCATCACCCGCGCCTCGCTGCCGAACGGCAACCGCCGCCGCCAAAACCGCTGCAGCCGCCTCGCCCACGAGCGCCTCCACCGCGCAACGGCCTGACCAGATCTCAGCAAGGCAAGGACGCCCCACCAAGACCGAGCCCCGAGCCCACCGGATCCGCACCGTACGCAGCCAGAGGAGGCTGCCGAGCGCCTCACCGCCAGCCGGCCAAGAGAGGTCGGGGTCGCGCCCACAGGGCCAGATCCGCGACGGATCCGCGCCTGCGCCGCCGCCCCTGCGCCAATCCCGACCCGCCGCCACGCCATGGCCTTGCACCGTGCAGCCACCACGGCCTGGACGCCCACCCGCACCGCACGGCCGAGGGCCCCGCCGCCGCCACGCCCCGCACCAGCGTCACGCCCCCGTCGCACCGCCGCATCTCGCGCTGCCGCCACACGCCGAGAGGGGAAGAGAACTCCGCCGCCGCCGACGCCCACGGGCTTCGCCCGGCGGCGCCCTCCGGCGACGACAAGGGGAAGGGAGGTTGGAGGAGGCGGCCGAGGAGTGGAGGCTAGGGTTCGCCCGATGCCGCTGGCGAGAGCGACGCGGGGCGTCTCTCCGCTTTCAGAGATATCATCAGCATTTTGTCAAATCGGCAGCACTGCACGCGTTTGGTGCTGAAATTTCAGTCGTCATTATCGCGTGCCAATCAGTTTGCTCCCTTTTGAAATTTCTTCTCTCTCAGTGGTAGTTCTGATTTCTGATCGACCATGCATGCCCGGCCGCAGCACTAGTGCAGTCCACAGTCCACGAATACGGCGTTGCACCGCTCAATTAAATTTCACGCGCATAACATCTACTCACTCCATCTAATAAGACTAGCCACAATGAAGAGTAACATACACATATCCCTAGACTATATTACTATCTTCATAGTGGGTAGTAACATAACTGTGGTGTCATGCAAAACTTCATTTATTAAGGTATAGACTCATATTGCATTGGTATGTGTGATGATGAGTAACTAGCTAAGTTAATCAAACTATCTCTTTCCTCATTAACTCATTGCCACATAGGCAAATTTGCTGAGTTGGACTCAATGTTACTGCTGAAGTTACTCCCATTGTGGCTAGTCTAATGTAAGACATTATTACATCCAATATGTGAGAGTATCATACAATTGGCAATCACCAGAGCAATCTGGGATGAATCCCTCCCTTTTTATTGGGAGATTTATTCTGGGACCGACCTATCGTTGATATACATCAATATCTAGCTACTAGCCAGTAGTACTTGATCACTGATTAGCATCGCAATTAATTATGGCGCAACACACACACACTTTTCAGTTTTCTGTACGTACGTCTCACAACTTACATCCATCTGCATGTACAGTGTAGTGTACTATAACCGAGTTAACTATGATATGTGTATTCTACCTGCCCAGCCCAATCCGGCCGTAACGTAGGATGTAAGCAACATAGTGTCTCTTTTCAAAACAAAAACGAAAACATAATTGCTCTGGAATTGCACGGGCTCTCTTTCCTCCTCCTCAAGAAAAGCCTTCTTCCTCCTCCCGCCGGCGCCGCCGCCGGTCCACGCCGCCTCCGATGGCCTTTGGGTCGTGGAGGTGCGGAGGATCTCGGCCCCCAGCCGGCGGGAGGGACCCCGATGTCCTTGTTGTTACGATTGGCGTCTTGGTTGGGGCTATATGGCGGTGGCGATGTCCCTCAATAGGAATAATGTTTTCCACGTCCGATCCCCGTCCCGATGATGCGTCTAGCATCGTCGGAGGGCATTTGGAGGTGTGTCACCGTCGGATCTCGCGGGATATGGTCAGTGCTGGTCTTCGGTGGATCTCTTTGGATCCAGTTCTCGTTCGTCTTCGTTCGTGTGGTTACAAGTTTGATCTTTCCAATCTACGACTCTCTTTATCGGCGATGGTTGTTGCTCTGGTGCGCTGGTCCTTTGGGGCCTTAGCACGACGACTTTCCGACTGTCTACTACAACATGGTTTGCCCAGCTCCGGTGAGGGAGGGGCGATGTCGGCGGCGCGCCTTCGGCTCGATCCAGCGTTTGTAGTCGTCGCTAGGTTGTTCCATTAACCTGGTTGTAATTTTTATTACCTCTAGTCTACTTTGTACTGCCATGTTTGATTATGAATAGATCGGAAAGTTCTCTCACCAAAAAAAAAAGAGTAAGCAACACAGTGGAGAAATATACAGAGCTACAAGTTGTACTCTAAGCTTGCAGCAGTACGTTGCACCCTTGTCTGCCACTGTTGGATTTCTATTAGTGCTAATTAACTATCTGATCAGTGTGATCTCTCTTTTGTTGATGCCTTTTCCCATAAGTGTACTTTGCAGCTGTTTTTTCAGTGGGACCACCAATTGGTCAGGTGCATGGAAAAAAATATTGTGTGAGTATATAGAAATCTGACGGCTAGTGTGTTTCATCTTAGTTCTGCCAGTTATTCCTCCTTTGGCCAATTCAGTGCCAGCTAGGCTGCCTGCTGCCGTCACCCGTGGTCGGCGGCGCTCCCACGTGCGCCTCGCCGCACCGCCGTCTCTCGTGGTCGCCGCCGACCCCCACGTCATCACTCTCCCCCTACCCAGTTGCGTGGCCAGCCAAGCACCGCGTCACACGGGCCAGCTTTAGCGCGACAGTGCAGAACAGTATCAAACAGTGACATCCTATCTACAGACAACGAAGAAACTTGCTGCCATGCCCCGGGCCTGGCTACGCCACTGCCCCTACCCCTCCTCGCACACACAGAGTCAACCTCTGACTCCTTTCCACGTGGGACACCGATGTCGCATTGTCCCCTAAATCCGGATCACTCCCGCCCGGGGCCTCGCTAGCGTCCCCGCGCCTGCTGCACTTAGGCCTGCAAACGAGTCGAGTTCGAGTGAGTTAGGCTAGGGCCAGCTCAACTTATACTAAAATTCGAGTGAGTTCAAACTGAGCGAAGCTCAAGGTCAAGATGTAGAAAGTGGCTCGTGCTCTTGGATCGATCTTGAGTTGATCTCAAGCTAGTTTCGACCTAAATAAGATGATTTTTTTTAATAATTTAAGGCAATTTTTCAAACAAGATAGGCCACTATAAAATTCGATTTAGTTCACTCTCAGCTGAAGACTAGTACTTAATAGTAAGAGATAGTGAAAGAACTAAAAAAGAAGAAAATAAAAGTGCATTTGCTCTCAAATTTTGGCCAAAAATAACAGGATACTTAACACACGGCTAACCATGTACCATATTAAGGTTAAATTTTCTCCGTGCTTAATTAAGCTTCCATGTTTGCTAGTAGATAGGTAAAATGGAAAAAGTCTTACACAACATGTATCGCAATAAATTATCCTATTTTCTCGTAATATATATCAAGATTATTTAATATAATTAAATGATATTAAGGTATCGAGCTAAAATCGAGCGAGACTGTGTTGGCTCAAGATCAGCTCATTTCTCGGTGGTGCCCACCCGAAATTAACTAATCTGATAGGCGGTGCGGAAAATCAAACACCAAAACCGTTCTTAATTTATTCATCCATTATTATTGTGTGTCTGGTGGTGCCCACCCCTGTACTACCATCGGTTAGAGTATGAATGGATGGCGGCTGCAGAGATTAACTAATCTGATAGGCTGCAACTTTCTCAAGTCCCTGGAGTACGTAATTTGCAACATATGTTGTATGGATCCGTCTAATCTGTGCATAAGATTCCAAGCATGCAGCGACATGTCCTGATCAATAGATCGAAATGGGCGGCCATGGGCGGGCATGCTGCTACGATGATGTGCACAATCTTGGCAAGTGAAAATCCTATCAGCTAGATTGAGTACAAGGCATACCATTCACCAAGCCAGACAGCGACCACTCCATCTCCGGCCTGTATGTATATGCGGTGCATATAGGAGTACTCTACAATACACTACCACGAGTATAGAGACAGGAATGGAAATGCAATGATTTGGCGGCGCACTGCCCGAGGATGATTCGCTCGCCGGTGCCAGGCCCATCCGAAAGTGTCTGCAATTGCTCCAAGGAATCAATCTATATGTGTATATATCCTCAATTCCTCACTGTATCTGCACTGCACCCAGGTGAGCTTGAGCTAGGCCTAGGCTGGCTAACGTGTGTTGCAGGCAGGGAAGATGGTAAGTCAGTCTTGCACAGCAATATAACGGCGGCTGACAGGGACTGATGAGAACCGAAATATGCTTGTAGTATGGATTTGTGAGTGGGGGTGGTCGCTGCTAATTAGTCCTCCTTCTTCTTCTTCTTCTTAGCCGACCAAATCGACCGGCACCACCCCCACCACCCGTGTAGTCACTAGTTACCCCCACGCGGCCACGCGCAATCCAGGGCTTTTCACTCGCTTGTACTCCCTCCGTTCCTAAATGTTTGTCTTTTTTAGAGATTTCAAATGGACCACCACATACGGATGTATATAGACATATTTTAGAGCGTAGATTCACTCATTTTACTTCGTACGTAGTCACTTGTTAAAATCTCTAGAAAGACAAATATTTAGTAACAGAGGAAGTAGAAGAGATCGATTAGCCCGGCCGCGGCCTGCCCTCTCTCACTAACCTGTCACTGTCAGTGCAAAAAATCGACTGGTGGATGTGATAAGCCAGGGATGTGCATGCTTCCAATCCAATCGGATGCTTTCTGGGTTATATAAATAGGGCCCCAATCAGGCTTACCAAGCTACCAACCTCATTCTTACTTACTACCACTGCAATTGCAATTGCAACTGATCCAGCGCCTCATCTCACTCTCTATTGCATCATAGAAACAACAGCACTCGTCTGCTCCAACAACCAGGCAGGCAGGCAGCCAGCTCTGTTCAAGCTCTCTTGGTCTTCTTCTCGAGCGGCTAATTTGGTGAGTCCCCACCCCACCTATGATACTTTGTTCCTCCATAAATTTGTACTTTGTTCCAGCGCCTCATCTCACTCTCTATTGCATCATAGATATGCTTGTATTTATCTATATGTACTTTGTTCCTCCATAAATTTGTACAAGCTAGCTAGTCATGGCTGATCGATCGATGAGCCCGGCTACTTTTAGTGCCGTGTGGTACCACCAGCTTATAGCTACTAGTACCACCAGCTTTTAGTGCAGTGTGATAGACAGATTTTGTCTGGGCTATACCTATACAGGCTGCTGCCTGCTGGAGCTAGATTACAATATAAATAGCAGTTCATATGAGCGTGCGCATACATACGTGTGCTCTGCTCTGCTCTGATTGCTGTCAAGTGTCTCATTGCAGTAGCGCACGAGTGTGCTTCTCTAGATCTCTAGCTATCTATATAGATCTTCTACTTCTTGTTGTTTGGTCCACACGCATACAACATATATATATGTACACCATCTCTCAGTGGACCAGCTAGCGCCATTTTTCCTCCTCTCTGCAGGTCAGCTGTGGCCTCCACGGATGCATGCGCACTAGCTAAGCTGCTAGTGGTAGTAGGTTGAAAAGGTTGTGTGCTTGATTTCAGTTCAGGCTAGCGATGGACCATCAGCAGCAGCAGCAGGAGGAGTCATGTGTTCCCCCGGGGTTCAGGTTCCACCCCACGGAGGAGGAGCTGGTGGGGTACTACCTGGCTCGCAAGGTGGCCGCCCAGAAGATCGACCTCGACATCATCCGGGAGGTGGATCTCTACCGGATCGAGCCATGGGACCTGCAAGGTACGCACAAGTCCATCTTAGCTTGTTCCTCATCAGTTACCATTACCAATGGTGTTAACCTGTGGACGCTGCAGAGAGGTGCGGCGGCAGGGGAGGAGGAGGGGCGCATCAGGCGGCGGAGGACGACCAGTCCTCGTCCGGGTGGTACTTCTTCAGCTTCAAGGACCGCAAATACCCGAGCGGCACGCGCACCAACCGTGCCACGGCGGCCGGGTTCTGGAAGGCCACCGGGAGGGACAAGCCGGTGACGTCGTCAAGGAGCCGGGGCGTGATCGGCATGAGGAAGACGCTGGTGTTCTACACGGGCAGGGCACCCAACGGTAGGAAAACCGACTGGATCATTCACGAGTACCGCCTCCAGACCAGCGAGCACGCCCCCACCCAGGTACGTAATTCTTCAGTTCCTCCTCCTCTTCTTCAGTCTTCTTCTTGGGAATTTGGCGTTGATGATTATGATGATGTGCAGGAGGAAGGTTGGGTGGTGTGCCGGGCGTTCCAGAAGCCATCCCCGAACCAGAGGCCGTCCTACATCTTCCCGGCATACGCAGCCGCTCCGGGTCCCGAGGGCTACTACGACGCACGGCCCTGGCTGCACGGCCAAGCGAGCGACCTCCATTACCTGCAGAGCGCAGCAGGCGCTGCCGGAGCCGGCGCCCTTGGCTTCCCCGGCCAGGGCATCCAGTACTCTGACGACGTGCTGGAGTCCAAGCAGAGTCTCTTCGGCAGCATCCCGCAGCTGATCGAGAGCCCGCCGACGACCACCGCCGTTGCCGGTTGCGGCGTCGTCCAGCAGCAGGGACAGGGACAGGAACAGGCCACCGGCATCGACTGGAACTTCCTAGACAGCCTGCTGTCCACGTCGTAGCTCCATGAATACTCTGCTACGTCTGCCTCACTTACAGCAGTGAAGTAGAGATAGTAGACGACGTCCATGTGCTTCTGTTGCACTTGGACACCTGGTTGACGCTTGTACCTACCGAGACTACTTTGTTTCACTCACTGATTCCTTGTTACACTTTTACTGTACACTGTAGAATACTCTGTTCCACTTACTGAATCTATGTCTTCATGAAACGCTCCATGAAATCCACACGAAAAAGCTGGATGGGGTTGTTTTCAAAGTGGATTTCGAGAAAGCGTACGACAAAGTCAAATGGCCCTTCCTTCAACAGGCCTTACGCATGAAGGGTTTTGACGAAGCTTGGCGACGCCAGGTAGAATCCTTTACACAAAAAGGGAGTGTTGGAATTAAAGTGAATGACGATATAGGTCATTATTTCCAGACACACAAAGGCCTGAGGCAAGGTGATCCAATGTCCCCTATTTTGTTCAACATTGTGGTTGACATGTTGGCAATTCTCATAGGAAGGGCAAAGGAGGCCGGTCAGGTGGGTGGCTTGGTGCCTAACCTAGTTGATGGGGGTGTGTCCATTCTACAGTACGCTGATGATACAATCATCTTTATGGAGCATGACTTGGCAAAAGCGAGAAATATGAAGCTGGTGTTATGCTTATTTGAACAATTGTCCGGATTAAAGATTAACTTTCATAAAAGCGAGTTGTTCTGCTTTGGTAGAGCCAAGGAGGAACAAGAGGCTTATAGGCAATTGTTTGGATGTGAATTGGGGGCTTTACCTTTTACTTACCTAGGTATACCCATTCACCATCGTAAGCTAACAAACAGAGAGTGGAATTGCATCGAGGATCGGTTCGAGAAGAAACTTAGTTGCTGGAAGGGCAAACTTATGTCTTATGGAGGCCGGTTGATTCTTATTAATTCGGTGCTCACGAGTATGCCGATGTTCCAATTATCTTTCTTTGAAGTTCCAGTTGGGGTTAGGAAAAGGCTGGACTTCTACCGATCAAGATTTTTTTGGCAGAGTGATGAACTAAAGAGAAAGTATCGACTCGCCAAGTGGGATATTATTTGTAGACCAAAGGACCAAGGTGGTCTGGGTGTTGAGAACCTTGAGGTCAAGAACAGATGCTTGCTCAGTAAGTGGTTGTATAAGCTATCGGTTGAGACTGACGCAACTTGGGCGCAGATTCTCCGTAACAAGTATCTGCATTCCAAGACTTTGTCTCAGGTGACAGTGAGACCAACTGATTCGCCGTTTTGGAAGGGGCTTATGAGAGTTAAGGCAACCTTCTTTAATAGAACAAAGTTTATCGTCGGTGATGGCAACGATACCCGTTTCTGGGAGGATACTTGGCTTGGTGATACACCATTGGCGCTCTAGTACCCGACCCTGTATCGTATTGTTCAGCGACGTGATGCGCTAGTTGCAACGATTATGCAGTCCATTCCCCTTAATATCCAATTTCGGAGGGTGCTTGTTGGTGATAGATGGGAAGCATGGCTTCATCTGGTGAGTAGACTGATGGAGGTTCAGCTAGCTCATCAGCCCGATCAGTTGTGTTGGAAACTTACTAGGTCTGGACAATTTATGGTTAAGTCGATGTACATCGATGTTATTAACTCCAGTGTCATTCCTAGTTCCAAACATGTTTGGAAAGTAAAAGTTCCTTTGAAAATTAAAGTGTTTATGTGGTTTGTACATAAACAAGTCATTTTAACAAAGGACAACTTGGTTAAGCGCAATTGGACAGGATCTACTAGGTGTAGTTTCTGTGATCGGGACGAGACCATTAAGCATCTCTTCTTTGAGTGCCCGTTGGCGAGAATTTTGTGGCGCACCGTGCAAATTGCCTTTAACATTACTCCTCCGAGTTCGGTCGGTTCGTTATTTGGAACGTGGCTTGATGGGATAGAGTCCGATACAGCTAGACACATTCGTGTAGGAGTTTGTGGGTTGTTATGGGCAATTTGGAATTGCAGAAATGATTTGGCTTTTAACAGAACAACAACTATTCATTTTTTGCAGGTTTTATTCCGTGCTACGGCGCTGATCCGTATGTGGTCCTTACTCACTCCGACGGAGACCAGGGAGCGTTTGGTTACTGGATCTCTCCGGTGGGAGATGGTGGCGCGAGATATCTTCAACTGGTTTGGATGGCGGTCATGTAATAGGATAGGCGATTAGTTTTCCTATCTTTATTTTGCCAGCCGGTTGTGACTTTATGGCCTTGTTATTTTTGGCGTTGAGGCTCTCTGTGAGCTAGCCTTTATTTTGTTTCACGACTTTAAGACCTTGTTGAACCTATTTTATTTATAAATGTGGCCGTATGCATCGTTCTGATGCAGAGGCCGGGGAGTCCCCCTTTTCGAAAAAAAAAGAAAAAAAAAGAAAAAAAACTGAATCTATGTGTTTCACTGTAGACTACTCTGTTTCATTTACAGAATTTCAGGGACAGTTGATTTATCATATGCATAATTTGCTAATAATAATCCACTAGTTTAGAGCAGCCAGATAGACCACTCCGTTTTACTTTTTTTTGAAGAAACACTCACCTCACTAAATTTGTTGATTAGCTGATCATCGTCTTTCATTATACGTATGATTCGAAGAACACTTCTGCTTCGGTACACCCCCCAAGTAAATTAGTGATGGAGATTAAAACATACCCCTTCAGCTTAGATGGTATGATGGTCAAATTTAAAACTAATCCGTTCATCATTATTTGATCTATGTACGGATAGCCAAACGCAGATTCTCGCTGGCAGCATCAGCGCGAAGCTCCAGAGCTAGTGAAAGCAGCCCGACGGGCATCCCCAGATGACGAGCAAGGGATCCATGGTGGTGCTGGCCGTGGAGGCCTCTGTGATGACGAAGGCAGCAGCGTCGCCGGCATCGTGGACGCGATACCCTAGAATGAAGGGCGGCGGTGGGAGAAAGAGAATGAGGTGGAGAAGGAGGCAGGGGTGGTGCCGGACCCGGTGATGGCCATGATGGAGCGTGTTAACCAAAACCGAACCCACTGCTTTTTCCACTCAAACCCATTTAAACCCAATACATAACTGATTTAAACCCAATACATAACCATACAGTAGCACACACAGATCCTGGGACAAGCTCCATGCAGCAACCGATTTGGAGTATTCTTGTCAAATACAGCTAATGAAGTAAGGATGAGACAAGTTGGCTTGAAATTACTTGAGGACAGTCACAAACTAGTAGTTACTATTACAAGTTTACAACCTTTGCGTCTAGAGGAAATAGGAATGCTTCACTCTGTTAACACCGATGGAACGAGGCTAACAACAAGCGTTAGATGAATGAATCTGATACCAAGCAATTGACAAGATAATAGATAATCACTCAAACTCCACTAGAATTGCCTAGAAAATTAATTGCAAGTTTCTTTTTCGCTCAGAAGACAGAGATACAAGAGGCGCCCGCCCGCATTTCACGGTCGATCAAGTTACATCAAGCGCCGGCCTTGAGCCTTTGACCACCCCTTCTGCACCACACAAAAATAAGAAGGTGCGATCAGATTGCCAATGCTTTGACTGGCATTCCCCAGAAATAAATAAGAGCATAGAGGTAAAACATTTGCTCAGGAGAAACATATCCGCATGATACAAGATACTGGTGTAAAAGCGTGTGATATTGGTGACTCGAGCCTAGTTAGACAACAAAATAGTACATAGAAACTCCAACAATGTGAGTTGGGACAGCCTTCAGTCAATTCATCTGTTGTTCATGAGTCTATTCACTTGATGCTTCATAATAACCAACACCCAAGGTATAATTGCAAGATAAAAATGTATAACTTTGCTATGGGCCAAAATTACCAAACATGACAAAATAACCCAAAATACGCTCAAGATGAACTCCATTACAATCAAACCAGGCATAAACCTCTTTAAAAACAAATTTCGTTGTTTGACGTGTGGAAATTATCGCCATCTAGATAAGAGAACTCATGAGAACACCATTTATTACATGCTTCAATATATACGCTCGTACGCACGTCTATTGAAGCTGAATGCATGCATGCTGGTCTGACATCTGGTGGAGTATGTAACAATTTATTCTGCTGTTTTTTCGAATCGGATTGAGCCGGCGTGCATATCTGAAGACCGAAAGCCCCGGTCAGCCCCATACTGTACCAGCACACCAATCCAGCAGTGCATGTCTCCTTCGCATCCATCCAGCACACCATCTCGCCTCTCAGCCATCCAGGTCCCAGCACTGTCTTGAATCCAGCTTTGAGCTATCTACCCCCAACTGCCAAGCTAGGGCACCGCCGAGGAGGCGGATAGGTCCCCATGCCGCGGCGGCGCGCCCATGCCCCTGGTTGCCAGCGACGAGCGACCCTGGCAACCAACACAAGACCACAGAACCAGTCAGCTAGTGCACAAGAAATTTCCGTTCTTTCTCCAAATTTTACTTCACAACAACGTCTCGATACCAGCTTGCCTACATAGTCTTATGCTGTACCGCTGTAGCAATCTGAAATTTCACTGACTAATGCTTACTCTTCTTCTTTTTTTGCGGGTGAGTAATGCCTACTTAATTGTATGGTTTATGATCAATTTTCTTTTGCCCGCCCAACTTATTTGTTGTAGCTCCACCACTGCCCATTCATACAGCTTTTAGCTTTTGAATTACCTAATATATATACTACCCATACCCAGTCAAGTTGGATTCGAGATCATCGATCAGTTCAATTATAAGAAGGGGAAGAGCCTTTCTGTCATATTTGCAACATCATCATGCATGAACGAATTGTATAATAGTATGATATATACTGTCTGGTGCGTACTCGTAGGTACCATATATATGATTCTTTTGACCAAACTGAACTGAAATGAGAGAAAGTTCGCAACGTTGTGTGAATCAAATCAAGTCTCTGTCATCGATCTGCATGGAGATCTTCCAGAAGCTTACTTTGAATTGGGTATAGATATTATAGACTACGTACTGCCAATCAGTTTGCAGGAACGGAAAGGCAGAACACACAATACTCAATGCAATATATACCCCTACTAGATTAGGAGACGCAAAATAGAATCGGATGTATCCTACAGAACCGACCCCTGACCAGAAAGTTAGACAATCATCAGCATTGGTCATTGGCCGGTTTCGTTCGGTCTGAACACCAACCATGTATCTATTAACTTTTGAAGCAGCTTATTTGCATCCAGAAAGAAGAGGAGAAGAAGACGATGACAGAAAGAATAACACAATTTGGACCCGTCTTCAGTTCTAGTCATCATTCCAAGTCTTGTAAACTAAAGGAGATGACAGGAAGCAACATACGGTGATACGTAAACAGGCTAGCTACTCTACGTGCATTTTGATTTTCGTAGAAACCGAACAGGGCCCGGTCAAGGAAACATGCAAAACGACAGTAGCGGAAGTGGTCGTCGTATACAAACAGTGCATCGCCTTGAGTTGTCGATCGAGAACGAAATCGCGCATGATGCAAACGGAGGTCCTGCTTTCGAGCTAAGCTCGGCGGCGGCATGAACATTTACAACCATTACTGTCCTGGAGTTTTGAAGAGGATCTAGTCAAGTAGTAAAGAAGAAGAAGAAGAAGAAGAAAATGCCAGATCCGTCCATGGACGAAGATGCCATTAGTGCAGGAATTAGCAGCTAGAATCAATCGGCGTGAGTGAGAGTGACTGGCATTGACGAGTGCGCGCATAAGCGTGTACATATTTCATTGCAAATTCAGAGAAAAACAAGCCTCATCTTCCTCGAGCGAATGAGGGAGGCATGTGTGGTCATGGTGTCGTCCCTTCTTCAACTCGTAAAGCTATCTTTTAATTTCCTTGGTAACGATGGGTGCATGCACTGTAGTGGTATAAATAAACTAGCGAGGGCTCAATAATTAACCAACGAGCAAGAACTATGTCGCGCCGAAAGATGGATGGATGAAGCTTCGCCCTGTTCCCGGAAAACTACGGACGCGCTAATTCACATCATCTTTAACTACAATGAAAGTGATATGGCAAAAAAAAATATTATTGTTGGACACTCAAAAAGGTTAGTAAACCATAAAAGTGATTCGGCACAACCGGATGGAGGGACTGCGTAGAAGCCGGTAATCTATTTTCCCAAAAGAAAAGACTAAACAAATGTGATCTTTGCTTAAGTTCCCTTGCTCCCTGCCGGCGGTTTATCATCCTATATATCGTACTCACGCGTACAGGATAGGACAACAATCAACTCACGCGTCCGTCCACTACCAGAAAAAGATAGCTAGCTAGGGACATGAAAAGAAAAGGAGACCACGCACTGTTATAAAGCGGCCGATCAAGATCGACCGGCAGCACGCGTTTCATGTTGAAATTCAAGCAGACAGAGGAGAAGAGCGAAGAACATTCTCGCTCGTTCCGAGATTTAGCCTAGGTACCCAAATATAGCGCTGTGTTGTGGTAACCCTAGTTTATATCTTGAATTATTGGGTTGGGAGTCTTCTTATCCCTTTCGTTCTTGATTCCCGCTTTTCCAGCAAATTAATCTATAGATGGCACGTCCATTCTGTACGTGAATGTTGCATTAATAATCTTGTGTGATGCTGCATGCATGCAGGAAGGGTGGTGAAGTGCCACAAATATTAGTATTTTTAGGGAAAGAAGCACAGATATTTATTTATTTTGATCGGAAAGTGACGGAAATATTTTATTCTGCACACGGGCAGCAGTGACGAGCTCATGCATGCAAAAGGTAACCAGCTGAAAGAAAAGAAAATGCTACTACGATATGGGCATGATTTGTCTGAGTTAAAGTCGCCGTCATGCAGATCTTCCACAGGCTTTGAGTTTGGTATATACCGTCATGGAAATCTTCGAGAAGCTTTCAAAATTAGTACCTATAAGTGTTGTAGGAATGGAAAGCGCAACCACACAGTGCAATGCATTGTAGATCAGGGCATCTCGAAAAGCGGACCCTCAAAGCGCTCGTATATGTCCGGACCATGGTGTTTGAATCGCTTTACCATTTTACGAGGTCCCCTGAATGTCCGCGGACAAAATCACATGTCTGAATTCCGATAAACTAACCGTAAAGCAGGGATGAGCGTTTGCAGGAGTCCGACATCCGCCTGGCCAATCAAAAGCAACCATGTACCCTCCCTCCGTCTAGATGGCGGAAGGCCACTAGCTATTGATAGATTAGCTTGCGACATTTGGCGGAATGTAATTGGCTTGTTTCACTTTAGCATTTGGCGAAAGCATTTAATTCAGTTTAGCATTTGGCAGAAGGTGCTTTGATTCAACTTAGCATTTGGCAAAGGCATGAAGGCTTTGACAGAAGCTAGTTGTCTTTTTTTTTTCTTGGCCTCCGTTGCTTCAGTCTAAGACGCTAGTTGCTGCCACTGTAAAACGTTTGAAGCATATGACAGAAGAATGTTTGAAGCAACGGCCGCGTCACGTAGACAAATAGTGTGTCCATTTTAGAAGACGAGAAGCCCCTGCAAAAATTGACCAATTAGAGAGAAAATCATCGGAACACCGACCAGCCTGCTTTGTACTATGCGGCAACAGGAAGGGATTGAGGAGACACAAGCAAGCGTGCAAACCACCAAAAAGAAACTAGAATGCTGATTGGACCCTGAAAGTGTCTTTCTGCTCCCGAGCTCAAATGAGCTCGGTGAACAGTAAAATTGAAAAAAAAATCAAAAAATTCCAAATTTTTTTTTGGAAGAAACTTTGACAAAAGTTCTAAGTTTGCAAAAATTCGTCATAGAATCACATTCCTGTAAGGCGTGGCAAAAAAAACAAATTCGATGCTCCAAAATGCTTTTGAATTTTTTTCGATTTTGTTTTGATTTTACTGTTCACCTAAGCTCATTTGAGTTCGGGTGCAGAAACTCCGCGTCCCGGGTACGTGCATTTCTTCAACGTACGCACACGTTGTGCGTTTTGAAGCAGCATGCATGCACGCATACGCTGGTCTCACGTCGTCTGGTGCAGTGGTACGGACATTTTATTATGCAGAGGGACAGTAGTCTTGTCATTTACGTGATCGTTGTAGGATCACTCGCTACAAAATCGCACCAACCAGACTCTTTTGCAGGAGTAGTATAGTTAGTACACTGCAACAAAAAGAGACGCAAGCAAGCGTGCAAACGAAAAGAGCGACGCCAAAAGGCAGACGAGCACAAAAAGAAACAAAAAAAATGCAGTTTAATTGGACCCGTCTGTTGTCTGTCTAGTCATCAATCCGAGACTAGTCTTCTATCTAGTCTAGCAACTAAAGGAGAATGATGGATCTGGGACAGAAAGCAGCAAATAAAAGGCATATGACCAACATAATACGTTCTCGTACGTGCGTCTTGTCATGGAAACTCGAAGCCAGGTTAATCAACGGTGCAACAATGGCGGATGGAAATCTTCCAAGATCCGAAGAAGACAGAAAGAATTCTCCTGGATTCATCTGGACCGGTGACCGGTGCCCTTGCCGTCGTCGTGTCTAGCCGTCAAGTAACGTATGGTGCAATAAAAACGATCTCGATTGCAAACTATGAATAGTAGTACTCCTCCAAGTAGCAGCTACCATTCGTTCTTTCCTTCTCTAGACAAAGAAAAGGCCAGAAAAAAATTAGAAGCCGGGCAAGAATCAAACAGGATGCGAGGGTGACTGGCATTGATCGATTGCAGCAAACTGTTCAAACCCAGCAGCAGCTTTCTTTTCTTGCTTGGCAGCAATGGGTGCATCACTATGGAGGCCAACAAGAAGAAGAAGATGAAGTATGTCTCCCCTCCTCGCGCCAATCCAGACGGTTCCCGGAATGCCCGACGGACTTCTGTGCCAATTTCCATCGTCGTCTTAAATCAATTATTTAGCCTCCATCGTATTCTTTGAAAGCGACACAAAAGATATCAATTAACGACGCTTTACCATACGATGCTTGTACGATGCTAATATGGAGCCTGTAGAACGGTAAATTGCACATGCCACGTTGCCACATGTGGGGTTTCATCTAGTATATGCCGAAGCAGACAAAATTTTCTCTAGTTTTCTCACTCACTCTCATAATGATGGCCTGAATATCTTGTTCGTGCCTTGAGAATTCAATGTTGAATTCTAGCTTGATTTATCATTATTCAAGAATTATTGGTTTTTTTCTCAGTAATTCGTCTACATAACAATTATATTAGTTGCATTCAGTCGAAGGATCCATCCACCCTGAAGAGGATAGCGATGGAGCGAGGGACAGTCCGTACCGTGTCATCACCACGTACGCCTTCCGTGTTGAATCTATTAGTCCTGGATTGAAATTAAAACTGAAAAATGCACTGCATGTTCCATGTTGAATTTTATTAGTTACCATGAATAAACTTAATTATTTTGCTTGGCGAGCGATAAACTTAACTATCTGGAGGAGCAACCGACACAAGACGAATATGTTGAGTGCTCCAAAAGAAGTTGTCAGTCGAGATCGACCTGTAACTGTTGCGTTGATGCACGAGATCACTGCTCCATTATTCATAGTCCAACCACGACCCCCCGCCGATACAGAAGCTAGACACGTGTCCACATCCTATACCACCATTCTGCGCTAGGTTTTGCTCCAAGCTTTTTTCAGTATTTTAATTGATCTACTTCAACCTGTGGAAACGTATACGTACACATTGATCCTGGCATGCGTAGAGCTACTGTCTGTCCGTACACTCTGGTCGACCAAAATTATTCCATCACTGATTAGCATCGGAATCACAACGCCACACGCTTTTCAGTTTTATGTACGTCTCACAACTTGCATCCATCTGCATGTACAGTACACTAGTGTACTTATAAACCGAATTAACTATGATTTGTGTATTCTACCCGCCCAGCCCAATATAATGCAGCCGTAACGTAGGATGCAAGCAACAGAGTGGAGAAATATACACACAGCTTGCAGTGGTACGTACGTTGCACCCTTGTCTGCCACTGTTGGATTTCTATTAGCGCTGATTAACCATCTGACCAAAGCGACTTCTTTATTTTGTTTTCGCTTTTTCTCAGAATTATATTTCGCAGCTTTGATCGATTGGGTGGCGTGTTTCTTCTTCATCCTGCCAAATTCTTCCTCCTTTGACCGATCCTGCGCCGTCTAGGCCGCCGGCGACGCCCCACGTCAATCTCTGACTCCCTTCCACCTGGGGTGCCGCTGTTGCGACGTCCCGGGCTATAGGTCATTCCCATCCGGGGCCTCGCTGGCGTCCCCGTGCCTTGTTGTTGCAGTCTCCCCGTTGTCACCGTCTTTGGGCCGGAGCTACGTGGAAACTCAACTGACTGAAATCGCAACTTCAGTTGCCTGACAAACAGCAAAATCGTTGTTAATTTATTCATCCAATACTATTCTCTGCCTGGTGGTGCCCATCCAAGTACCACTATTGGTTAGATTATGAATGGATGGCGGCTCAGATTAACTAATCAGATAGGCTGCAACTTTTTCAAGTCACTGGAGTACGTAATTTGCAACAGATGTCGTATGGATCCGTCTAATCTATGCATAAGATACGAAGCATGCAGCGACATGTCCTGATCAATAGACCGAAATGGGCGGCCACGGGCATGCATATGCCATGATGCGCACAATCTTGGCAAGTAAATCCCAGATTGAGTAGAAGCATTGCATTCACCAAGCCGGCCAGACAGCGACAACTCACAACTTCTACCGTCATACATAAGGTACAGCACAGTGCGTACGTAGTATTTCTAGTGCTGTATAAAGGCAGCGGGACATGACCCCTAAAACGAAAAGATAGTGGGACAGGATGTAGATGCAATGATTTGCTGCGCACTGCCCGAGGATGATTCGCTCGCCGGTGTCAGACCCACCAGTAAGTGACTCCGATTTTTCACAAGGAATCAATATGTGTATATCCTCATTTCCTAATTGTATCTGACCCAGAGTGCTGGA
The DNA here is from genome assembly GCA_011799875.1 of Thinopyrum elongatum. Taxonomy (NCBI): domain Eukaryota; kingdom Viridiplantae; phylum Streptophyta; class Magnoliopsida; order Poales; family Poaceae; genus Thinopyrum; species Thinopyrum elongatum. The sequence goes on along the minus strand of CM022298.1, from coordinate 738,753,316 downwards.
CAACGTGAGCTTGAGCTAGGCAGGCTAACGTGTGTTGCAAGTAGGGAAGATAGATAGTCATTCTTGCACAACAATATAACGGCGGCGCTAAAGCTAGCTAGCGAGTTGATCAGCAGACAGGGACTGATGCAGACCGACAGACAACCGAAATATGCTTATGGATTTGTGAGTGGGGGTGGTCGCTGCTCGCTAATTAGTCCATCATCTTCTTCTTAGCCGACCAAATCGACTACCACCACCACCCCTCTGCCTTCTCTAGCTAGCCAGTAGCCACCCCCATGCGCAATCCAGGGCTTTTCACTCACTTGTAGAAGAGATTGATTAGCCCGGCCCCGGCCTGCTCTCTATGTGTGTGAGTGTGTCTCTAACCCGTCTCTGTCAGTGCAAAATCGACTGGTGGATGTGATCTGCCAGGGATGTGCGTGCTTCTAATCCAGTACTTCCTCGGTGTTATAAATAGGGCTCCAATCAAGCTTCCCTAGCTACCAACCTCATTCTTACTTACTAGTACAACAATTGCAATTGAGCGCCTCACAAGAACTACCTTCTGGTGGTCCTCTGCTGCTGCCTCGTTTCCCAGCTGCTTAGTTGCATCTTCTTCTTCATCTTCTCCTCGGTTTGGTGAGTCCCCACCCTATGATATGATATGGTTATATTTGTATATATATACTCCTATGTACTTTGCATGTCAATTATTTTGTTTGGTCGAGGACAACCAGTGAGTTCTGTACACGACCCTAGCTAGTCATGAGTCATGGCCGACCGATTAGCGTATTATTTGACAAATCTGGCCCCTTTGAACGACTTCACGCACATCTAGCCCCTGGGCAAAACTAATTCGAAATCTGACCTCTGGGTCGGCGCCATGGTGTATGGCGCCGAGCAAATCTGACCCCCTAGGGTTTTGTGGGCCCACCTGGGGTCGGCGTCATACACCAGAAGCCCGGCTACCATTAGTGCAGTGCGGTACCACCAGCTAGCTAGTTGTACTTCCATGTATAGCTAGCATATGCTATACCAGAAGAGAAGGGGACAACATGCACTTGCATGCTAAAGTGACCACCATATTCCTGCTGGTACTCCTCATAGACACATACTCTGTGTTGAGTTTGAATTGAGGTTGAATTTCGTCTCTGCAACCATAGTCCTGCTCGATCGATCTATCGATGTATCTCTGAAACCATATTCCTCAGCTGGTACTCAAAGTACAACGATGCAGTCGAGCTGAGCCTGAAAAAATTCGTCTCTGGGAGACCTGTACGTACATACCTGTAGTTCAGTCCTCTAGTCCACCACAAAATTGACCAGAGACCCAATCTTCTCTCTCTAACCGTAGTGTAGGTACGTGTCCAGTACCAGTAGGCCGGCGCAGAAAAATGACGGAAACTACACGGAGAGAGGTGGTGGGGGATGTGTGGAGGGGAGAGTAATCCTGAAGTGCACTCAAAGATACATGCTGGCTTTTGCATTCATGCCCCTAAAAGCTTCACTCTCACAGCTATATGCAGAACCTTTTCATACCTCTTTTCTCTTCTATCTTCTTCCATTCCCACTTTACATTGCAATCAGCCTAGATTACAATTGTACTTTGTCCTTAGAAAATGGATCCAGGACATGATTGCAGTGCACTTATAGTAGATACATAGACAGATTTGGTGTGGGCTATATAGGCTGCTAGAGCTAGATTACAATATAAATAGCAGTTCATATGAGCGTGTGGTCAGCCCTGCTCTGTGGGCACGTCTGTGGTCACGTCTCATTGCAGTATTGCACGAGTGCAGTAGCCATGATGCTTCTCTTGATCTCTAGCTATCTATAAAGATCTTCTTCTCCTTCTTGTTTGGTCCACACGCCTACAACATATATACACGATTGGTCGATCAGTGGACCAGCTAGCACCATTGTTGCCCCTCTCTGAAGATCAGCTGTGGCCTGCACACGTTGCATCTACTAGTAGTAAGTTGAATAGGTTGTCCGCTTGATTTCAGTTCAGAAGACATCGAGCTAGCTTGCTACCAGCCACCAAGGTAGATGCTAGCAATGGACCATGAGCACCACCATCAGGAGGAGTCGTGTGTTCCTCCGGGGTTCAGGTTCCATCCCACAGAGGAGGAGCTAGTGGGGTACTACCTGGCCAGGAAGGTGGCCGCCCAGAAGATCGACCTCGACATCATCCAGGAGGTCGATCTCTACCGGATCGAGCCATGGGACCTCCAAGGTACTACTCATCTGAATTTTGTCAGTTCCTTTTGTAATTTTTACTCTATCCGTTCCAAAATACTTGTGGTGGTTTTAGTACGTAGTGTTCTAGTGAGGTGCTGATTCAAGTTGAATATTAACAAAAATGGATGTACTTGTGGTGGTTTTAGTACGTAGTGTTCTAGAGAGGTGCTGATTCAAGTTGAATATTAACAAAAATGGATGGTGCAGAGAAGTGCGGCGGCGGCAGGGGAGGACGAGGAGCGCGTCAGGTGGCCGAGGACGAGCAGTCGTCGTCGGAGTGGTACTTCTTCAGCTTCAAGGACCGCAAGTACCCGAGCGGCACGCGCACCAACCGTGCCACGGCGGCCGGGTTCTGGAAGGCCACCGGCAGGGACAAGCCGGTGATGTCATCGAGGAGCCGAGGGGTCATCGGCATGAGGAAGACGCTGGTGTTCTACAGGGGCCGTGCGCCTAATGGTAGGAAGACTGACTGGATTATCCACGAGTACCGCCTCCAGACAAACGAGCACGCGCCCACACAGGTTTTTCTTCAGTTGCTCTTCTTCCACCTCCTGCTACACCTCTTCTTCTTCTTCTTGAGAATTTCGCGTTGATGATCATGGTGATGAACTGATGATTATGCAGGAGGAAGGTTGGGTGGTGTGCCGGGCGTTCCAGAAGCCCACCCCGAACCAGAGGCATTCTTACATCTTCCCGACATACACCGCCGCTCCGGGCCACGGGGGCTACTACGACGCGCGGCCATGGCTGCACGCCCAAGGCGGCGACATCCAGTCCCTGCAGAGCGCCGCCACAGGCGGTGCCGGAGCAGGCGTCCTCGGCTTCCCAGGCCATGGCATCCAGTACTCCTCTGACGAGCTGCTGGAGTCCAAACAGAGTCTTTTCAACTACATCCCGCAGCTCATCGAGAGCCCGCAGACGACCACCGCCGTTGCCGGTTGCGGCGACAGCGGCTACGACATCGTCCAGCAGGGACAGGCGACGGCCGGCATCGACTGGAACTTCCTGGACAGCCTGCTGTCCACGTCGCAGCTGCACGAATACTCTGCTACGGCTGCGTCACATCTGCACCTACAGCAGTGAAGTAGAGCTAGCAGACATACCGTAGCAGCGTCGATTTCATTGTATACATGATTTGCTAATAATTAGTATTATTGAGTACAGATAGTAGATGATGTCCATGTGCATCTGTTGCACTGGACACTTGGTTGTACCTAGATAGACTACTCTGTTTCACTTACTGAGTCAATGTGTCAACTGTACATCACTCTGTTCCACTTACTGAATATATGTGTTTCACTGTAGACTACTCTGTTTCACTTACTAATTTTTAGAGACACTTGATTTATCGTTCGCATGATTTTCCAATAATAATCCACTCTGTTTCACTCACTGACTTTGTAAAACCAAGATCCATACATAGGTTCAACATAGCAGTACACAACAGTAGTTCTTAGTGCCATACATACGTTCAACATAGCATTACATAAGTTCAAATTTAGTCTTGGCATAGATAAAGTGCTCTAGTGCCTGATGGAGCACACATGCACTTAGATACATAGTCAAACAAGAACTCTCAGTAGTTCCCACTGGCATATAAGTACCCCTCCATCCTTTTGCTCATGTATTTTGTCCTTTTGGGCCTATTTTCTGCTGGCTGGCTAGTTGAAGCTTCTGCAGTAGTTCTTGGAGGATTGAAGCTTCTTGCACCTGTTTTTGCACCTCTTCTTGCAGCAGCAGTACCAGCACCAGAAGGAGAAGAATTTGCAGCTCTAGCAGATGTACCAGCAGCTCTAGCAGATGTAGCAGCAGCTCTAGCAGCAGATGTAGCAGCAGATGAACCCCTTGAAGCAGATGTAGAGCTTGCATCCCTAGGAGTTGTTGTAGCAGATGTTGAGCTTCCACCTTGCTGCCATGCAGGGGCTGTCCTGTTTTCCTGCAATTATTTTTGTTGGATAAATTTCAGTGATACTTAATGAATGATGAGACAGAGAAGGAAGTCAAAAAGAACATACCATGTGCTTGTTCTTCCTAATTTGCAGATCTGGCCTCAATGGCTTTGCACAACTTGTGTATTTGTGGCCCTGCAACTTGCAGTTACTACAAGTTATTGTAGCCATCCTTGATGTCTGCTTTGCTTGAGGAGGCTCAAACCTGCCTTTCTTCCTTTTCTCTTCTGCTGGTCCCTTCTTGTCTTCTTTGAACTGAGGTGGGTCAATGTCAGGAGTTGCAGTTTTCACCCAACAATCAGGACCAGGAACTGGGTAAATTATAGGCTTGTATGACTCCAAGTACATAGCCTTTTTGAAGAACACATTTACATGGTCCTCTGGTAGTTGTTTGGACCTGTAGATGGCAGAACAACCATGGTTGCAAGGAATTCCAGTGAGGTCCCATTTCTTACAGCCACATGTTTTCAGGTTAGTGTCAACAGAGTAGGTCTTGTCCCCACTACTCACTTGGAAAAGACCTGGTCCAGCTATCAATGATTTGCAGTCCCTTGCATATCTCTTGTTCATCTCCAACTTCTCAGCATAAGTTGGTGCAATTTCCCATCTTGAAACTTGTCCACCCTCTCTCTTTTGCTGATACCTTACCAGAAATTTGTCCTTGATCCCATTGATCATAGTGACAATTGGGTTGTTCCTTACATCAAGTATGTACTTATTAAAAACTTCACTTAAGTTATTGACCACCAGATCAGTTTTGCAGTTAGTATCCATTGCATGTCTTGACCAAGATTTTGCAGGAATCCTTGACATCCACTCCCAAGCAGCCTTGCACTCAGCCTTCATGCTCTCCATTCCCAACTGAAAGTCATGTTCAGTGTAAGCATATGCAGCTGCATCCATGCATTTCTTCAAGTCTTCTCCTCTGAATCCTGTTCTCTGAAAGTTGGCATAAATGTGCCTCAAGCAGTACCTATGAGGGTAGCTTGGAAAGACTGCTGTGACTGCATTCAGCAGACCCTGCAAAGGATTTTGAATTTGTTAAAATGAAAGAAAACTATCAAAACAAATTTAATTGTTGTAGTACTATTATTTTGATGTAACTCAATTTAATTGTTGTAGTACTATTATTTTGATTTAATTCAATTTAATTGTTGTAGTACTATTATTTTGATTTAATTAAATTTAATTTGTTAAAATGAAAGAAAACTATCAAAACAAATTTAATTCAATTAATTTTACCATTTTTATTTAATTGGTGTACTATTATTTTGATGTAACTCAATTTAATTGTTGTAGTACTATTATTTTGATTTAATTAAATTTAATTGTTGTAGTACTATTATTTTGATTTAATTAAATTTAATTGTTGTAGTACTATTATTTTGATTTAATTCAATTTAATTGGTATGTTGGCCCTTTTGGGTCACCCTATGCTATGTTGACCTAAGTGTCGACAAGAAGCGTTACCACTCGACACATGCCAACTAGGGTAGATGGGTTCAATGAAAGGTTGCTTGGGCTATGTTGACCCAAAAGGGTCACCCTAGGCTATCTTGACCTAAGTGTCGACAAGAAGCGTTACCACTCGACACATGCCAACTAGGGTAGATGGGTTCAATGAAAGGTTGCTTGGGCTATGTTGGCCCTTTTGGGTAAGTGCTGAAAAAATTAATGAACTAATTATAATAAGTGCTGAACTAATTAGACTAAATGCTGAACAAATTAATGAAGTAATTAAACTAAATGCAGAACAAATTATTGAACTAATTAATGAAGTAATTAAACTAAATGTAGAACAAATTAATGAAGTAATTAAACTAAATGCAGAACAAGTGAAGATGTAAATGAACTCACCTTCTGTCTATTAGACATGATTGTGTACTTCCCAAATTTTCCCTCTTCAGTCCCTCCTAGGGCATACTTGAGTTGAGTCAAAAACCAGGACCAATTTGGTGTGTCTTCAACTCCAACCACTCCAAATGCTATGGGGTACATATTGTTGTTTGCATCCCTTCCAGTAGCAGCTAGTATTTGTGCCCCACTAGTTAACTTAATGAAACAACCATCTAGGCCTATGAATGGCCTGCATCCATTCAAAAATCCCTCAACACATGCATTCAAACAGAAAAAAAGACCATGAAACCTTGGTCTTGCAGTTGGATTTTCTCTTGTTTTTCCACTCACAGTACTGACAATGCATCTTGATCCAGGATTTGTAGCTTTCATAGTCTCCAAATAATCTCTCAGCCTCTTGTATTGCATCTTGTGATCTCCAAGCACAATCTCCTTTGCTTTCCTCTTTGCTCTCCATGCCATCATCTTGGGCACCTCAACACCAAACTGCCTCTTTGCCTTATCAACTATAGCAGGTACAGTAGTGTTGGGGTCTGATCTGATAGTTTCAAGCATTTTGTTGCCAAGCCACTTTGAGCTAATCCTTGTCTTCTCAGATTGGGTGGGACATGTGTTCTCCAATATCATCTTCTTAATGCAGAAAGTGGGCTCATTACTGATCTTTGCTGCAACCATGTGGAACTGACATCCCTCTCCATCACAGCACACTATTATCCTATCACTACAGTTTCTGTGATATTTGTATCTTCTGAGTTGTTTCACATGCAAATTCACAAGAGCCTCTCTAAATTGGTAAACATCTCTGAAACAAAGCCTGAGATGGAATTGCTGCTCTGGATGCAGCCTGTCCTCATCATACCAGACCCTGGGTGGTCTTTTCTTAGTTCTGCTCCTTCTACCAGAGGGGATTACAAAGGACATTGGTTCACATCAGCTACAAAGTCTTCATCAAATACTGAGTCATCATCTTCATCAGATGTGTCCTCATTTGCTACATGCTCCTCCACATCTGTATCAAACTGGAAATCTGCATAATTAACACTAACTTGAGTGTTAACCTGCTGCAATGATTATTTTCCTTCTCTGCATCTGCCATCTCTGGCTCAATTGGGTGATTTTGTGTCCCAAGAAGAAGCTGGCATGGTGGAGGAACTGATTTTATTGGCATATAGTTCACACTTTCTTGTGTACCAACAAAATATGATGAGTCAACATAATCATCTGTTGTTTTGTGCACAACACCTGACTCATTAACAGCAAAAACAACAGGTTGGTCCACTGTTAAATCTACAATTGTTTCAGCTGGGTCCACTTCTTCATGTTCTGCATTTTTGTCTACTGGTGCTTGCTTCATATTTAACTTCCCCTCTTTAACATAGAAACACAATGTCTGACTGGTTTTAAATTGATTTATCATCTCATCCACTTCAGTGTTGTTTGTGATGACAGATATCCCTTGCAGCCCTATGCCATCCTTCCTCAGGTAGCAAATACTGTCATCACTTCCATATCCATTTCTGACCATCACATTAAGCAAACTGCCATAACTGATGTCTCTCTCATACATCTTCACAAGGGCATACTTTCTGGCAGCATCTTTAGAAGGAAATTGAAAATATAATGACCATGGCTCCTCGGGCCTACACAAGACAAAACAAAATAACAACATTTTCAGTACAGTAGCACAAGAAAAACTATGACATATTCACAGATAATACAAAGTAACAGCAAAAATAACAGCAATAAGATCTAGGTATAATATTCAGAGAAAAAACTATGACATATTCAGTACATTAAGTAATTAAGAGAAAAAACAAAGAAAAACTGCATTTTCGATCCTAACCCTAGGTACAATATTGGAACTCACAATATTGCTACAATCAACTAGGCAGCACAGCTAGAACTAACACTAGGAATCCTAACTAAGCAGTATTGCTAGACCCTAACCCTAGGTTTTTTGCACTGAGATTTACCTGGGTTGAGATGGAGGCAAGGGGGGTACTTCCTCCCCCAACGAATCAGCCGGCGCCGCAGCCCTCTCTGCCTCCTCCGCATACTGGGACGGCGGCGGGAGGACAGCTTTTCCCCAAGCCGACGAGTCTGAATCCAGCTCGCAGACGGCATCGGGGTTGGGGCCCAACTTGCCAACGGGGTCGCATTGCGGGCGGCGGCCACCGGAAGAACGGGCACCGCCGCCGTCGAGACCTTCTCCGCCATCGCCGTCGCCGCCGCCGGAGCTGGTCGCCATGAATGAGTCACGCGGGAGGAAACTGAATCGGGGATTTGGAGGAGGAAACGACGGGCGCGTGACCTAATACACGGGCGCGGAAACGGCCGTCACCCTCCCTCTAACGTCGTCCGTCAGCTCGCGCCACGTAGACCCGACAGGTGGGTCCCACCTGTCGGTTTCGCTGTTTCCGCGGCCAAATCAGCCCGTCAGTGCTCCGCGTTACTGATTAGTCTCAGAGTTGGTGGTTTTTTGTGACATGGCTCAAATCTGGTACTGACCTGTTACCCTAGCCCCAAGTGTGGTGGTTTTAGGTAAATAACTCTCATCACTAAGTGTATGTATATGTGTTTCCCTCAATGAAGAACCTTTCATTTGGCCATACGCGTGAGATAATTTTGATTGATCTGTATGAACCGTTCGCGAACGGTTAATTAAATGTGTGATGTGCCCACGGGGATTAGTTAACATCGATCGAGCGCGATAGTGAGTTGATTAATTGAGTTTCCCTGTCAATCGTCTCTTCTGGTGTAATTAAATTTACGCGTCATGGGATTGTATGTTTGAGTCATAATTAAGTTGAGACAGATGGGTGGGTCTCCTACTCCCCATCGAGTACACATCAAGTATCTATCGATATAGTCAACAAAGTGACAGGGACTTGCACTACCTAGATTAGTACATATCTCGAGTACATACTGTTGCTTGTGGCTGTTGTATAATGCTGATCGTTAAAATGTTCTTTTCTGTACGGGGTCAATCTGTTGGCGAATCCTCACGAGATCGATGGAACACCTACTAAACAGAAAGGAAGTGGGCCTGGTAATAGCGAATTCCGCTTCACTAACTTAAAAAAAGTCGTATTGCTGAATTCTGATAAATTACGGGAAATAAAACAAACGTGTAGGTATTCCTTTGAAACTTATTGATGGGAGTTTCTATCGTGTGGCAATGGTATTTTGAAAATAAGCCACTAATAAAAAATCCTCTTTTCCTGTTGCAACATCACTAATTATCGTGCTATGTTGCCATTTTTGTGTAGGCCGCTGACATTATCGTCGTCGCCATCCCCATTACTACTTTGTGGGGCAATATTCACTAATATTTTTTTTAAGTGAATTGAGCGTAGCTATACTTGACATGGATGCTCACATTTTTTTTCATTTTATTCCATGCCGTCGGTACTATTTATATAGTGGTACCATGTGTGCATCAATTGCAAGGTATTTGTGGCAACTTCGTCAATCTCAAAGTCTACCAACTCAATCTGTCGAAGGTGCTCATAGGGTTGGGTATGTGTGCATGTGTTTTGTGAGCATCTACGTATGTACTGTGTTTGTCAACCGAATGTATCTTGCCAAAATGAAATACATGCCACACTGTTTGAAATTTATGTGGAGACATACATTTTTATTGCCTTCTTCCCCATAAGTATACATGCAATCATATCTACTGAAAAAAACATTCTTCAGGTCTCACAAAATTCTTATTGTGGTGTAATACAAAAGATATTATAAAAACTCAAACTATTTCAGAAACACAACAAAGCAAAATATGACACACCACAGTTATCTGCCAAAATTTCTCGCTATTAGGTGCAACAATCTGTGGCGCCCCCGGCTCGACCGTACACTAATCATGCACGCAAACGTGTACGATCAAGATCAGGGACTCACGGGAAGATATCACAACACAACTCTAAAACATAAATAAGTCATACAAGCATCATAATACAAGCCAGGGGCCACGAGGGCTCGAATACAAATGCTCGATCATAGACGAGTCAGCGGAAGCAACAATATCTGAGTACAGACATAGGTTAAACAAGGTGCCATAAGATGGCTAGCACAAACAGGGATACAACAGATCGAACAGGCACAGGGCCTCCTGCCTGGGATCCTCCTAACTACTCCTGGTCGTCGGCGTCCTGGACGTAGTAGTAGGCTCCGTCCTGGTGGTAGTAGTCGTCGAAGGTGGCGTCTGGCTCCTGGGCTCCAACATCTGGTTGCGACAACCAGCAAGAAGGGAAAAGGGGAAAAGGAGGGGGAAAGCAACCGTGAGTACTCATCCAAAGTACTCGCAAGCAAGGATCTATACTACATATGCATGGTATATGTGTAAAGAGGCAATATCGGTGGACTGAACTGCAGAATGCCAGAATAAGAGGGGGATAGCTAGTCCTGTCGAAGACTACGCTTCTGGCAGCCTCCATCTTGAAGCAATAGAAGAGAGTAGTTGGAAGTAACCAAGCAACAACGTATAGCATAATCCTACCCGTCGATCCTCTCGTCGCCACCATGCGAGAGAGCGACCACCGGGTTATATCTGTCACTTGTAAGGGTGTGTTTTATTAAGTATCCATTTCTAGTTGTCATGAGGTCGGAATACAACTCCGGGTCGTCCTTTTACCGAGGGACACGGCTATTCGAATAGATAAACTTCCCTGCAGGGGTGCACCACATATTCCCCAACACCCTCGATCCCCTTTGGCCGGACACACTTTCCTGGGTCATGCCCGGCCTCGGAAGATCCACACGTCGCAGCCCCACCTAGGCTCAACAGAGAGGTCAGCACGCCGGACTAATCCTAGGCACTCTGGGGTCTGGGCCCATCGCCCAGTGCGCTCCTGCACGTTGCGTACGCGGCCGCGAGCAGACCTAGCAACCCACACGATCACGGCGGTTACGTTAGCGCGGTCCAACACGGCGCGCGCCGCTCAGTCGCTGACGTCAAGAAGGCTTCAGCTGATACCACGACGCCGGGATACCCATAACTACTCCCGCGTAGTTGGTTAGTGCGTATAGGCCAGTGGCCAGACTCAGATCAAATATCCAATCTCGTTAAGCGTGTTATTATGAAGTAAACGCGAACGCCGACCAGGGCCTGGCCCACCTGTCTCCTAGGTGGTCTCAACCTGCCCTGTCGCTCCGCCATAAAGATCCACTCAAAGGGCCGTTGGGACAAAGGTCCTTTCAGCCCCCAATCCGTGAATCACTCGCGGGTACTCTTCGAGCCGACCCGACTTTAGTCACCATTTGTATAGTATGTATATATGTATAGTATACACCCGTGATCACCTCCCGAGTGATCACGGCCCGATAGTATAGCAAGGCAGACTGACAAGAATGCAGGGCCAATGATGATAAACTAGCATCCTACACTAGGCATTTAGGATTGCAGGTAAGGTATCAACAACAGTAGCAACAATGACAGGCTATGCAGCAGAATAGGATTAACCGAAAGCAGTATCATGCTACACTACTCTAATGCAAGCAGTATAGAGGAGAATAGGCGATATCTGGTGATCAAGGGGGGGCTTGCCTGGTTGCTCTGGCAAGTAGGGGTCGTCAACAACATAGTCGGTCGGGGCACCAGCAGCTGCGTCGGTCTCGTAGTCTACCGAAGAGAAGAGGGGGGAGAAACAGTAAACACACGGCAATAATGCAACAGGGATGCATGACATGTCTAAACGCAGGGCCAGGGTGAAATACAGCCTAACTAAGCGATTTAGTTAATTTAGGAATTTATTCGGATTTATTTAATTAGGGTTGGACACTATTCATTTATCGGAATCGGTCTAATTGTTCATCGTTCTCATAGCTGCGGGCGTCTGACGGAGATACCGAGGGCGTATCCGGGTTTGTATCGTCGTTCTGAGCAAGTTTCATGTATAAAATATTTTCATCGGAGTTACGGTTTAAAAGATATGATTTTCTAAAGTTTTTATTAATTTCTGAAATTTTAATTAATTATTTAATTCAACATTATCCGAAACAGTAATTGATGACGTCAGCATGACATCATGCTGACGTCAGCAGTTAATTAAGTTAATTACTAATTACTGTTTAATTAACACTAATCAGTTAATTAGATTAACCTAATCAGGATTAATTAACTAATTAATTAATTAATTAATTATTTTAATTATTTTAATTATTTATTTTTATTTCTATTCTCTCAATAACTGTTTCTGGGCCGTGGGCCCCATTCGTCAGCGTCACAGGGGTTCGGGCCCCACTGGGCAGTGGCCCAGGGGCGGACACGTCCGGGGCGTGCCCCTTTCGGGACCGGACATGTCCGGTGCCCAAAAGGGGACGCACGGGCGGTCGGCGGGCGCGGGCGCCGGCGAGGCCACGGCAGGGCCGGAGGCGGGGCGGCGGCGCGGTGGCTGGAGCGGCCGCGGGCGGCAGCGCGGTGGCTGGAGCGGCAGCGGGCGGCGGTCGCGCGGAGGCGAAGCGGGGGGGGGGGCGGAGCGGGCGGTTGGCGGCGAGGAGCGACGCGGGCGCGCGAGCGAGGGCAGTGGGCGGCGCGCGCGTGCGGCAAAGCACGGGCGAGCTGCGGGGCGCGCGGGCGCGTGCGCGAGCAGAGAGGGGGGGAGGCCCGAGGCCTCACCGGGATCCGTAGGGACGGGGCAGCGGGGGTCGGGGTGGTCGACGGGGCGACGGCGATGGGGAGGCAGGCCGGCGGGGACAAGGCGGCGACGTAGACGAGGCAGACCGGCGAGGGAGATCCGGGCGTGACGCGTGCGCAGGCGAGGGCCGGGCGGGCGCGTCGGGGCGTCGGGGCGAACGGCGTCGAGGGAGCGGCCGGCAGGGAGACGGGATCCGGGCGGCGGCGTCCACGCGACGGCGAGGCGGCGCGGACGGAATCGGGGATCGCCCCGATCCAGATCCAGCCGAGGAGGGCGACCGAGCGCCAGGCGGCTGGTCGGGGAAGAGGAGGACGGGGCGACGTCGGTGTGGCGGCGGCGTCGGCGAGCGGCGTCGCGACGAGGCGGACGGGATCGGGCCTGCGCCCGATCCAGATGGGGGGGGAGGAGAAAACGAGGGGAGGGGGGGATCGGGGGTAGGGTTAGGGTTTGGCCGGGGGGGTGGCCGGCTAAGTAGGCGCCGGCTGGGCCGGCCTGGCGGCCGGTGGCTTGCTGGCCGAGGCCCAGTCGGGGGGGGGGGGGGGGGGGTGGGGGGTGTTGCTCTTTTTTTCTTTTTTTGTTTCTTTTCTTTTCTTATTCTCTTTTCTCTACTGTTAAATGTTTAGGCTCCCAATGGTTTTTGTAAAAAGTGTGACCTATTTCAAAAATACCAGTGCATTATTCATTAACACCTGAAATTAGTTTGGACAAAACATAATTCCATATTTATTTCAGATTTAATAAATGGTTATTAAATATTATCTTTATCCACTGTTTGAGGTTGTTCGAGTCATCTATCCAATTCCGATGATGTTGGTTTCAATTTTAGAATAGCCTCTGGAATATTTGTTATTTATCTGACATTTTAGTTTCTATGTTGGACAACTTTTATATCCCACTTTCATTTAAATTTGAATTTGACTTAGGAGTTGAAATGCAATATGCTGCTAATGATGATTATGCACTATTAATCATGATGACATGGCCTCATCAAAAGGGTGATCTCTGTAGCTTAATACAGGGGGTGTTACACAATCTCAGCAAGTGCTTAAAGTTGTTCTTGTGCTATGCCATGCATGATAATAATTTGTGTGTGCAAATCACCAAATGGGAGTATAATGTTTACCATGGACACCAAAACACTTCATTATACTATGTTTATCATGGACCATTTTGAAAGTGATACATTGAGAAAATTTAAATGTAAATGCAACATGTTATTAAAAACATTGCATAAGAGATTGAGCATTTTGATAGCCATAGAAACTTATTGCTTTCTTTAATTGCACTTACATTAGGAAACAGTTGGATATGCTTAAGGATAACACTAGTCTGTAGAGTGACTACCTCTCGTCACCCTCTGTGTAACGCCTTGTAAACGTACCACATCTACAAATATATTCAGGTGGGGAGCCACCCCCCTCCACTCCGGGGTCCATTTAAAGACATTCTAGGTTTTTGGGTCCTAGGTTGTTTTTCGATGGTCCTACTTCATGGGATCTCTCTATTCTTCTTCCGATAACTCTCATTTTGTGTACATCTTTGTTTGTGCGTCCTAGCGGCGATATACATGTGTCAATGGCATCCCGATTGGCGGAAGTCCACATAACCTTCTCAGCGTCCCAATGATGTTATTCCCAATGCCCGCGCTGGGTTTGTAAGGGTTTGGTCCCGTGAACCTAGGCAACCATCTTTGTTGGACAGTGTGTCAAGTGTCTTATTCTGTCTTGAGCTTTTATGAGGGGGTGGCGGTAATGCAGTACATTTTTTTCCTCCAAGGATTTTCTCATTGCAACGGTACGCCATTGGTCGATGGAGGCATCCTGCAAGTGTGGGTACCCTCAGCATGTCATTACGGTTGTAAGCTCCTCAAAGTTTCATTCATGTAACCACATCATCTATGAAATAATGTTGATAGAATCCCTAAGAAACTTGTTTTCCCAGAAGCCAACTTTCATTCTCTCGATTTTGTATGTTTTATACAACTTCGAAAGGGCTAGATAGACTTTTTTAATGAAGTCCGTGCAAAAGAAGGAGGTTTACCTCAAATTTGTATTTTTGGATTTATCCTTTGATGTGGGTGGCATAGCAGCAAAAATAATCATAGGAAAGGAGAGTCATGTTTTTTAATTCAAAATTCTTACTCTAGAATTTCCTATTCATGAAAGCCTAGTCATAAACTAGACATCGCTATGAGGATATTTTCGAGACAATCACTTTATATAAGAAACGTATAAACTCTGTTTATGCTAGTATCACAAATGAATCCACGAACACATGCAAAACTGTATTTTTTGTTCTTAGTTTCTCTCATCTATGGGATTGGATTTAATCTTTAAGGTTCAATGTGTCAAAAAACATCTAATGTCACTTTTATTACAAATACGCTTAAAAAATTGTGCATAGTGCATGCATATTTTAAACATCGAACATTACAAATCCAACATGAGTTTGTTATTAGTATTTAACAACGTTATCACCAACGGGTTGTCATAAGTTATCAAAACAATATTAGCTTTGAATGTGATATGATAAAAATGAGTTAGAAATATGAATAAAAGTTCAGTATAAACAAGTTCAAACTGGGACTTCACAACCTCAACAACATTTTTTATAAATAAAATACATAAATGCCAGCTTCAAATGAATGAAATCATCATTTTTTAGGCTTGTGGTGCTTATTATTATAAAAGCAATAGCTTGGAGAAAAAGATAAAAGATTAAATACAATGATTGCTCGAGACAAGAACAACAACAAGTAGCAGAATATCACATTGCAAAGAGGTAAATTGCACCACACAAAAGACACGACCAAGCTGCCGAATATCACATTGCAGAATAGAACATCGAGAACACATGCATTCATGGAAGAATAATAGCATTTTCTCTACAACACAGGGACTCCATCCACCTGCATGTAGAGCATGAACGTAACATGGCATCAGCCGCTAAAGGATAGTAGAAGCACACATATATCCCCTCGCCTCCATTAGCCTTAGAAACTATTGACATACAAAAAATCCCCAACCCCGACCCTACTCTTAGATTACGCCTCCAAGGAGGACCATGACGCTGGAGCATCGCCACTGCTCGACCAACATGGCCTAGGTTTTCACCCGGGGGCAACGGGCTAGGAGGGGAAGGGAAAGGAGACTTGACATCCTTAGGACAAAAATCGAAGGAGGAGCATCGTAGTCGTCGAGTGAAACATGTACATACATATTGTTGCATGTGGATCCTCTATAATGCTAATCATCAAAATTGTTTTTATTTTACGAGTGTTCCATCAGTTGTCGAATATGTACAAGGTTGATGGAATGCCTACTAAATAGAAATATTTTTGGAACCTGGGAATATCGCATTCCGCTTCATGAACTTAGCAGTTTCAATTTCGATAAACCCCGCGAAATAAAACAAACACTTAGGTATGGTTAGAAAAGTACTCATGCAAGTTGTCATATAGCAATGGTATTTTTCAAAAAAAGACACTAATAACAAATGTTCTCGTCATGTCGCAACATCACTAATTATCCAACAGATTTAGTTTGTTTTAGACGGTGTCTTCATTTAATTGAATTATTTAGATATTGTACACGACTTCAGTTTATCATGTTGGTGCTCGAGGACCATATGTTCCATATTATAACTTTCATTTATGTAAGTGATTACACTACAAGTGAATTCATGTGAAACAAGCTGACAATTATGTTGTTTCCTGTCGTATATTCTTGATGGAATCGAAGACATATAGGATAACTTTCTACATCTTAAAGAATATTTTCTATCCATATTCATTTCAGTGCAGCTTCCAAAGTTAGAGCATACAACTGGACACTACAACCATTAAGTTTTCTCATATATGTTATTTTCTCAAATTTTGTGATGAAATAGTTTCCGCGTAGGCCATCACATCATCATCATCGTCATCCCAAATATTTGTTTATACTGCAATATAAGCTAAGATGGTTATGAAACAGAATACAAATTTTGTAATGTACACAGAGACAAATGCTTTTAGTACCTCCCACCCCCCCCCCCCCCCCCCCTTCATATACATGTGGCCATATCTATGTGAAATGTATTATTTATCTCTTTTCATTAAAAAAATCTTATCATGTTGATAAATGTTATAGAGTAGTACGAACTACGAAGTATCAAATCATCCATTATAAGATATTAGCATGATATGGCATTTTATATTCAAATTAAATGAAAACAAATAAAAATTGTTGTGGTGACTTTCATTGCTCACAAACTGAACTTCATGACATCTCGAGGTTTAATAGATGACTATGCATATGTCTTACACTATTCAGGCGAATCATTTTATACCTATAAACATGAAGAGTAACTGTCTAGAGACATAACAAAACAGAATGTGATGAACCACAATACTAATTGTATATAGCTAATCACAGATGTTAAGGCATGCCATCTTCCTAGCAATATATGCAACAAATCGAACAAGCATCTATATTTAATATTTTTTTGTGCTAACAAGGATTATTAATTTACATTTGCAAACAATTATGTGGGAGTATAGTGTTAATCAACATCAAAAGACTTAAATATAATATTTTTATCATGGAACATTCCAAAATGGATGTATGGAGGAAAAAATATTTTTAATGGAATGGTCAAAGCCCAGGGCATCTCAAGTGACAATTACTCCTGAAAGCCACGTCCCTCAAGCTATTTTTAATGGAATGTTTTATATGCATTTCTATGCTATTTTGTATCATTTTTAACCTATTAGCCTAGTGCCAATTGCCAGTTGCTGTTTTTTTGCCTGTTTTTGGGTTTCCAGAAATATAGTACCAAACGGAGTCCAAACGCTGCGAAACTTTTTGACGATTTTTTTCTGGACAAGAGAGACCCTAGAAGGTTCGGGAGGAGACCAGAAGGCAAACAAGGTGACGGCAAGGCAGCAGGCCGCGCCCAGGGGGTAGGCTCGCCCTGCTGCCTTGTGGGCCCCTCGTGGCTCTGTCTGACCTAATTCCACTTCTATAAATTTTCAAATATTGGGAAACCAACAACGGAGAGTCACCCAAAACACTTTTTCGCCGCCGCAAGCTTCTGTTCTTTCGTGATCCCATCTGGAGGCCTTTTTCGGTACTCTGCCGGAGGGGGAATCGATCACGGAGGGCTTCTACATCATCCTTGCTGCCTTCCGATGAAGCATGAGTAGTTCATCACAGACCTACGGGTCCATAGCTAGTAGCTAGCTGGCTTCTTCTCTCTCTTTGATCTTCAATACAATGTTCTCTTCGATGTTCTTGGAGTTCTATTCGATGTAATCTTCTTTTTCGGTGTGTTTATTGGGATCCGATGAATTGTGGGTTTATGATCTGAATATTTATGAGAAGTATTTGAGTCTTTTCTGAACTATATTATGAATGATTGTTATAGCTTTGTATTTCTCTCCAATCTATCAGTTTGGTTTGGCCAACTAGATTGATTTATCTTGCAATGAGAGAGGTTCTTGTAATGGGTTCAATTTTGCGGTGCTATATATCCCAGTGACAAAGTAGGGGACAAGACACGTATTTGTATTGTTGCTATTAAGGATAAAATGATGGGGATTATCCATATTGCTTGGGTTTACTTTGTCTACATCATGTCATCTTGCTTGAGCCGTAACTCTTTTTTATACTTAATACTCCAGATGCATGCTGGATAGCGGTCGATGAGGGGAGTAATAGTAGTAGATGCATGTAGGAGTCAGTCTAGTTGTTTCGGACGTGATGCCTATATACATGCCTTGAATACCGTCATAACTATGCGCTTTTCTATCAATTGTCCAACAGTACTTTGTTCACCCACCGTATGTTATGTGCTCGAGAGAGAAGCCTATAGTGAAAACTATGGTCCCCGAGTCTACTTGTATTATGTATAAAAACACAAAAATACCTTGCTGCAATTTTATTTTTTTATTTTATTTTGCAATTTACTTTATCTATCTACCACAATCAAGAGTTAACCTTTTGCAAGTAACCGCCAAGGGGGATTGACAACCCTCTTGTTTACGTTGGGTGCAAGTATTTGCTTTTGTATGTGCAGGTGCTGCTAACGAGGTTCTGTGTGGTTCTCCTACTGGATTGATAACCTTGGTTCTCGACTGATGGAAATACTTATCTGTACTGTACTGCATCTCCTCTCCTCTTAGAGGAAATCTCAACGCAGCTCACAAGTAGCAGGCACGCACCTGCCCAGCCGGACCAGTCGCCTAATTGCTTCACGTTCTGCAAAGTTATTGGATCCTGCACGCTGACACATAAGTTTTAAAATTTATTTTCTGAAAATTACGATTTTGTCGGTAGAGGGTTCTGAAACATACGAGTTTGCCGGTTTCTCGTGCCAAGTTTTAAACGTTGGAACTTACAACTTACTGTTCCATTGGTGTCAGGTTTTGAAACGTCAGATTTTGTCCGTCTCTCGTACCATGTTTCAAAAGTTGAAACTTAACGAATTATTAAACTCATCAAATTGTATTTAAAATGGATCTCATTTCAAAGCCCTCTTCACCATAAGCATGAATATTCAAACGAAATTTAATTTAGGTAGCGTGCCCCCTGCACATGTGTGCTACAAATATTTCCCCGTAAACTAGGTAGTGTATGTGTGTTTTTAATTCTTGTCTATCTATATGACATTGCACGCGTAAACTTGGATTGTCCAACGAGGTTTATTAAAAAAACATTTTGTTGTTGTATGAGAAAAGAAATTCCGAAACAGTAAATAAATCTTTATGAAATGTCGCGGATTCTTGCAATTTCTAGATATATAATCATAACGTGTTTGAACAAAAAGTAAAGAAAGAGAAGTTTCATATTGATGTATCTTCTGATTTTGTCACAAAACGTTCTCGTTCTACGGTTGTGGTGTATCTGATGCATACATTTGAACTAAAAACCACGACAAGTATTTTGAAACAGATGGAATAATAATTTCCAAAATAAACTCAACACGTGGTGAGGGTGCTCCACTTGCAGACGATAAAATGCTGGCACAATTTAGCAACAAAGCTTGACCGTCCGATCAACATATGTAGAGACATACCCTTCGACAGCGACGACAGCCACACAACAGCTAGCACATACTCCTACATTGCATGATTAGAATTACGACGTGCGCGGCGGGTGGCACCGGCCATGAGAGACGGCGCCGCCGGCGCCGCCGAGGCGGTTGGGGCGGCAGATCGAGAGGCCTTGCCGGCCGGGGTGTATGCATGACGCCACTTATACATGAAGATAGTGCGCGCGCACCATGGGCGACGGATGGATAGATGGATATGTATACAAGCATGGGTGTGTGCGATGGATGGAGTCGACATAGACAGCTTTGCTTCTCATTGTCATCCAGGCCGGCTGGCCGGCGCCCTTGTCGGGAGGCAACTACACATCGTCATGATCATCATTGACCGACCGATACGTTACATGCATGCATTGCCGCGGGTGCAATGGGCACTATCTATATATTCTGTTGTTTGGTGTTGACGTGTTGGTGAAGTCGCATTTGTTCATTTGCATACACTACATGCATGACACTAGATGCAATGATGCTCTTTTGTTGACATGTATCCTCTCACTCTCATGGTCTAGTGCATGTACATCACCGAAAAGTCACATGCATTGGAGTTGTCTTCCGGAATGCGGGCATCTGCGGTCAGTATTGCCTCCGTGTTCAGGTGAATATGCATACTGCTGGATTGGGGGCATTGTCGCCAGGGTTTTTCAGTGGCTCACTAGCTTCTCAAACCTGGGTCAGCTGACATATATTCTCTCTCTTCGTCTTTGTGTGGAATTTGCAGCTTCACCCCTAAAGCATCTCCTATTCCCCGAGTTTTCCCTGTCTAGGGTAAGTTGGATCAAGCAACGTGCTCCAGCAGACCCCCTTTCCTCAAAAAAAAAAAAAAATATATATATATATATAATCAGGAAAACACCCCGACTCACCCTACACAGAAGGGAAGTTGGCTATCTCCCGCATGCCACATCAATTGCCGCCGGCAATGCTCGGCGGACCACCACGCCGCCGCCGGTACATCACCACCAAACTGCCACCACTGTACTACGTAGCACCATGCCGCCACTGCCTCGCCACCCCCCGCTCCACCCCACCGTTCGCGCCGGCCTTCTTCCCCATGGTGCCACAGGGCACATTCATATGCATCGCACCCCTCGGAGTTCCGCTGGTGTCTTCCGAGCATGAGAGAGAGAGAGAGAGAGAGAGAGAGAGAGAGATTGAAGATTAGCTACTCATATATCATGTATTGATCACACATGTGAAACACAACAAATTTACATGAACGCTACACAGCACGTGCATGCGACATGTCACTCCTGAGAGGCCGCAGGAATTTATCGATACAGCTGATCAATCATGGGCGTCATCATGTGAGGGCTTCTTTTTACACGAGCAGTCTAACCTTAGAGCATCTCTAACCGATCTCTTAAAACCTTTAACTCCTCATTTTGAGGACATAACGGCACCTAGCTGATCTCTCAAACTGTTAAGAGGAGTAAAAATTATATGAGTCGACCTAAAAAAGTAGCACAAAACTCTCAAACATACTTGACCGACACCTATCAGAGTATAATTTTGGACGCATCTCTCTTCCTCCCAAGCGGCTATCACTTCCAGCTACCGTCGTCTAGTCTCGACGCCACTCCGATGCCCTTGATACCAGACAATATGGAACCGCCACCCCACAGACCACCGTCGCTGGAATCGACCCACGCCGCCCCCCCCCCCCCCCCCCCCCCCACCCACCATTTTTTTTAGAAATGGAGGAGGACCCCCGGCCTCTGCATCTGGACAATGCATGCAGCCATTTTATTAATTATTCACACAAGACCTTATAGAGTCATACAATAGTAAGACTAAAGCCACCGTCTAGGCAATATCTGTCGCTACTCCTATCCAGTTGATGAAGGGATGCTGATAGTCTGGGCCTAATACCAAACAGACCACACAGCCAACCTAAACATCTAAGACCTGAAGTCCCAACCAGGACGCCTGCTAGGTATGGGGCACCTACCAGTTCGGCGCACTCCTCAACCAGGACGCCTGCCGGGTATGAGGCCGCCGAAGCCACCTGCCACCAATCCATCTTCAGAGCTGTATTGTTGCATCTACCGTGCCAGGTCTCTCTGCCATCGACGCCACCACGACACCAGACAACGTCGTCCTCCTGCGCGAGTCCATCCTCGCACATCGGACGCCGAATCTGCACTGCGCCACGCTGTCGAGATCCGTCACCATTAATGTGTAGGATGAAGCACTGCTCCACCAAAGATGCGGTCCACTGGTCCCTCGAGCCCGTGCACACCTCCAAGAATGACGCCCCCAAGGGGGAAACAACATAAGAACGCAGCCGTCTTCCGATCTACTGATCTAGGGTTTCCCCCGGAGGTAGCAGCCAGTGGCCTTGAACTTCTCCTCGGCGATGCCTTCAAGAAGGGAATGGCGCGCCGCCACCGCCGGCTTTGGCAGTAAGCCGAAAGCAAGTTTTCACCCGGATCTGTTCGAAGGACCTCCATCAAGCATATCCTGCACGGATCAACGCCATCTCTGCCGGGGACTGGACGATGGATCCAGGCCGCCGCCGCCTGACCGGCCACGGCACCACCACGGTGCCTAAGCCGGCACCGTCAGGCCCACCATGCCCGCCTGTAGAAGCCCTCCAGATCTGCCGGCCCACCGAATCCCATCTGGGCAAGGCAAGGCCCGCGATCTGGGCCGCCGCCACAGGTGCTCCTCAGCCGCGGGGAGAACGCGCCTGCGCTGCCGCTGCCATCACACTCGCCGCCGGGCGCCCGCTGCTCCTTGTCGCCGGTGCACCGCCGAGCCATGAGCCGCCGCCACCGACAGGAGATCGCCACCACCGCGCGAGGGGGAAGCCCCCCCCCCCCCCCCCCACACACCATGGAAGAGATTGGGGACAAAACACTTGCTTTGGGCCGCTACACCATCAACCAAGGCCACAGCGGCCCCGGTTCCGTCAAGACGCCCTCCCCTTGCTCTGGCCGATAGCAAGCAGGCGGAGAGGCCGACGACAGCCATGAAGGCGTTCACGACAAAGAAGAAGAAGAATGATGCAGCATCCATGCCGCTCATTTTTCACCGATTGCCACGCGTCGGTGCCACAATGGTGCGATGCAAGCGTCGGTGCCTCATTTCCTGCACATCATAGAGCCTCACAGCCCAAGCACAGCGGGCACCTGCTCGAGAAAACCCCAATCGCCCCCGGCCAAGAATATCCCCATTTCTCTATTGCCGCGCAACACGCGTTGAGCGTGGTCGGGAAGCGACACTAGTGCGCCGAGGCACCTACATCGGCCGTGTGCACCAGAATGTGGACAATAGGGACAAAGGAATGTGGTAGCTGATACGTGCCCAGCGTATCTACTTTTCCAAACACTTTTGCTCTTGTTTTGGACTTTAATTTACATAATTTGAATTAACCTATCTCGGACTGATGTCGTTTTCAGCAGAACTACCGTGGTGTTATTTTTTTGCAGAAATAAAAGTTGTCGGAATTGAACAAAACTTTGCGGACATTTTTTATGTAATAAACAAAAAATAATGGAGCAAAGAAGTACCTGAGGGGGCCATCATGGGGCCACAAGCCAGGGGAGCACCTACCCCCCGCCCCCCCCCCCCCCCCCCCCGGCGCGCCCAAGTAGCTTGTGGGGCACATGGAACTCCGGCTGGCTTAATTCCAAGCCTATATATTTCGTCTTCCTGAGAAAAAAATACGAGAGAAAGTTTCATCACCTTCTACGATACGGAGCAGCCGTCACCTCCTATTCTTAATCGGGAGCCATAACCTAGAGTCCGTTCATGGCTCCGGAGAGAGGGATTTGTCGCCGTCGTCATCAACGATCAACAATTTCATGTTGCTCACCACCATTAGTGAGTAATTTCTTTGTAGGCATACTGTAGGTAGATGGAGATGGATGAGACTTCTTATGTAAGTGTGCCAATTTGTTAGGGGTTGATCCCTAGCATCAACTATGTTCTTTGATTGATCTTGCTATAACTTTGGCATGCTTAATGCTTGTCACTAGCGTCCAAGTTCCATGATTTCAGATCTAAACACTTATGTTTTCATGAATATATTTGAGATGTTGATCTTACCTGCAAGTTGTATGCATATGTTATCGTGCTAAACCTTAGACCTCCAAACTGACGATGATTGGGATATCGACGGGGATGACTTTTACTTGATGAGTTCATGTATTCATTATGTGTTAATGTTTTGTTCTGGCACTCTATTAAAAGGAGGTCCTTAATTACCCTTAGTTTCCATTAGGACCCCGCTCCCACGGGAAAGTAAGACAAAAGATGACATGCAAGTTCATACCGCAAGCACGTATGACTATATATGGAATACATGCCGGATATGATTGATGAATTGGAGCTAATGTGTATCGCTCTAGGTTGTGACAGTTATATATTGAATCTCATCCAAATATCCATCGCTACTCCATGCCTACGCTTTAATAATATTGTCTTTGCTCAAGTTACTACTACTACTCTGCTTGTTACAAAACTGCTACTGTAACGGTTACTATTGCTATCACTGTTATCATATTACAGTGCTACTAATAAATTGCCGCAAGGAAGTGACTCTCAGGTGAGGTTGAATTGACAACTTAATTGCTAAGGTTTATAAGTATTCTTTGGCTCCCCTTGTGTCAAATCAATAAATTTGAGTGAAATACTACTCTCGAAGTATAGCTCTATTTATGAAGTTCAATTGGGAGATAAATATCTGCTGCAATTTATATTCATTATGTAGAATTTTCCAGACCCTAAGACCAAGATTATGACCTATAGAATGAGGACAGGTAAGGAACTGCAAACTAGCTCTACGCTTGATTCATCTATTGTTTTTAGTCAACTTGTGACATCATCACCCGCTATACAATCTGATATGTCGCAAGTAGTGGACATTGCTTCTACTATCGATGATATTAATGATGATGCTTCTAGTTTGCTTGATAAAACTGTTCTACTTGATGAATTATTGGATGCTCATATTGCGGAAGATAAAAAAAACTGAATTGACCGAAAATTATAAATCACCTGTTACACCTAGTACTCCTGTTAGAAATAAAACATTAGAAGATGTTCCTGAAGGTTACACTTTTGATGAGGAGTTTACCGAAGAGTTTATGGCTTATGATACTACTAAAGGCATAGAAGTTTTAATTGATATATTTAAAGAAAAAACTATGTACAAAATGATAAAACATGATTGTAAGTTTGCAACTTCTCCTATTTTTGTACATATTCACCAACCGGTTGATCCCATCAGAAAAAAACATCTTAATGATCAGTATACAGCGGTCACAGGCAACAGTATGCACTCGAGATACATACTTATCTTGGTAGTGCAAGTCACTGTCCCTTCGTTGACTATCGATAGATACTCAATGTGTACTCAATGGCGAGTAAGAGACCCATCTGTCTGTCTGCATCTAGACTTAATTAGGACTCAAACCTACAATCTCATGACACGTAAAATCAAATTACATAGGAAAAGATGATCGACAGGGAACCTCAATTAATTAACTTACCATCACAATAAAATTGATGTTAACTAATCCCCATGGGCACATCACACATTTAATTAATCGTTCGTGCACGGCTCAGACAAATCAACCAAAAATTTCTCGTGGCTATGGTCAAATGAAAGATCCTTCATTGAGTGAAACATATACGTACACTGATGAGTGATGATGATCAGCTGTACAACAAATTCAGTGAGTGAAACAGAGTGGTATGTCTGCTGCTGTAGTAGACTATTATTAGCAAATCATGCGTACGATAAATCAACTGCGCTGAAATTTACTAAGTGAAACAGAGTAGCCTACAGTGAAACACAAATATTCAGTAAGTGGAATGGAGTAGTCTACAGGAAAACACATGGATTCAGTAAGTGGAACAAACTAGTCTAGCTAGGTACAAGTGCCAACGAAGTGTCCTGGACATCATCTACGATGAAATCATGTATACAATGAAATCGATGATGCTACGGTATGTCTGCTAACTCTACTTCACTGCTCTAGGTGCAGATGTGACGCAGCAGTGGCAGAGTATTCGTGGAGCTGCGACGTGGACAGCAGGCTGTCCAGGAAGTTCCAGTCGATGCCGGGCACCGCCTGTCCGTGTCCCTGCTGCTGGAGGACGGCATCGTCGCCGCAGCCTAGAAGGGCGGTCGTCGGCGGGCTCTCGATGAGCTGTGGGATATTGCGGAGGAGACTCTGCTTGGAGTCCAGCAGGTCCTCGGAGGAGTACTTGACGTCCTGGCTCGGGAAGCCGAGGCCGCCGGCCCCGGCAGCGCCAGTGGCGCTCTGCAGGTAATGGAGGTCACCGCCGCCTTGGCTGTGCAGCCACGGCCGCGCGTCGTAGTAGCCCCCGAGGCCCGAAGCGGTGCCGTGTGCGGGAAAGATGTAGGACGGCCTCTGGTTCGGGAAGGGCTTCTGGAACGCCCGGCACACGACCCAACCTTCCTCCTGTAGTCCATCACCATGATCATCAACGGCAAATTCTCAAGAAGAGAAAGAAGAACTGAACAGTTGCGTACCTGGGTGGGCGCGTGCTCGCTGGTCTGGAGGCGGTACTCGTGGACGATCCAGTCGGTCTTCCTACCGTTGGGTGCACGGCCCCTGTAGAAGACCAGTGTCTTCCTCATGCCGATGACGCCCCGGCTCCCCGACGACGTCACCGGCTTGTCACGGCCGGTGGCCTTCCAGAACCCGGCCGCCGTGGCGCGGTTGGTGCGCGTGCCGCTCGGGTACTTGCGGTCCTTGAAGCTGAAGAAGTACCACTCCGACGACGACTGGGCCTCCTGATCCGGCCGTGCTCCGGCTCCTCCCCTGCCGCCGCCGCACCTCTCTGCACCATGGACAATTGCAGCAACACCGTTGTTAGTTAGTCACTTGCATCGATAGAACACCATGTATATAAATTAGTACTCCCTCCGTCCGAAAAAGCTTGTCCCTCAAATGGATGTATGCTAGATACATCCATTTGAGGGACAGACAAGCTTTTTCGGACGAAGGGAGTACAAGATTAACTACCAAAATTTAGATGAATTTGTTTGTACCTTGGAGGTCCCATGGCTCGATCCGGTAGAGATCGACCTCCTGGATGATGTCGAGGTCGATCTTCTGGGCGGCCACCTTCCGGGCCAGGTAGTACCCCACGAGCTCCTCCTCCGTCGGGTGGAATCTGAACCCTGGGGGAACACACGACTCCTCCTGATGATGCTGGTCCATTGCTAGCATATAGCTCTCTTGTGAACTGAAATCAAGAGCACAACCTTTTAAACTTGCTACTATTAGATGCTAGCTAGTGTGTAATTGCGTACATGCATGTGTGGAGGCCATAGCTGATACGCAGAGAGGAGGAACAATGGTGCTAGCCAATGCACATCATGTATATATGTATGCGTGTGGACCAAAACAAGAAGAAAATCTTTATAGATAGCTAGGGATCTAGAGAAGCATCATGGCTGCTTGGTAGGCGCACTCGTGCAACACTGCCACGAGAGGCGAGCAGACACAGAGACACTGACAGCAAGCAGAACACATATATGCGCACGCTCGCTCGCTCTTATGCTCGTACTTATAATCTGTGGTGATTCTTGGCACCCTATATAGGCTGTAGCCCACACCAAATCTAACTATATGTCTATTTATCTCCTATAAGTGCAGTGCAATCATGTCCTGGATCCGATTTCTGAGGACAAAGTACAATTTTAATCTAGGCTGATTGCAAGCACTAGATGCCATGGAACGTGAGCAGCCTAGCTAGATTGTATAAAGTGTGAAAGGAAGAAGATAGAAGGGGAAGGGGGAATGAAAAGGACCTGCAGTGCATGCTGGGTGTAGCAGCTGTGAGAGTGAAGCTTTTAGGGGCATGAATGCAAAAGCTAGCATGTATCTTTGAGTGCACTACAGGATTAGCCTCTCCTCCACCTCTCTCTCCGTGTGTTCTCCATCATTTTTCTGCGCCGGCCTACAGAATATTTTAAATAGCGGGCTATGAAAAATAGCGGCGGGCCTCCAAATAGGCTATAGCGGGCTATAGCAGGCTATATCGGGCTATTTGTGAAGGCGAGCATTTAGCGACACCCTGCTGAAAAGGCTATAGCGGGCTATAGCAGAGCTATAGCCAGCTATTTAAAACTATGACTACAGGTACCGGACACGTAGCAACACTACGGTTAGAGAGAAAAGATTGGGTCTCTGGTCAATTTTGTGGTGGACTAGAGGACTGAACTACAGGTATGTGCGTACAGTCTTGCGGAGACGAATTTCAGACTCAACCCGACTGGAACGATGATGTACAATGAGCTTCAGAGGTACACGTACAAAGCAGGAATATAGTTGCAGAAACGAATTTCAACCTCAATTCAAACTCAACACTCGGTGCGTACTTTGAGGAGTACCAGCAGGAATCTGGTGGAATATCAGGCCACTTTGCATGGTAGAGCTACATGCAAGTATTACTACCTAGCTGGTGGTAGTGGTTGGTAGTGGTAGCACACTGCACTAAAAGTAGCAGCTCATGGCCATCGACCAAACAAATTAATTTACTAACAAAGTAACATATAGACAAATACAGCCATATCAAAGGTGGGCACTCACCAAATTAGCTGCTCGAGAAGAAGACGAAGAGAGCTTGAAAAGAGCTGGCTGCCTTTCTGGTTGTTGGAGCAGAGGAGTGCTGTTGTTGGAGACTAGAGACTGAGATGAAGCGCTTGATCAATTGCAATTGCAGTAGTAGCAAGTGAGAATGAGGTTGGTAGCTTGGTAAGCCTGATTGGGGCCCTATTTATATAACCCAAAAAGGACCGGATTGGGAGCATGCACATCCCTTGCTGATCACATCCACCAGTCGATTTTTGCACTGACAGTGACACACATAGAGAGAAGGCCGGGGCCGGGCTAATCGATCTCTTCTGCAAGTGAGTGAAAAGCCCTGGATTGCGCGTGGGGGTGGCTACACGGCTAGCCAGGGGGTGGTGGTGGTGCCTGTCGATTTGGTCGGCTAAGAAGAAGGAGAAGAGTCATGGTCTCTAAGCTAGCTAATTACCGACCACCCCCCACTCACAAATCCATGGAGTAGCATATTTCGGTTGTCTGTCGCCCTACATCAGTCTCTGTCAGCTGATCAAGTAGCTAGCTAGCTTTACCGCCGCCGTTATATTGGTGTGCAAGAATGACTTACTATCTTCCCTCCTTGCAACACACGTTAGCCTGCCTAGCTCAAGCTCACTGGATGCAGATACAAGGAGGAAATGAGGATATACGGCCTGCCACCGGTGAGCGAATCATCCTCGGGCAGTGCGCAGCAAATCATTGCATCTCCATCCTGTCACACTATCTTTTCTTTGTAGAGGTCATACAGCACTAGGAATACTACGTACGCACTGTACTGTACCGTATATTTGACGGTAGAAGTTGTGAGTTGTGGCTGTCTGGCTCGGTGAATGCAATGCTTCTACTCAATCTGGGATTTACTTGCGAAGATTGTGCACATCATGGCATATGCTCGCCCGTGGCAGCCCATTTCGATCGATTGATGGGGACATGTCGCTGCATGCTTTGTATCTTATGTTGTTGCCACCGTCTAGCCCTAGCTCTCGCTCTCTCTCTCTGCTCCTTGCTCTGGCTACGAACTGAAGGAGAAAGAAGGAAGATGGAGACGACACAGCAGGATATGCCCGGCGCACGAACGCCGCCGGCCGCACGAACGGCCACTTGGTTTTCTTTCCTGAGCACGAACTCAGTACAAACACACACCCACGGCGGCAGCTTGTAGTCCTACAGCAAACGCAACGCCCACGTTTCTCCTGCGCACACACGCACGAACGCCCAGTTGGTTTCTGCTGCAAGCGAGCGATCCGCCCGGCCATGCGCACGACGCGAAGGACGCGGCCAGCTCAACTCTGCCAACGGCCTGACTACAGCTACTACATGCACGCACACGCTACTGCCACCAGGGCACACACTACACTCGGTCGCGCACGCACGCACCCGAGCCCTGTCACGGGCCGAACCCGACGCAACCACAGCGCGCACGCACACGCACGTCGCGTCCCGGGCTCGTCGTGGCTTATTACCTGACATCTTTTGCACAGATTAGACGGATCCATACAACATATGTTGCAAATTACGTACTCAAGTGAGTTGAAAAAGTTCCAGCCTATCTGATTAGTTAATCATAGCCCCCATCCATTCATAATCTAACTAATAGTAGTACTGTGTTAGAGATATATTTGGTAGCATAGATTGCCCGGGATTAGATAGAGTTATTTTCATCTTATCTCTAGAAGGTGTCTTGTCCTCCAAGTCTTGTACTCAATATATACTCGCCCTCGATGATCAATAATACATCCATCATATTCCGCAACAATCCCTCTCTATCCTTCTAACATGGTATCAGCCTTATCTCGATCCTAAACCCTAGCCGCCGCCGCTTCCGCACCCGCGCGCCGCCCCCGGGGCGGTCGGCCTCCATGACCGCCATCGGGGGCCACGCCGCCCGTACATAGGGTTCGTCCGCCGGTCATGTTGACCGGCTGCCCTAGAGAGTCTTTTTCCTGAGCCCTTGCTCCGGATTTTTCTCTCTCCCGCCGGTCACCTTGATCGGCGTTTTTCTTTTTGGTTTTCCGATCTATGCTTGATCGGTTTGCGTCGCCCGCCGCCGCCGTCGACCCCCGCGCGCCTCTACTTCGACCCCGGCGTGACCAGCCAGCTTTGCCACGCGCGCCGAGGCGGCCCGTCAGGGCCAGCCGCCGTCCGCGCGTCGGCCCGCCCGTCGCCCTGCGCCGGCCGTCTCCGCCCTGCTCCGACCGGGACTCCTGCATCGCCCCGACCCGGTGGCCTCGCGCCATGCGGCGGCCCATCATAGCCGTCGTTCGCGCGCCGGCTCACCCATCGATCCACGCCACCCACCTCCGCCGCGTCTGCATGGCGGCCCTGTGGGTCTTCCTCGCCGGCCTCGTCCCCGACTGCGTCGGGCCGGCTGCGTCAGGTTCGTCGGCTGCCTCAGCTCGGGTGTCGCTGCTAGGTTGGTCGCTCGGGCCTCGCTGCCCGAGCGCCGGCCCTATTTTGGCAGCCCGGGTGCCGGCGCTGGCGCGCTCGTCCGCACGTCGTCCCATGCCGTCCCTCATCGTCGGCCTCATCTTGGACTCCGCCGCCACCCCGCCTCCACCGAGCGGCGTCCCCGACCTCGCGCGCGATCGGCTTGATCACCCGCTCGTCGCCGCGATCCGCCTCATCTACGCCACGCGACCGACTTGGCCGTCAGTTGCGCGTGTCTCCGCAGGTCCCGTGAAGATCGTTCCCGAGTTCAGCGCACCCCTCCACCGATCGAGCAACGGGCTGTCGCTGCGTCGCCCTGTCGGGCCGCAGCCCCGTGGTTCTCCTCGCGGCTGCATCGACTCGCGCGTCGCCGCTCCGTCGCCCCTTCAGGCCGTAGCGCCGTCCCCGCCGCCACCCCGAGGCTGTCCTCGCGGTTGCACCGACCCGCGCTCCACCGCTGCGCCGCCCCTTCGAGTTGTAGCACCGCGGCCCGCGGTTCCCGCTGCCGCCCCGAGGTCTTCCCGCCCCGCTTGCTGCCGCCGCTGCGTCGCCCCTTCGGGCCGTAGCGCCGCGGCCCGCGGTCCACCGCCGTCCCCACGCGTCGACCTCTCGTGGTATGCGTCGCACCGCCTCCCTTGGCGCGGTAACGCCATCGTCCGCACCGGTCTTCTTCACGCTGTCGGGTTCCTCGCCTACTTCGAGCACCGCCGCCGCACTACTAACTAGCCGCTGTCGCCGCTCTTCTTCGGCTGCCACCGCCGCCATCTCCGTAGTCGCCGCCGCCGTCCACCCCCTTCATCTTCGTCCAGCACCAGCCCATCGCCAGCGTCGCCGTCATCTACCCCGACCACTTCGTCTACTCCGACCACCGTTGGTGACATCGGCCCCGCGCTGATGGACGCCACAATCGTCATCGAGTTCCTCTCTGCTGGCCCCTCCGACTTCCCTGACATGGCGTACAGCTCGTCCAGGTCCCTCGTCTACGCATGCCCGGTACTAGCAACACCGGTGCATGCCTTCGTCCACGACGTGTCCCTGGGCCTGGCAATCCTGGAGCGGCGCTTCGTCAACTTCGTCTTCGTCCGTCTACGCATGCCCGGTGTTGGCAACACCGATGCGTGCCTTCATCCACGACGTGTCGCCGGGCTTGGCAAACCCGGCGCGACGCTTCGTCAACACCGTCTACCTCCCGGCGCACCCCTACTTCGACACCACTGTGCCCATGACTAACTCGGCGCCTCCTTGCGCCCGCGGCTCCACGGCGACCCCCTCGACACCGGCTACCCCGACTCGACATCGACCGCGGCGTTCTTCGCACGGCTACCTCGACCACAGCTCCACCACCCTACGCTCTCGGCTACCTCGACATCGGCACAAAGGGTTATCATCCGCTTGAGCAACTCGTCGGCTTCCTCTACAGTCAATGCATCCGCAATGCGACACCGTCCGCGACGCTTCCGCTACGACTGCGGGAGGATGTCAGTCCGTCGGCTGCTATTCTCTCTAGTCTGACCGTCCGCGACGCTCTTGTTGTTCGCAACGCTAACGCTACGACTGCGGGGGGATGTTAGAATTATATTTGGTAGTAGAGATTGTCCGGAATTAGATAGAGTTATTTCCATCTTATCTCTAGGAGGTGTCTTGCCCTCCAAGTCTTGTACTCAATATATACTCGCCCTCGAGGCTCAATAATACATCCATCATATTCCGCAACAATCTCTCTCTATCCCTTCTAACATACTGGATGGGCACCACCAGACGGAGAAATGGTATTGGATGAATAAGTTAACAACGGTTTTGCTGCTTGTCACGCAACTGAACTTGCGATATCAGTCAGTCGATTATCCACACGTAGCTCCGGGCCTGAAGACGGTGAAAACGGGGCGAGCGCAGCAAGGCGCAGGGACGCCAGCTAGGCCCGGGATGGGAATGACCCTAGCCAGGGACGTCGCAAAAGCGGCACCCCAGTTGGAAGGGTGCCAGAGATTGATGTGGGGCATCGCAGGCCATGGATGGCGGCAGCCAGTGGGCTAGACGGTGCTGGATCGGGCAATGGTGGAAGAATTTGGCAGGATGAAGCAAAAACAGGCCACCTGTTGTGCTGGAATATTGTCTATTTTTGGTCCAGCCCAATAACAATTTCAGAAATTCCTCAAAAATCCTAGAGACCCACGCAACCCATTCGTGCAAGGCAAGAGGTGGAACTAAATTTTAGTCCCACATTACTAGTTTGGTGGGAGTTGGACCTCCTTATAAGTGAGGATGTTTTCCCACATGTATGAGCATGAGAACAAGAGGAACATTCACGCGCGCTCCTCCTCTGCCGCCCACCTTGTCACGACGCGCCGCGGGTTGCGGGAATGAGCCGACCTGATGTCTAAATTTTTGCCACGCACGACTGGTATACGAAAGGTCACACGGAAGTTGAAAAGATTTTTGCTATAGTGGAGACTGAATGTGAATGGCTCATCCTTTCGGCTGCTGGCTGTTCACTTCGCCTCCCTCTCTTCGTTTCACCTCCCGTCGCTGCCCTCTCGGCTACTTCTCCTGTGCCTATAAAAGAGAGTTCGCTCCTCTTGAGAGAAACACACCAGAACATCTTCTTCCTCTCGCCACCGAGTTCCTGAGCACTGAGCTACTGCTACGGTCTTCCCCATCCTGGCTTGCGGCGTGCACCGCATGTCAGGACAGTAGGCCTCCGAAACCCCACCGCTTTGAGTCCTATACAGGAGAAGGGTGATAAGGTTTTTGGGGAGCGCTCCGCGCGACTACTGACTTTATGAAAATTCTTTTTTTATTAAAGTTTTTAACAAAAAAAATACTTTGATAATTTTAGTTAATATTATTTTGATTCTTTTTAGTTGATTCTTTTTGCTATTGAAGAATATTATAGTTTTGTTTTAGTTGATCATAACAAAATATGTTAATTGATTCTTTTTAGTTCATTCTTGAACCTGGGTAATTGGTGCAATAAACCCAAATTGCAAGTACCGTGCCTTGAACCTGGGTGGGTGGAAAGGCATCAGCCCCTTCCCACCACTAGGCTATGGCTTATTCTGCGCATGTGCTAAAAAGTTGAGAGAGTTACGGGAAAAACTGGATGCACTTCGTTCACAAACTGGACAATCACTTTCGAAGTATCAGGGTTTCGGACGAAAACTAATATATAACAAAAGGGATTTCATTTCTTGACATGTAACTACAGTGATATTCTCGTACTCACCACTATAGAGTATGCAGTCATTAGGGAATGCATGTATCTTCTGCATCTCCAATCCTAGAGGGCAGAGAACCTTCTTTACTTCGTACGTACTGTCAGGCAATTCGTTATCCTTTGAAAGCTTCTTCTTCATAATTTTCAGTAGCTTCCCAAATCCGTTGTCAGATACACCATTGTCTGCCTTCTATTGCAGCAAATCCAGTGTGATACCGCGAGCTTTGTGTTGCCATCTTCGCAATTTGGGTACAACCCTTGTTGTGATCCTCTAACATGCGATCGAACTTCAACTTCAACCCTTGTTGTGATCATCTAAGCAATGCTCTGTTGAGCATACCCTAGAAAGACACAATCCACTGTCTTTGGTCCAAGTTTGCGTTTCTTAGGAATAGGAATATTGACCTTTGCCAAACATCTCCAAGTGCGCAAATAAGAAAGTGATGGTTTTCTCCCAACCCACTCCTCATAAGGGGTTTTCTCCTTATTATTGTTAGGAACTCTATTCAGGACATGACATGAAGTCAATAGAGCCTCCCCCCACCATGCCTTAGATAAACCAGCAGTGTCTAACATGGCATTCACCAAGTCAGTCAATGTACGGTTTTTCCTCTCGGCAACTCCATTTGATTGAGGTGAATAGGGAGGCGTCCTCTCATGAATAATACCATGTTCCTCACAAAATTCATCAAATACTTTGGGAAAATACTCTCCACCACGATCGGACCTAAGACGCTTGATCTTTCTCTCTAGTTGATTTTCAACTTCAGCTTTATAGATTTTAAAGTAGTCTAATGCTTCATCTTTAGTTTGCAACAAATAAACATAGCAAAATCTAGTCGCATCATCAATCAAAGTCATGAAATATCTCTTTCCATCTTTTGTCAACACACCATTCATCTCACAAAGATCAGAATGTATGAGTTCTAGAGGTGCCAAGTTTCTCTCCTCGGTAGCCTTATGAGGCTTTCGATGTTGCTTCGATTGCACACAACTATGGCACTTAGAATCTTTGGCAACAGTGAAATTCGGAATTAAACTCATACTGGATAGCCGAGACATTAAACCAAAATTAATATGACATAAACGAGAGTGCCAAATACTTGCATCATCATTAACACTAGCACAAATTTGGTTTACTGACTTATTGCAAAAATCTGAAAGGGAAAAGCGGAACAAGCCTCCGCACTCATAGCCTTTGCCTATAAATTGTCCAAATCTTGACATGATTACTTTATTCGACTCTAAAACTACCTTAAACCCATCTCGACATAGAAGGGAGCCGCTAACTAGATTTTGTTCATAGTAGGGACATGCTGCATGTTCCTTAATTGCACGATCTTTCCCGAAATAAACTTCAGATCCACCGTGCCAATGCCACAAACAGAAGCATGTGACCCATTCCCCATTAGGACGGAAGAATCCCTTGCGACCTGATAAGAAGTAAACAGGGAGACGTCAGCACACACATGAACGTTAGCACCCGAATCAATCCACCATGAAGATGATTGAAATACTGAAAGCACAATAGGTAAATTACCATACCCATCGGTATTGCTAGCGGTCACCATGTTGATATTCTTGGAGCTCGTTTTCCCTCTGCGGTCTGCACGTTCAGGGCATTCCTTGAAAAAGTGTCCGGGCTTCCCACAGGCGTAGCACTCTAGCTCAGCCTTGTTGAACTTCTTCTTCTTGAAGGTAGTAGTCTTGGTAGGCTTGTTGAAAACAGGTTTGTTTTTCCCTTTGTTCTTGTTTTGTGGGTACCTCTGCACCATATTGGCGGTAGGCTGAACATCACCTCCTTTCTCAGTAGTGTCTTTAGCCCGAGCTTTTTCTTCAGCATCAAGAGATGCAATCAGATTTTCAACTGATATCTCCTGTCTCTTATGTTTCAGAGTTGTGGCAAAATTCCTCCACGAAGGAGGCAACTTTGCAATCATGCACCCAGCTACGAATTTGTCGGGTAGAACACACTTAAGGAGTTCAAGTTCTTTCACAATGCACTGTATCTCATGAGCTTGTTCAACCACAGAACTGTTATTCATCATCTTGTAGTCATGAAAACTCTCCATGATGTACAGTTCACTGCCTGCATCTGTTGCGCCGAATTTTGCATTCAGTGCATCCCACAGAGTCTTTCCGTCATCTATGTGCATATACACATCACACAGACGGTCAGCAAGAACACTCAGAATGCATCCCACAAACATAGTATTGGCTTCCTGAAATTTTCTCTGATCTTCGTCAGACATTCCCTCTGGAGCATCAACACTAACGTGGAAAACTTTCAGAGCAGTAAGCCAGAGCGTGGTCTTCACCTGCCACCTCTTAAAGTGCACACCGGTAAATTTATCCGGCCTCAGTGCATCAGCGAATCCAGCCATAGTTAACTCAGGAAATTGCCTACAGTTAGGTTTTTGGATTGTTGGAAAATTAGGCAAGTTCATGATTAATTCCAGTAAATAAATCATGACTAGAACAGATACTAGCATGCAACAATCTAGCAAACTAGAAGAACAACAAGACATGCATAACAGCAGCGAACACGAAACAATAGCTGTAGAGACAGACATGAACAGATAATGTTGGATGTACTATTCGTTAGCTATTGTGGGTGCCACGGTGTTGATGACGATGTTGGCGACGATCTGCTGCTGACGGCGATGAAGACGACGATGAGTAGCACCGCCCGACTTGGACGGAAGACGACCCGTAATGACGAATTTGAGCAGTCGCGCAGAGCGCTTCCCAAAAACCTAATTCGTCCTCTTCCGGTGTAGGATCGCAAGGACGAACGGTTCCGGAGACCTGCTCTCCCACGCGCCGATGCACGCCGGATTTGGGATGAAGTAGACTACGACGGCGGCGCAAGTTGCGAGATAAGGCAAAACCCTAGGTGTTTTTCGTACGCGCCGCCTCGCCTCGCCACGCCACGGCCAGGCGAGGCGAGCGAGCGGGCGCGTGTGGTCTTTCCTTTCTCTTCTCACACATCACTTAGAGTGGTGGAGAGAACCCATTATATAAAGAGGTCCAACTTTTCTTCAATTCCGGGGTGGGACTAAACTTTAGCACCACCACTTGCTATTTTACACACGAGCTTTGAGATTTCAGAAATTGCTATGAGCCTAGCCCATCAATTCTAACCATCAAGATCGTTTTTATTGCACCAGACGTTACTTCACCGTGAGAGGCGACAGCGACAATGACGGCAAGGGCGCCGCGTACATCCGACTAGCTTAGTCACTGGTCAAAGAAGAATCCAGGAGAGCTTCTTTGTGTCTTCTTCGGATCTTGGAAGATCTCCGTCCATCATTGTTGCACTGTTGATTAACCTGGCTTCGAGTTTCCACGACAAGACGCACGTAGGGGTACGTATTATATTGATAATCTGCCTTTTATTTGCTGCTTTCTGTCCTAGATCCACCATTCTCGTTTAGTTGCAAGAAGACTAGTCTCGGATTCCAATTATTAAACTGCATTCTTATTTCTTTCTGTGCTCTTCTGCCTTTTGGCGTCGTCTCCTCTTCTTTTCGTTTGCACGCTTGCTTGCGTCTCTTTTTGTTTATTTTTGTTGGTGTGATTTTGTAGCGATTCTCCAACGATGACGTAAATGACTAGACCACTGTGATACTGTCCCTCTGTTTAAGAATATGTTCGTACCACTGCACCAGACGACGTGAGACCAGCATATGCGTGCATGCATGCTGCTTTACAATTACTACAACGCACAACGTGTTTTTTTTTTTTTGAGGAGACAACAACGCACAACGTGTGCGTTGAAGAAATGCCCCTTGCCAGTACGGTATATTGTAGTCGTACGAGTGTCTGATTACTCTCATCGATCAGTTCGGTAGAATTGCAGTACTGCCGTCCATTTATGTACGTACTGAATGGACGTGTTATCTAAAATTTTAATTCACTGGAGAAGCGTGAGTTAAGGATGGAAGAGACAACTGAAGAAGACACCCTTTCGAATCCAAGCTACACAAAGTGTAAGAGCATCTCCACTCCTCCCCCCCCCCCCCCCCCCCCCAACAGGCCCCCCCAGGGCTCTTTTTTACCGTCGGCGTCTAAAAATCGGCCTATCGCGTCCGCAGTAGCCCAAATTTCGCCGGTTAGGGCTGAAACTGGAGCCGGCGGACTCAGGCCGAACCCGGCGCGCTGGGTGCGCCCGGGGGCGCCGGGGGAAGCGTTTTTGGCGAGAAAGTCCCGCGGGCCCGCCGAGTCAGCGACCAGCTGCGTCTCGTCTTCCTCATCGCCTTGTTTCCCGTGGGGAATCAATACTAAGGCTGCCATCAGCCTTAGTATTGATTCCCCACGGGCAGCGCAGTGATGGCCCGGCGACGCGCCGTCCCCCTCCCGCCACACGTACACATACTATGTCCCCCCCCCCCACCCCCCCCCGCCCACCCCCCCGCGCCCCCCCCCCGGGCCGCCACTCCCCCTCCCCCCCCCCCCCTTCCCCCCCGCCATTGCCCCCCCTTTCCCCCCCCCCCTTATTCCCCCCCCGATTCCCCCCCTCCCCTCCCCCCCCCCCGCTTCCCCCCTCCCGCCCCCTCCCAATTTCGCCCCCCCGCGCCCCACTATGTGGTCCCCGCGCGCCCGCCTGCCGTATGGCCCCCCCCCCCCCCCCCCGGCGGCTATAAAAAGCCACCCCCTCCTTGCCGGTGGTCGCACTCACCTTCGCCCGCAGTTCCTCTCTCCTCGCCGCCGCCCCATCCCGTCTCTCTCCCCCCGACACCAGCCACCCAGTCTACATCCTCCCGATGATCGAGCGCTTCCCCGGCGACGGTGCGGCGGCCAACGGCTTCGGCCGCCGCACCCTGCACGAGTGGGAGCCGCACCTCCTCCACCAGGCCAACTACCCGGCGCCAGCTGACATGCGCGCGCCGGGGCGGTGGAGGCTCAGCGCCGGAGGCGTCCCAGTCCCCCCGCAGCCCGACGCCGTGCACCCCGCCTACTTCCACGACGAGATCGAGCGCGTCCGGGTCTCCCTGCCGGAGGACGTGCGCGGCCTCCCGGATTACGCCGCCGACAACCACGCCAGCTGGGCGGCGTACTTCCAATGCCGCCACGAGGAGCAGCTCGCCTCCACCAACGACGCGCCGGTGAGGGGACGCCACAACGCCGACAGTCGCCGCCTGTGGTGGGGCGTCCCCGGGCGGACGCTACACTTCGTCCTCGGGCACCTCGAGGGCGGCAACCAACCACCGCTCCAGTACCAGGAGGCCCCGGCGTATGTCCCCCGCCGGAGCGGCGGCGGCATTTGGCTGCCGCAGCGCATGGCGGGTGGTTCGTCCTCCTCCTCCCACTCCCACTTGTCCGGATCGCCGGCGCTCAACAGCGTCAAGCCCGAGCCCATGGAGATGCTGCTCGGGCGGCGCACCCGCGGCGGCGCCCTCGTCATCAACGAGGGCAGCCGTGGATCCTCCTCCTCCTGCCTCGTCAAGCCCAAGACAGAGCTGGGGCTCGTCGTCGTGAAGAGCGAGCATGGCGACGCGGCCGCCCTAGACGACGAGACCGCAATCAAGTGGGCGCGCGAGGACTACGTCCGGCTGGAGAAGGAGCGACAGCGCCGCGCCCTCGAGGAGTCGCCGCTCGTCGCCGCGGCCGCGACGAGGGCGGCGTCATCATCCTCGAGGACAGTGACGACGAGGACGCACCACCGCCGCCAACCAAACCCGTCCGCCAAGGCGACGCAGGGCAGGGGTGCAGCACGGACGGCGGCGGCGTGAAGAAGGAGGCCGACGGCGGCGGCGACGACTACAGCGCCTTCGGCACGTTCTTCGGCCTGTAGGCGGCGCAGTAGTTTTTTATTTTTTTAGTTTCCAAATTATGTTTTTTAAGTTTTTATGTACAAATATCAATGAAATCGCCTAAATTTGTGTTGAATTTGGCCGAATTTTGTCGTGTTTGGCCGAATTTAGTTTTCAAAAAGACGGCGTCTGGGTTGGGCTTCAGGTGGCGGTTGGGAAACCACCCGCCCCCACGCCGAAAATATCGCCGGCGCGCCCCCAGGCGGCGATATTTCAGGCGTTTGAGGGGGGCCGAACGGCTGGAGATGCTCTAAATGGCTAGGCTAATCGATACCTCGCCAATTTTGATCTCAATGTCCAACTCGTCCCTAGCTAGCTAGTATTATTTTTGTGATCCGTGTCTCCTCCTTCTCTTGTTTAATTTCTGACTCCGCCCCAATTAGTAACTCGGTAGTATTATACTATTGTCATGACAAAAAAGGAAATGTAGATGTTCACTCACTGAGCTAGTGTAGTTCTACCCATGTTAAGCTTTTCTTTTGCGGGTTACCCATGTTAAGCTTGAATCCGTCCATACGTACAAACTAAAGTTGAGTGCGAAAAAGACTGAGAAGATGTGTCGATCGACTCGAGCTTAAGCGTGGAACACTCGTGCAGCCCAGACATAACATGCTCAGTTTGGTAGTGCAACTAGGAGTCGGGGTCCAAGTGATAAACCAATTAATAATGACAAAAAAGACGCGTAAATAATGCTGATTGAGCATAGTGTACGGACTGTAATAATTCTAAACATGTTAGTACCATCAATTATTTAGGGATTGACATTAGGTAGGATATAAATTAATTACGTGTTGAAATTAGGTAGTAGGATATAAGTAACATGTAATTACGTGATTTGCGCTGATATTGATGTTCGGTATGGTATTAATTGCATGCTAAACTTGTTGAGCGATCGCAATTAGAGTAATATTGGTTGTTTGATTGACATGGTTTAATGGTCGAGATTAATTTCATTTGCCTCTTTGGGTCTTTTCATATTGGTATAGATGCACGGACTTGATTATTACTATGAACCCGATTGGCATTCGACGTGTTCAGATCACACGAAGGCTATAAATTGGCATTGCTTTTGCCTCGCTATGGTAGAAAACGATGGAAGCTAACAGGTTTAAAGCTAGGCTAGCTTAAATGCAACGATGAAAATATATACACGCGTCCGCCATTTCGGGAACCGGCTGGATTGGCTTGTGCAGAGGAGACATAATACTAGCATATCTTCTCTTTGGCCTCCAAAGTGACAAAGTGCATGCACCCATCGCTGCCAAGCAAGATAAGATAGCTACTGCGATCGATCGATGGTGCAAGGCTATGCATGGCCGGCCACACATTTCTCTCTCCATAGAACGATCGAAGGAAGGAGCTGTTGTGATGAGTACTATTCATAGGTTGCCATCGCAATCATTTTTATTGGACCAGACGTTACACGATCGCGACGCCAATGACGAGGACACCGGCCGCATCCGATCTCGGTCACTCGTCAAGGAAGAATCTCACAAGATCTCCGTCCGCGTTTTTTGCGCTGTTTGAATAGTCTGGCTTCAGGTTTCCACGACAATACACACGTAGGGGTAAGTATTATATTGATCATCTGCCTTTTATTTGCTGCTTTCTGTCCTAGATTAATTCACCATTCTCCTTTAGTTGCAAGACTAGTCTTGAATCGATGACCGGCCGGAAAGAAAGACGGGTCCAAACTGCTTTCTGTCTTCTGCTTTTTATGGTCTCTTCTTCTTTTTGTTTGCACGCTTGCTTATGTCTCTTTTTGTGCAGTGTAGTATCTATATCTATATTCAATATAAAAAGACCCAAAGGGGCAGATCCAATTAATCTCGGCCATCAAATCATGTCAATCCAACGACCTAGACTGCTTTAATGTCGAGCGCTCAACACGTTTAGCGTGTAGTTAATTTCATGCCAAATATAGTGCTAATCACATAATAACACGCAAATAATATCCTACTTAATATCCGCATGCATTTAATATACTTCCAAATTAACGTGCATTGCACGTACACATTGACTAGTAGTGCAAAAAAGTCTGGTCGGTGTTCGCACGGTAAAATTTCTGGTCAGGGTCGGTTTTGTAGGGATCGTGCAACAATCTCTATCTATCCATTGGATCGATCGGAATCCACTTTTTGCACTTCTTACGTAATCTGCAACGGTCCCATTTTTTATTAATATTTTTTTCATTTTTTTACTGTTCCTCGCGACTGAATTTGAGCTGTAGAAGATCACTTAGGATACTGCGTACGTACTCAATTATCTAAGTGCGTCTTGTATCTCTGTATGTATCTCTCCGCTCTATTGCTTGCATCCTACATCGCGGCCAGATTGGGCGGATAGAAATAGAATACACAAATCATGCGAGTTCGTTCCAGATTAAGTACTCAATTAACTGTACTTAACTCGGTTGGTAGTACATTCATTAGCACAAGGGACATGCACACCCGGCTTCCTGCTGTTTGCAAGTTGCAACTGCAATTTTCAGGTACATGCTTTTTTTTGGGGGTAATTTTCAGGTACATGCTGATGGATGCAAGTTGTGAGAAGTGTGTTGCGCCATAATTGCGATGCTAATCAGCGATCATGTACTATCTACTACAGTACTACTGGCTAGATTGATGTATATCAAGGATAGGTTGGTCCCAGAAAGAACAAATCTCCCAATAAAAGAGGTAACAGATTCGTCTCGGATTCTTCTGGTGATCTTGTGCATCGGCGTGACAGTTGCATATCTGAACCGACCGATGACCGTGGAGATACGTGGTAATGGCGACTGAAATGTCGACCGCTACTGTAATCGATGACAAAATGTTGGTTCAGCAGAGTGTACGGACTGTGTACACGTACAGGTCGATGTAGGCCGAGAAAACACAGATAAAACCTTCGAGCCAAGCCTAGCGCATGCAGCAGGTATAGGGGTCGTGGTCCGATTGATAAATGGTCCAGCGATCTGGTGCATCAATGTGACAGTGGCAGGTCGATCTGGATGGACGACTACTTTTGGAGCACTGAACATTTTCGTTTTTTGTGTTGGTTGTTACTCTAGATAATTAAGTTTACGTGTGATGACTGAAAATTTAACACCCAACATGCTGTGTCGTTTTTTTGTTTTCAATCCAAGATAAATAGATTCAACACCGACGTGTATGGCGTTGGTGATGATACGGTGCGGTCTATCTCTCGCTCCATCGCTATCCTTTTCGGGTGGATGGATCCTTCAATTGAATACGACTAATTTAATTGTTTTGCAAAGGAATTCTTGAAAAAACAAGCAATATTTTTTTAATGAAAAATCAAGCAAGAATTGAACATTAAGTCAACACACGGCTGGAGATGGTCTTCAAACTGTTAACAGAGCGAGTGAGAACACAATCCATAGAGACGTGTCCGGGTATCGTAAGTAACTACCATGAACAAGACGGTAAACTAATGTCCTTTTCCTATCTACTCCTACGTACATTGTATTTAAATATCCAGATATTAATTTGAAAATCTATGTCCGGCAATTTGTGAAAAATAATAATGATCATTTTGAGCTAGAGATAAATCACACATCAAGTGCCGATACTAAAAAATATTAGCATAAGAAAGGGTTGATTCAAAAAAAAATCACACACCAAGCCTTTCCATGGTCAGAGTACAATAAAAGAACTGTAACTTTGTAGAAATTTGTAAGTTTTAGTAAAAAAGTGTAAGTTTTAGTGAACAAGTATATTTTAAACTATAATTTACATGTGTGTTTTTTATTTCTCTATACGCATGGACTGGATGCTTGGTAACACCTTGTTCATTTCACTGATGAATGATGTTACACGTACGATGAAACCTGTACGATCATTGTATGACAACTAATATGGTTCATTGATGTTCTAAATTTGATGCTCCATATTAGCATTGTACAAATGTCGGATGGTAAAATGCACAACATTTTCGGTCATTGATATCTTCTGTCTCACTTTCTAAGAAAACGATGGAGGCTAATTAATCGATTTAAAGCAGCGATGGTAATTGGCGCCCAAGTCCGCCCGACATCCCTGGAACCGGCTAGGGATTGGCGCGAGGAGGGGAGACATACTCCAACTTCTTCTCCTGGGCCTCCAGAGTGCATGCAATGCACCCATCGCTGCCAATCAAGATAAGATAGCTGCTGCTGAGTCGAACGATTTGCTGCAATGCATGGCCGGCCTCACATTTGACATGACCAATATATACGCATGCACGGATCAGTGCAAGTCACCCCCACATCCTGATTGTTTCTTGCCCGGCTTCTAATTGATTCTGGCCTCATCTTTTCTTTTTTTGCGGGTGAGATTCTGGCCTTATCTTTCTCTCCAGAGAAACAAGG
This sequence comes from Thinopyrum elongatum, assembly GCA_011799875.1. NCBI lineage: Eukaryota > Viridiplantae > Streptophyta > Magnoliopsida > Poales > Poaceae > Thinopyrum > Thinopyrum elongatum. The sequence continues at coordinate 738,709,164 of CM022298.1, read as the reverse complement.
AACGTACGGTAGCTACTGCGGGGAGGAGTACTATTATTCATAAGCAGCAGTCAATATCATTTTTATTGCACCGGACGTTAGATGATCGCGAGACGTGACGGCGATGACGAGGAGGACACACGGGACGTGTCCGCCTTGGTCATTGGTCAGAAAAAAAAGTGAAAATTTTCTTTCTGTCTTCTCCTTAATTTGGAAGATCTTTGTCCGCCTTTGTTGCACTGTTGAATAATTTGTCTTCAAGTTTGCACGACAAGGCACACCTAGAAGTATGTATTATATTGTTCATCTTCGGTTCGCTGTTTTTTGTCCTTAGATCCTTCTCCTTCAATTGCAAGGCTAGTCTTGGATCAGTGACGGGTCCAAACTGTATTCTTGTTTCTTTCTGCCTTCTTCCTCTTTTCCTTGCACTTTTGTAGACTTGTAAAGCAGTCTGGTCGGTGTTTCGATGACTGTCTCTAAATAATTACTTGTCTGGTCGGTCATGTGGGGATCCTGCAATGATCTCTCTTTCACTATCTACTGGATCAATCGGATCCCACTTCGCATTTCTTATGTAATCCGCACGGTGCATTTGCTGCTTTCCGTTCATGCAAAGACTGACTGGTACCAGTTTTGCAGCTTCTAGAAGATTTGCATCTGCATGCAGATGGGTGTTCAGACGAGAAATGCTCCACGTACGGATGTTTACTTAAGTTTACAAGCTGATTCTTGAGTTGGCATGTTTTAATTGGATTAAGGGTGAGGCTGTGAAAAGAAGTTAAGGAAGCTGTACGTAGCTGTCCTGTAAACAGTCCGTAGGTGTAGCATTTTTGGTGTTCAGACAATCATGCCCTTTGCATACATGTCTAGACTGCTAAATATGGAGTAAAATATTACTCTCTTTGTACAGAAATATAAGAGAATGATCTAAACGCGTTTATATTTCTTTACAGAAGCAGTACTAGTACTAGTACTGCCACTGCCCCATGCGTGCATGCAGCTTTCAACACACAATGTGTGTGTCGAAGAAACGTACGTAACCCTGCCTCTTGCCAGTACATACGCTGTACGTCGTACAAATGTCTGAATACGTACTCTCGTCAATTCGTTTGGTAGCATTGCAGTATTGTCGTACATACTTGCGTACATACCAGCATATGTATTTACTGAATGAACGTGTCATCTAAAAATTTAATTCACTGGAAAAGTGGGAATTAATAAGGACGAAAGAGACAACCGAAGAAGACACCCATTCCAATCCAAGCTACACTACAGACAGCGCCATGGTCACTAGCTAAAGCTAGGAACGAGCAAGAATGTTCTTCTCTCTTCTTCTCTGTTTCTGTTTGTGATTGGTAACACAAGCATCGTGGCCGAAATGCCAGCACAAAACGCGTGCTACTGGTCTCCAAGGATACGGCCGTTCGACCTCGATCTATCGCTACATTGTGTGGTTTCCTTTTCATGTCCCTAGCTAAGCTATCTTCTTGCGATAGTGGAAGGATGTGTGAGTTGGTTGCTGTCCCGTCCTCTAGTGTGCCTATATTTCATACAATACCATGATGAACCGGCAGAAGTAATCGAATGCCAAGAGAGAGTGGTCCAATTGACACTTTTTTGTTTGCCACACAAATACAACATGGCAACATAATTGTATAGAAACAATAAAAAAGGACATATCAATAAGGTCATGCAATCATTTTAAATTCACGCTTCTACGTCATCCTGCTGCACACCATCGAGCACCCGAGCCTCCACCTGATACACACCACTGGGCGCCCTGCTTGCCTCCACTAGTCGCACAGGTCAGCCTTCTGCGTCACTATGTGCCGCGCTGTTGAGCCCTCCGCTCGACGCTTGCTAGGTTTCAGGGATGAGGAATGAAGGAGCGCCTGATGAGTTAAATTTAACTATACCTTTCTACGTATTACACTTAATACAATTGTTCATTTGATATTACAACAAAATATTTCATATTTCATAACCTTTTCAACCATAAGAATACAGTTTTTCACCAAAGCCGATGACAAAGCACACAGTATCATGGTACATGATACAATTTAATTACTACATCTACATTGCATAATATCATACACTACTGTCCTATTATCAGTTTATTTATTTACTTGTGGAAGGGTAGAAAAGGCCATCTTAATTTTACTGATCGAGTAAGATCTCCAACTGATTCGAGTTTCCTTTCGGTCTGGAGATCCCCGAGCTAGACCCGACTTGTTGAACAACGCACGCAGCAGCACGTTGACATCGAAGGATCTAATGTGGTTGCATGTATGCATCACTACACTGCTGCGTGCGGGATAAAATATTACCACCAGACGTGTGAGACCTACATGCACGCGTGCAGCTTCAGAACGCACAACACACGTCTCTCATCACTCTCGTCCATCTGCTTATTGGGAGAAAATTGCTTCTATACCATCGACAACATCTGCAATGGCTCATTTGCCATCCAACAAAGCTTCAGTACTTATATACCAAAAACAAACAAATTCTATTGCTTATTTGCCATTGCCGTTAGTCTACCGTTAGATAGTCTCCGTTTTCCTGTCAGCTTTCTCATAAATTCCAAATTTACCCTCATTTTAGATTTTAAAAAAATTAACTCACGCACGCACCCGACCCTTCCATTCTCCACGACTCCACGCACGCGCCCGACCATCCCCAATCTGCACACACACACACACTCGACGCAAGAAGAGAGCTCGCCTAACAGCCAAGCAATGGCCAGTCGAAGCAAAAAAAAAAAAAACTTGAAACTGTGAAATTCTCTAAAATCTCGTGTATTATTTATGTATTGCACCTCTTCATGTGTATGCTATTTTATTTAGAGACTTGTTTGTGTGAACAACATATTTCGGTTGTGGTATTTTGGTTCTGGATGATGTGAACTTGGTACTGATTGTGTAAGATTTAATATGGTGTTTGCTGAATCTCTTCTAAATGATGTGAATTTTCTTGAGTATTACTCTGTTGCTGGAATTATTTATATGCTAGAATTGTTAGATAGTCACTATATTTTTGCTCGAATGCTGAAAATAGAGGGCGAATGCTGGGAAAATACACAGGAGCTCCTGGGTGCTCCACACCCCTATACGAAAAATAATCATAAAAAATATCCAAAAAATCAAAAAAATCTGAAATTTGGGGATATCAAACCTGGGTTCCCAATCTACTCCCGTGTGAAATTTCATGAAAAAATTCCCAAAAACGTATCCGTGGCGAAGGAAATATTGTCCGAACAAAAATCTATCCAAACAGTTTTTTTCTATACATAGGAAATTTTTGTCTTTTTTGCCACGAATACGTTTCCTGATATTTTTTCACAAAATTTCACACGGGAGTATATCGGGAACCCACGTTTGATATCCCAAAATCTCAGATTTTTTTTTCAAATTTCTTGGTATTTTTTTGAATGAATTGTTAGTCCGCACCCGAGTGCTCCAAATCCTCGTCCGCGAATGCTGTCAGTTTTTTTTCTGGACATGTTTTACAGTTGCTTGCTTATTTGCCATTGAGGGCAGGACAGTCATTTTGGGCACTTACCGGACTGAGATAACGCTAGACTAACTGCTAGTGGTATATAAGCAATAGAATTTGTTTGTGTTTAGTATATAAGCACTGGAGCTTTGTTGGATGGCAAATGAGCCATTGCAGATGTTGTCGATGGTACAAAAGCAATTTTCTCGCTTATTGGACATGGAACTACGTAGTGTGCATACGTGTCATTTCACTGGAAATTAATAAAGAAAGAAAGTGTTCCCTGGTACACAAGACACGGGCCACGAGTCTCAAGCATTGAGAAAGCACGTGATGCACGTACAAAAAAAGTATAAATATAGTATGTTCCAACAAAAACAAATGGTCTGTTTTTTTCTTTTTTGAGCAAAACAAATGGTCCGAGAAACAGAAAACGAGTACAGGAAGGTTGCATGCAGAGCCCGGTCCATGAGAACAGGGCATCTGCCGAGCTGACACTCACATGCAGAACAAGCACATCGTGGCCCAATAGTTTTCTCACGACGGTAACCTTGGAAAACCCTATTTGACGTGTGTTGCGTCAAACTGTCACACGTTGGCGCAGAGGGCGATCAGTTTGGCCAGCACATTTTAAACGTGTACCATACTTTCGATTTTAAGAACGCCCTGGAAGGTTTCAGCCTCGGTTATTACATTTTGGCAAAACTTCTAGAAGCTTTCTCAACCGGGTTTTTTTTTTCTGTTTGTTGTTTTATAGGATTTTCTTTTTTTCCTTTTTTTTAACCTTTCCCCTTTTCTAGCTTATTTTTATTTTTCAAAAATTTTGTAAAAATTAAAATATTTAGATATTTCAAAAAAATATTGTCAAAAAATTGTTTAGAAATTCCAAAACATGTTCATGATTTCAATACAAATCTAAATATCATAAAATGTTCCAGTTTTCCCAAACATTCACAAATACAAAATATGTTATTGGTTTTTAATTTTTTTTGGAATTTGAAAAAATGTTCCTGTTTATAAAAAAAATGAAATTTTGTTTGGAATTTGAAAAAATGTTCCTGTTTTTCAAATTTTGTTCACAAATACAAATATATTTTCGGTTTCAAATTTTTTATTGGAATTTAAAAAAAAAACGTTTTCTAAAAAAAGACACGAGCTCCGAGACGGCGATCTTCCTGAGCTGTCGCCAGTAATCGCCGTACGGAGCGTACACAATGTCCCGGCCGCCGTTGGTGAGCACGCGCATGGTGGCGCTTAGGGGCCGTGTCGCGAACGCTAAGTCCTGGGTCTTCATCACCTCGCGAGCACCCCCCCGGTCCCGGGATGACACCACCAGCGTGGGCACCTCGCCAAGCCGGAGGAGCATCACCGGCCCGTGGCGCCGCGCTAGGTCACGCATCGCGCGGTGGGGGAGCTGCCCGACGAGGTGGTGCAGGCTACCGATCACCGGCAGCTGCCACGGCCCCGGCGGCTGGTTCGCTCTGCGCCGTCGGCTGCGGCTGGAAAGAAGCACAATACATAAGCCGGCGGACACGAAAGCTTTGCACGAAGGGCTGATTGTAAATTGCGCGAGGTTTTAAACTGCTATGCTGTACGTGCTCTAATTAATGACGCGCCGGGCCGATTCTTTTTTGAGAAAAAAAAACATGTAATGTTGGAAACATATTGCATTTAGGCCTTTTAGAGCATGGTTAATAGTACAGCCATCTGATGGCTATATGACATTGCCATGTCATCTATAACCAACCTTGTAGTCTTCAAGTATAATAATAAGATATAAAGATGTACTACTTCATTAATACATGGCCCACCTTCCACTCTCACGTAGTGCCTAGGAGCACGTGCTGCAGCTGGCTCTTAATCTGTAGCCGACTCCTCTTCTCTCTCCTCTTCTCTTCCCTCCATGTCAGCAGAAAAATAATATTTTAACCCTTACAGCCTGCTTACATAAATTTATTATACTTGCTCTTAGGCCTCTTCCAATGCATTGATACTTAGGTGGGATGCTAAGCACATTAAAAACCTTAGCAATGAATCTCTCCAATGCATAGGTGTTTAGCTTTTGTAGCAAAGTAATTGTTTAATAACTAAGCTCTTTCATGCATTGGATGGTAGGTCACTTTGCATAGGTCCACGCGCTTAACATCGTTTCTTTCTGGGGTCACCATAATACTCTCTCTCCTCTTTAATGGCCTTGCCATAATTATTATTTTTTGCTTATGTGGCATCCTTAGCACCTGTACACCACGGAGCACTAGGAAGGGCCTTAGTGAGCTGGCTGGTGAAGACACCTGACGTTGCTCTCCCGAGCGGCATGGGCGGTAAACTGTCACCATGGACGGCCCCACGTCTACCTTTCCTTCCCATCGCTATCATTGGAGGATGCCGCCGGCCAGAGCCCACACGACAGACGCTGGCGGCGGGGCTTCTCCCGGTGGTCTAGTAGTGGCTGGCGGCTGGTGTAGTCCGCACGTGGGACAGCCGTTGCAGTGAAGACATGTATTGCAAAACGTCGGCGTGGCATGGTGGCTCCCAGGCTCCCCGTTTGCTATCTGAGACGGCATCGCCAGGTCGTCTAGATCCCGTGGAGCTGCTCGACGCAACGGATTTGGAGCGATTGCACTCGACTTTGATCTGGCGGCGGTTGAGGCCAAGATGTTTCCATTCCCTAATGTGATGACCCATAGGATGCTAGTTGTGGGGTGGTGCTCTCTCGCGTCTCTCGGCGTAGCTCATGGTGTAGAATGTGTCGCTCAACGCGACGGCGCGGCTATGTTTCTGGTGGCTGATGTGGTCCATGGTGTGGATGCGGTGCTCGGGCGACCCGATTTGGGACGGTGCGGTGCAGTGGACCAGCTGGCCATTGATTATGGAGTTAAGGATGCCAGCGTAAGCCAGCATGGCTGCAGTCACAACGATGAGACAGTGGTTCCTGCTTGCATTATGACGTCGTTGAGGGTATCCTCGCTACAACCGGTGTCCTAATGCCCGGGTGCTCCATGTGAAACCCTAGAACCGACTGGATCGAACGATGATGGCATCGTTCTTGAGGACGGTTTTGGATGTGTGTGTGTGTGGGGGGGGGGGGGGGGGGGGTGGGGTGGGCATTGGTTGGTGAGAGATTTGTGTTGCAGCTGCCGCTTCTTTATCTCTCCGGTGTTCGCAGCGAGTAGAGGAGATCCTCCGTTGCGTGCGACATTGTGGAGGTGGTGTGCCAAGGCAATTCTCCTAATGCTGGCCAGTGGTTGGTCGACGGAGCTGGTGGTGGCAGATCGCGACCATGGTGATGCATTGACAATTGGTGATTTATTTTCCTGGGTCCTTTAGATTTTGGTGGTATTATCTTCTATCGTCCTGCAATCCGCATCACACATGTGAAGACGAATTCCACAGACGACTCCTCGCGACTGTTACCTTGCCTGGTGTGTGCACAGTTTTCCGCGGGTGGCTGGGTCCATGTACGGACCGCTTGCACTTACATCATCTTTGTTAGCTCTACGCTGCTCGGTGAGGATCAACGTTGCCTTCTTTTTGTTCCTTTTTTTTATCCGCCTAGACATAGTTTTGGTCTTGTATGACTTTGCTCTTGCCGACGTGACACTTTTTTTGTGTGCTTCGGAATACATTGTGTGCATTCTAGTCATTAAGATATTGGACGTATGATTATCGTGTTTTCTATCCCCTTAGTGCTTCACTATAAGTTTGTGCTGACTATTCAATATGGTGTCAGAGTTAGAGGGCCTCGAGTTGACGACCTTGGCCAAGGCACTACTTATAAAAATATTTGTAATCTACTACTAGATTGTACTTCTTTCTCCACCAGCTTAACCTTTTGCTGAACTAGTTTGTGTTATTATGAAGTATATTTCGTATTCTATATTGTTTGATATTGTAGATCTTCGTATAAATTTCTACATACTTGATCAAACTTAAAAGTGTTTGACTAACGACAATTCTAGAATACTTCAATTATTTTGGAACACTAGCTTGGAGGAAAACAACTATTATGATTCTTGGTGGCATAGCTGATCAATCTTCATGGATTGTTCTATGAAAAGTAGATTGAGTCTCATAGACTAGCCGACAATGGCGCGTCAATTGTGGGCTCAGCACTGGCGGGCGAGCCAATGGTCGTCAGTTGTGACTATCAGATGATAGTCCTATGAAGTCACCACTAAAACCATTAGCTATGTGTGGAGCGACCAGATCTCAAAGACACGCCGCTGACTGGAGATCTCCATAGATGGGTGCAAATGGTGGCTCATCAACTTTGTGTGCATCAAAGTTCCACCTTGACAGATGACGGTTTGGAGACAGGTGTTTATATGTAAACCATGGTCAATCAGTACTGTCGGGTTCTATTCAAGTGCTTCCTTTCATCCACATATGACTTTTAGCGCTTTGCAGTAACGGAAGCTATCTTCCACCACTCGCTGAGAGCATAGTGATCTAAATGCTCTTATATTTCTTTATGAATGGAGTACCTGTTTAGTAATATGTACCCCCTGTATATCAGCTAATCATTTTCAGAATAGGTCGATCCGTCGATTGTGTATGGAAGGAGCAGAATCCTTCGGCTGTCCGTGAACTAGCTTCGGCGAACCAACACGCCAGCCAGCGGCGGATGAATCGAGAACCGAGCAAATCAAGCCAAAGTAGCGCAACAATTACAGTACGTGAGTACGTCCACGCTTGCTTTCATCTGTTAATTGATTGGACGATGACCATGAATAGTTAAGCAGGGTTCCGTTGGCATCAACATGGTTCAACCAATGAGATGCCAATAGTGCCTTGCTTTCATATGTTAATTGCTTGGATGATGACAGTGAATAGTTAGGCAGGGTCCGATTGGCGTCAACTTGGTTCAATCAATGCGCCATAAGTGGCTGGGATGAATGATGTGAAAGGATTATTCCCTCCTAATTTTGGTTTTGAAAAGGCCTACGTGTATCCTTAGACCGCCAGTTTGATCAGTCTAATACAAATTGTATATCACAAAAATATCAGCAAAAAAACAAAATCGGGTCCAAACATTGCACAAACAGTAAACTTTTTCACAGACCCCAAATTTGTTTTTTTAGAGCTACTCGGATATTCAAATGCCATGAAATTTGGCACAGACATCACACACTTCGTCATCTTTCTCCACAAAAAGACTTGGAATTTTTTGCTTTTTTAGTATTTTTCATGATTTTTTTAATCACTCCCGGGCTCATGTGAGCCTGGGAGCCAAAACGCCTCACTCTGTAATGTATCGGTTATAATGCCTTACATAACAATGAGATATTTCATGGATCCATACCTATTCAACTTTTTTTTTCTTATGCTTATATTTATCATATCCATATTTTCCAAATTGAGAAATGCGACTTTAATCTTGGAACACTAAACGTCGAGATAAATTGATGCACATATGTACACAAGATGAAAATAACAAAATTCGCAATAAGCTATTGATGGAAATTAGAATTGCTAGATGGAGTGCGGAACTCACGGTCATACTGTCGTGGGTCCTTGGACGATGGCCGATGGGCGTCATACTATTGAAGACTCGAACTCAAAGGTAGGGTGCTCTCGATCCTAGCCTCTTGGGTGAGGGACCGATCGGAGTTGACTTGGATCAGAATCAGACGGTCGTATTGTGTGCACAAAGAAGACAAAAGAAGCACAGATGAACTGACATATGACGGTGTACAAGGTGTACAAGAACAAAGGTCATCGTGATGCTTAGGTCATGATTTTATTTTATTTTGCGAAAAAAAGGAATAGAGGTAGCGCTAGAGAGGCAAAGGCCACGCTGGTGAATCAGGTATTCTGCCAAATCAACAAGTCGTCAAGCCCTCTCTTGTGGGAGCTGCTATGCAGCACTGCAGGCGCTAGCTCCTCTAGCTGGCGCTCACAGCCGCCTGATCGTGGGCCGGCCCATGTGGCAAGCGCTCGATCGCTTCATCAATCGCAACGCTTCAAATTCGATGGACTTGAGTGTTCTTTCACCTGTTGCTAAAAAAACAGCGTTGTTTCACCTCCGATGAATTAAAAAAATAAAAAATAAAAAACATAAAAAATTCGCAAAAATGAAAATTCAAGAATTACAAAAATAAAAATGTGAAAAACAAAAAAGTTCACGAAAAGGAAAACGGGTTCATAAATTCGGATTAAAAGTTCACGGTGATCCGAAAAAAGGTTCACAAAGTTTTAGAAAGTTCATGGATTTTGAAAAATAGTTCACAAATTTGAAAAAAAGTTCAGCAATTTTGCAGAAAATCCATCAAATTTCGACAAAAAATTTCATTGATTTTAAAAAATGTTCATCAAATTTGAAAAAATAGTTCATCGATTTGAAAAAAATTTCATCAAATTCTAAAAAAAATTCATGAATTGAAAAATAGTTCATCGATTTTACAAAAAAATACTGAAATTGGAAAAAGTTTGCACATTTATCATTTATCAAAAAGTGTAAGAATAGAGAAAGAAAAAAAAAGAAAAAATGTAAAAGGAAAATATCGAAGAAAAAATCTTTGGAAAAAATAGTAAGTAAATCAACTCAATAGAAGGTAATCAGTAGGCCGCTAGTTCAAATCCCACCTAACTCGCTGTTTTTTTGGATGGATTTAACAAATGAGAAAAAAATTATTTGGGCCGGCCCAGCTCGCGGGACGTGGTGTGCGTTGCAGGTTCCAGTTAACCTAATTGACATTAACCGGCGCCTGCAGCGCCTAATAGGATTCATGACTTTTAAAAAAAGTTCATTGGATTTAAAAAAAAATGTTCATATATTTTGAAAAAAAAAACAGTTCATCAGATTTGAAAAAATTTAATCGAATTGAAGAAAGTTCATTGGATTTGAAAAAAACTTCATCAATTTATTAAAAAAGTTAACCAAAATGTTAAAAAAGTTATTGATTTCGGAAAAAAGTTAATCGAACTTGAAAAAAGTTCATCAATTTTGAAAAAAAAACTCATTGAATCGAAAAAAGTTCATGAATATCAGAAAAGAAAAAAAAGGAAACAAAAAAAGAAAAGAAAAAACATGGAAAATGTTGGAGTGGCATTTCCTATACATGGAAATGTGAAAAAAGAAATAGGTATTCAGAAGTGTCAAGGTGGCGTAGTGGTTAGTGTAGTCGACCGGGAAGGAAAAGATCATGGGTTCGATCCGTTGCACCGCCTAGCAAAAGAAGTGATCACGCACCCGCTCGCTTGGGCCGGTAGAACGGCGCGAGATTGCTCGCTCGCATGCCTCCCGCACCCGTTTTTGAGTTTTAAACAGAAAAAAAAATCATAGAATGTGCCGGCCAAGATCTGAGGCGTAGTGTGCGCCGGTTTGCAGTCCCTGCCGGGGAGGCTCCTCCCCATCTCTCGGGGAGCTCTTAATCAGCGCCTTCAGCGCCGTTTTTGAGTTTTAAACAGAAAAAAATCATAGAATGGGCCGGCCTAGATCTGAGGCGTAGTGTGCACCGGTTTGCAGTCCCTGCCGGGCAGGCTCCTCCCCATCTCTCGTTGCACCGCCTAGCGAAAAAGCGATCAGGCGCCCGCTCGCTTGGGCCAGCCAAACAGCAGGAGATCGCTCGCTCGCTCGCCCCCGCACCCACTCGCTTGGGCCAGCCAAACAGTGGGAGATCGCTCGCTCACTCGCTCCCGCACCCGTTTTTGAGTTTTAAACAGAAAAAAAAATCATAGAATGAGCCAGCCAAGATCTGAGGCGTAGTGTGCGCCGGTTTGAAGTCCCTGTCGGGGAGGCTCTTCCCCATCTCCGGGGCTCCTAATCGGCGCCTTCAGCGCAACGCCGATTAGGAGAGGCAACACATGTAGCAGTGACTTATGGGTTGCTTCTACTTTGGTCCAACTTAGAAGTGGTTCTGGAAGCGTTTTAGCGAATCGTTTTTTCCTTCATTATAGCGAGGTCTCAATTCTTTATAGTTTTCACGAATTATTTTTCGCTGGATTCTAAAGTAAATGGTAGAGAAAATACAACCAGAATCAAAAGTAAAGAAGCTAGTGAACTAAATTTGAGAAAACTTCATGAATTTGAAAAAAAGTTCACAAATTTAGGATAAAGTTCATGAAATTTTGAAAAAAAAATCACAAATTTGAAAAAAGTTCATTGATTTTGAAAAAAAAAGATCATTGATTTTTCAAAATAGTTCGCTGATTTAGAAAAAAGTTCGTTGATTTTGAAAAAGTTCGTCGATTTACCAAAAAAAAATCATTAAAATTGAAAAAAACTTCATCGATTGAAAAAGGAGTTCATTGAATTGAAAAAGAGTTCATCCATTTTGAATGAAAGTTCATCAAAATTGAAAAAAAATTCATCAAAATTGAAAAACTGCATAGAATTTAAAAAAAAAAGTTCATCGATTTGAAGAAAACATTGATATTTTTTGCAAACAATTCATCTACTCGGAAGAAGAAAACATTCACGTATTTACAAACAATTCATTGCTTGGAAGCTCCTAATCCGCGATTAAGGCGCCAGATCGCGAGGTTGGCACTCGTGCGGCTTCATTTTGGCCGGCCCAATTAAACACACAACAAAATCTAAGTGGAAAAAACCGCTCAAAAAATTGAGCTCTTCAGGATTCGAATTCGTACCCTCACATTCTCGTACGAGTTCGATAAACCACTACAGCAACTCGGCTCTTGTGACTGAGAATAGCGTTGATGATAGAAGAACCACTGTAGTCACGATATTTATTGCACAATACTATCTACTGTAACACGTAGATTTTTAAATTATTTGGAAAAATTGTGATTTTGAAAAGGCTAACCAATTTTGAAAATGTTCATAATTTTTGAAGAAAAGTTCACAAACTTGAAAAAAGTTCATCGATTATGAAAAATGTCCAGACAAAATGAAAATGGTTCATCAAATTTTGAAGAAAAGGTTTTTAATTTTTTTAAAGTTCATCAATTTTGAAAAATTTCACAAATTTGAAAAAAGTTCATCTATTTAAAAAAAAGTTCATTGAATTTGAAAAAGATGTTAATCAATTTAAAATATTTCCTTCAAATTTGAAAGCAAATTCATCGAATTTGAAAATAGTTCATCAAATTTGACAAAATGTCATCAATTTTTTTTAAAGATTCATCGGATTTAAAAAAAAGTGCATCAATTTATGAAAAAAGTTCACCAAATTTTTTGAAAAATTAATTAATTTTAAAAAAAAGTTCATCAAATTAGAAAATACTTCATAGGATTTGAAACAATAAGAAGAAAAAAATAAAAAATGTAAAGAAAGAAGAAGGTTTGCACCATCGCCAAGGTAGCGTATTGTTAGTGAGATTGTGAGATTGCGAGTTAGTCATAGAAATGTAAAGAAAGAAGAAGGTTCACGAGATTGCGAGTTCGAAACCTGACTCCCGTGTCTATTTTTTTGTTTTAAACAGAAAAGAGGAAAACACCTAAGCAGGCCGGGCCAATCTCGCTCGATTTCCTGTTTGTTGGATGTCATGACAGATGGAAGGTTGACCGGTCATACTTTGAATTTAAAAATCCCAAACTAATGAGGAAACTCAAAATAAATTTTCATGAATTTATGAAAATTTCATAAATTCATAAATAAAAATCATGAATTCGAAAAAGTTCTCAAACTCAAGATTCATAGAAAGTTCACGAATAAATGAAGAAAAAGTTAAGAATTTTAAAAAGGTTCACAAACTCGAGAAATGTTCATGACTTCAAAAATTCACGAGTTCATGACTTTGAAAAAAGTTCATGCATTTTCTAAATAAGAAAAATTTACGACTTTGACAAAAGATCACCAATTTTTTAAAAAGTTCAGAAATTTGATTTTTTTATGGATTACAGGACATTCATGGGCTTAAAAAACATTCGTGGATTCAGAAAAAGTTTATGGATATGAAAACAGTTCAAGGGATTTGAAAAAAGGTTCACGAATTAAAGTTCACAAATTTTTTAAAATTCATAAATTTTGGTAGAAGTTCACAAATTTGAAAAAGTTCATGCATTTGAAAAAAGTAAAAAAGAAAAGATATATACTGAACAAAACATTTCAAAAAATACGGAAAATACAAAACTAATGGATAATAGCTTCCCAAAACCAGGGGAGGAAGCTTCTGGGACCTTCCTAAAACCGAGAAAAGGAACGCTCTGGGCTGAACCAAGTGTTGCTGATAATAAGCAGTTGACGGATAATTTCATTCGGTTTAGCTGAGCTTCAAGCATGTGAAGTTCTCATTGTTTCTGGGCAACCGCGAACTTATCCATATTTCTTACAAACCTTGTTCACAGTGCCCAGAAAATTTGTATATGCACCGGTGAACTCCAATATTTGCTTTGCAATTTCGTACCAACGTACCGGAGTTTTGTTGTTGCTCTTGGCACATTCACATTCTTGAAATATGTCTTCGGCGGGTAATAAATGATTCTTGAGTCCGTTGAGAAAAGACCCGGTTCACCTCACTGACTGAAATAGTCCTTTTGTCGCGGACGGAATAATTTGTCCTTACTGATATTCATTCTTGGTAACTCATCTGACTGCTCCTTAGGCGTGATCCGTTCTGAGGCAAACTCTCTCTGGTATATTCTGGCCTTGTCTGTTGCACATAGATTCTGCTTCTGACCCATCCTTCGTCCTTGACAGATCCAGTGTTGCTATTCTGAATACTAGGCAGTTGGCTTGGCTTGACTCTTGCTGAATTGGGATTATTGGGTATTATCCCAGTTGTATGCTGGTCTTCTTGACGGCACTTGCGGATAGATCCAGTCGGAGCGAATAAACGAAACCGACAAAAGAAACAAAAACCGCGAAGAACCAAGAAGCAAACAAATCTCAAATTTTGCGGACCTTACGTGGCCGAGGATCCACTAGTATAACTAGTATAGCGCACTCGATGCACCTCTAAGAATTTAGAAGCGAAACCACACAATGCTCCTGGTAGCACTGGTGTCGAGCTCCTACTACTTCCTTAGGGAAAATCAAACTCGACGCACGACCATAGCCAAAATGGCTTAGTGAACGATCCTAAGGTTGTTGGGGAGAGATAGAATTATAAGCGTTTTCCAAAGGAAACTGGAGTTAAGAAGAGAAATGCCATGGCTAGCAAGCAGGGTAGGGATATCTGGTTTACCTAGGGGTTCAGGGCTCACGGGTCCTTGCCGGGTGTGAGCATTTCACACCGGAGACAAAGGCCACGAGAGTTGTGGTCTGATGGAGCCAAAGACCTATGGGGTTGCCTTATGATCAATAGTAGCCGTGCCAGTTTGGCAAAGATGGCTGAAATCCATCGGGGCTTTCTACTGAGCACAAGACAATGAAGTCTGGCTAGGGGTAACCTACAGTCAGCCTGGCTGCTCTGATACCATCCGTTGTGGCGCTCCGCCTGATTAATGGATATATCAGTCTTACATGATATCTTACAAGAGTGATGGCAGTGGAAAAGCTCTATCTAAGGCAGCATGGTCCTGGTGCGGCTCCAATCCACAGGGATCTGACTGGGTTACGCTCCTAGCCTGCGAACGCTCCGGCTCCTCGTCGACGGACGACGGATCCTTATGTGAACCTAGCCACATTGAAGGCCGCTGAGTACTTTTGAATGTACTCGCAAGCAAACCAAACTAACATATACACCAAGCAATGCAATCCATGGCATTCAAGCATGCATTAGTTATTAGAGCAATATTAATTATCATGACATGGCATAACTAGCTAGCAATATATTGAGTATCATGTCAAAGCAGGGTTATCTAGCAAGTTAACTACTGAAGTATATGCAGTAAGGTAAAGCATATTAAGTAAAAATTTCATACTCCGAACATTCTCGTGATCCAAATCCAATCCAAATCATGTGGTTATCCGACCACTCATCTCATAGCCATCCCAGGGCTAACATATCATATTCCTGACATCATCTGATGTCTATGCATCTGCACTATAAGTCTGATAAACTTACTCTCTTCCGGGTTGCCTTACAACCCTTAGAATACTCACGATCCACTGAGTACTTCAGGGCATAAGACGAGTTCTTCCATCATTATTATATTACTGTTACGGTTGACCACCTAGAGAGGTCTGGACGGACTGTCCAATACCGTGGACGCGGCTATTCGAATAGATTTTTCACTCTGTAGAGGTTGCGCAACTTACCCACACCATGGAGCACCTGACCTCGTGATCCCATTCGGGTGGACCAGGGTTGCTCCAACGAAACCTGCCTAACCTGTGACTCTTCCATCGTACCACCGACAATCATACCCTCCCAGGGTCATGTCCAGGGTGGCCCTTGTGTCACCTTGTGACAAGTGTCAACGTCGTGGCCAACTAAACTGTCCCAAACGGGGACGCCGACAAATAACTCAACTGGGCTCACAAGGTTATCGCCGCCTACCGGGCCAGGGCAGCGCGCGCGCGCATAACCTTCCCTAGTTGGTGGTACCGACAAAAGAGCACGCGATCAGGCCAAGTCAAGGCCGTCCCATACCGGCAAATGTGGTTGCACGGATAAGTCCGGACAGGTGACTCTGGATCAACCGGCTAGGTTTAGTTTTAGCCATCATTTAGCAAGTATGGTTATCTACCATAATAAGTTGAGGTGGCAGCAATTATGTGTAACACCCCCTTGTAATAAGCACCATGACACTCTGCTAAGTATGCCAAGTCATCTTCATTTGCAGTGCCTGGTAATAAGGGTTAATCAAAACAATTCAAATACTTCTCTGAAAATCAACTCAAATTCAAAGTGCAAAATAAAGTTGCTCAAAACCTGTGGGAAAAATGTTCACTTTATAGAAAATAATCCAAAACTATTTGCTGTTAAGGAACACAACATCACAATCAACCACAGAAGGGCCTGATCATTTAAATCAGAGTCAAAACAGCAATTTAAATGCCTCATTCATTTTTGAATATATTCAAATGGGTTCCAAAAATGCCCAAACTTTTTGTGGAAGTGCTGTATATTGCAATACACTAGTGTGAGCAACTTACACATTTTTGCAATTCTATTTGGAGGTTCAAAATAATACAAAATCTTCTCTGTTAAAATGAAAAAGCAAAAACAGAAAATAAAAAGAAAAGAGGCACTGTGCACTGGGCCTAAGTGCACAGTGCCCCCGTAGCCAGCCCACCAGGCCCAACTCCCCTTCTCTCTCCCCTGCGTGTCGGCACGCCCATGGCCGCGCCGGCGAACGCCGGTGAAACGGCGACAACACGGCGCCATCGACGTCCCACCGACGCGGGGAGGATAAGGACCCGGCCCCGTCCATCTCCCCTGGTCCTCCTCCACCATTTCCCCTCTTCCCTCGCTCGCTCCGCCCCTCTTCTCCCTCAGATCCGTCAAGGCCGAGCGCCACCGTCGCCGCGCCTCGCCACCGTCGTGGCCAGCGGCCTCGCTGCGCCGGCTGCTTGTGTCAGGGAGGATCGCCGTGGTCCGCCACGTCCTCTGGAGCCGCTGGAGGGAGCCGAGGAGCTCTGCATCGCCCACACGCGTCGGCTTCTTCCTCGGGTCGCCGGCGATCCCCTTCTCGATAACGACATCGTCGTGTAACTTCTCAAGTGTGGACCTCGAGGGTGATTCCTCCTTCGTTCACCTTGACGATAACATCAGGTGGAATTCCATCGAGGGTGATTCCTCAGGGTTCCCCTTGGTGTTAGACACACGGTTACTATGGTTACTATGACTTTACACTGAACCATGTTACTAAAGACGGGTCGGCCTTGAGGGGTACCCGCGCGAGCATATTTGCGAAGTGATGTGGAGACGGGTTGACCTGGATGGTGCCCGAGAGATGAATATGAGGCGTGACCGGGCATTCTTAGCCCTTGCCGCAAGTCCTCGAGACGGGGTGACGGGGTCACATCGATCGTGAGTCTCTGCTCGTTACCGCGCGCTCCTAATCCACTAACGGTTTGGATATTTGATCCGAGGGACCTCTGGCCTGATAGCACTAACCATCACGTGGGCATAGTATGGGCGTTCTGCGTCGTATACATCAGCCGAAACTCTATAGACGTCAGCGAGGAGCGGCCCGCTTTGGATTGGACCGGTTAAGCCCGCGCTTGTATTAAGGGGGCTAGGTCTGCTTCCGGAGCGTCCTCGCAACATGTAGGGTTCCCAGGGCAAAGGCCCAAGACCCCTGGAGGCATAGGTTAGTCTGGCGTGCTGACCTCTCTTTAGAGCCTAGGTCGGGTTGCGGCGTATCGTTTGGCCGAGGCCGGGCATGACCCAGTAAAGTGTGTCCGGCCGGAGTTAAGCGAGCGTGGTGGGTAAGTTGGTGCACCCCTGCAGGGAAGAACTAATCTATTGATAGCCTGTCCTACGGTAACGGACACTCGGAGTTGTATCCCGATCGATACAACTAGAACTGGTGACTTGAGATGATAACTGGATAGTATGGCTCTGGGATTGCTTTCTCGTAGGGAGTCGAGGAAGGATCTCTGGGCGAGGTTGATAACACTACTACTACTTTACTTTATGCTAATTTGCACTCTTTTAATGCTGCAAGACCGATGAAGATGCTAAAGATGCTAGTCTTTGATAGGACTAGGCTTTTCCCTCTATTCTGGCATTTCTGCAGCCCAGTCCACATATACAACACTCCTTTGAAAATGTTGCACATGTAGTGTAGATCCTTGCTTGCTGAGTACTTCGGATGAGTACTCACGTTGCTTTGCTTTCTTTTTCTCCCCTTATCCATTTGTCGTAACCAGACGGCGGAGCCCCGGAGCCAGCTACCCCCGCCGATGGCTACTACTACTACCCTCTCGGCGAGTACTACTACGAGAAGCCGACCGACGACCAGGAGTAGGTTCGGAGGGTCCTAGACAGAAGGCCTACGCCTTTCGATCGTAGTGTTTTATTTTACCCCGCCTTTTTAAAAGGCCTATCTATAACTCTGTTATATCTGTACCTAGATATCTGATGCTTCCGCTGACACTTGTATGCCATTGAGCTATGTATTCGAGCCCTCGAGGCCCTGGCTT
The DNA here is from genome assembly GCA_011799875.1 of Thinopyrum elongatum. Taxonomy (NCBI): domain Eukaryota; kingdom Viridiplantae; phylum Streptophyta; class Magnoliopsida; order Poales; family Poaceae; genus Thinopyrum; species Thinopyrum elongatum. The sequence goes on along the minus strand of CM022298.1, from coordinate 738,690,748 downwards.
GTAATATAAAGCTTGTATGACTTTATTTATGTTTTAGAGATGTGTTGTGATATCTTCAAGTGAGTCCTTAGGCTTGATCGTGTGCATTTGCGTGTATGATTAGTGCACGATTAAGCCAGGGTCGTCACAGGTTGGTATCAGAGCTGACTGCCTCTAGGAATCCCCCTTTCCAACTCCTTGGCCGAAGTTGAGTCTAGTCTTTCAAAAAACTGGTTTTACTAACTTGGCTGTGTGACTTACGGGCCCACGTCGCCAATTGGGTGGTATTAGGATCTTTTATTCCTCGTCTTTACTCTGGGACTCTGATCTCTCTTCCTTTCGGGTTAAAATTTTACTAACTCCAACATTAGGTTCTCGTGATCACATCCAACCGGAGTTCTGAAATTACCCCCCCTTGCTTCAAGATTGTGGGCCAGGTTCTGCTTACAAGATCCTTTTATCGAGGGCACCCTGTGTTGTCACTTGCAGAATCCTCGCTCCATCAGTTTTCTCCGACGTTGATGTAGCCTTTGCTATGTCTCATCGTGTACTTCCTTACCGCATGCCTGCGTGCCGCCTAGCATGTCCAGATTCTAAAATTGCGCCGTTATGCTGTCCAATTGTACCCGACTGTGTATGGACCTGTATGTCTTAATTGACTACTGTTAAGCGTCTATTACACTACTTAATTATCGTCGTGTTACATCATGCTTGTTGCTAAACACTCGCAATAGCCTTTGCTAAACTACCCCCGTTGAATTTAGCAGGATGGGTGACAACAATCCACCACAGCCGCCACCGCCTGACTATATGGCAGCTATGATGCAACAATTTGAACTCAACCGTTAGTTCATGACTGGGATTATGGATCAGTTCCCTCGTCCCAATGCCAACCAGCAGCCAGCTTCAATTACGCTGCCAGAGTTTGTGCGTCTCAACCCATTGGTATTCCGCAACACAGTTAATCCGCTGGATGCCGATGACTGGCTGCGTGACATCTTCTATGAGATGGAGTCCGCTGATGTTCCCCCTGTCAGCTATGTCACATTCGCGACATACTTACTGAACGGACCCGCAGCACAATGGTGGGCCACTCACAAACAGACCCTACCTCCTGGAACTGTCGTCACCTGGGTGGAATTCAAGGCTGATTTTCGTGCCCGGTATATTCCTCAAGGAGTTATAGATCGGAAGAAGGCCGAGTTCCGTAGCCTCGTTCAAGGCAACAAGACTGTAGGAGTCTATCAGCGAGAGTTCCTTGATTTGTCTTGCTATGCTGAAGAAGACATCCCCACTGATGCTCATAGACAGGAGAAGTTCCGTGATGGGCTACACCATGACATTCAGCTAGCCCTGCTCGTCCAAGACTTTCCAGATTTCGCCACCTTGGTGAACAAGGCTATTATGGTCGAGACTGGTCTGAAGAAGCATAAGGAAGCGACCAGACGCACTCGTGAAGCGGGCTCATCTTCAGGCTCGTCTTCTCAGAAGCACCGTATCTGGATTCCTCACAGCATGTACCGTCCAACAGCTCCAGTTGTACAGGCCTGCTTATGTTGCACCTCGTCTGCCTCCTCCACCACCGAGGCAGCCTCTCCGAGTTGCACCAGCTCGAGCTCCTGCACCACGTCTAGACAGTGGACTCTGCTTCAAGTGTGGCCAGCCAGGTCACCGTGCCAGAGACTGTTCTCAGAGTCAGAATCAGCTAGCACTTCCTCCTGCTGGCCGTGGAATTGGTCATGGAATTTCTCAGCAGCGCAACAACAATGCCAGACCCTCTTATGGTCGTGGGCAGGCCTATCATGTCAACATGAGTGAAGACCCAGACCAACCAGCTACTGTGATGGGTACACTTCCTGTTAATTCAGTACCAGCTTCTGTTTTATTTGATTCAGGAGCATCGCATTCATTCATGTCGGAAGACTTTGCATTCATGCATGGCATTAAGTGTGACAACCTGCATCGTCCGTTAGGGGTTGACACTCCCGCGGGTAGATGTCGAGCCTCCCTGTTCAGCCCCGAAGTCACAATTGAAATTGAGGGGTTAAAGTTTCAGGCACTCCCAATTATCTTGAGTTCTTCCAAAATTGACCTTATTCTGGGAATGGATTGGTTGAAGGCTCACTACGCCTCAATAAATTGTGCCACTAAAGTTGTACACCTCCTGCACTCATCAGATGAGATAGTGAATTATCATGCTCACCTCACTCAAAATGCCGAGGCTCAAATTTATGCCTTGAATGCGTTGAACGCTTCTCCGCTTGAGGGGATCGAAAACATTCCAGTCGTCTGTGACTTCCAGGATGTTTTTCCAGAAGAACTTCCAGGAATACCCCCTGCTAGAGCTGTCGAGTTTGTTATCGACTTGAAGCCTGGCACCATTCCTATTGCGAAGCGTCCTTACAAGATGCCTCCGCACCACCTTCTCGAGCTTAAGGAAGAAATCAACAAGTTACTTAAGAAGGGTTTCATCCGCCCTAGTTCCTCTGCCTGGGGAGCACCATCTCTCTTTGTCAAGAAGAAAGATGGTACGAACAGGTTGGTTCAAGATTACCGTCCTATCAACCAGGCAACCATTCAGAATAAATATCCGCTTCCTCGGATCAATGATTTATATGATCAACTTGCTGGATCATCGGTGTTCTCCAAACTTGACTTGAGGTTGGGTTATCACCAGATCCGTGTCCGCGAAGAGGATATTCCGAAGACTGCCTTCGTTACTCGTTATGGCTCCTATGTGTACACGGTCATGTCATTTGGATTAACAAATGCTCCAGCTACGTTCTCCCGCCTGATGAATTATATATTCATGGATTACCTCGACAAGTTTGTCGTGGTATATCTGGATGATATTCTGGTATATTCGAAGAATAAGGAAGAACATGTTGAACATCTTTGTCTTGTTCTGGAAAGACTTCGAGAACACAAGTTGTATGCCAAGTACTCCAAATGCGAATTCTGGCTTTCTGAAGTAACCTACCTTGGACATGTGATTTCCATGGACGGTATCGCTGTTAACCCGGAGCGTGTTCAGGCTATTCTTGACTGGACTCCTTCGAAGAATGCCAAGCAAGTCAGAAGTTTTCTCGGCCTTGCAAGTTATTGCTGTCGATTCGTCGAGAACTTTTCCAAGATTGCCAAGCCCCTGACTAATCTGCTTCACAAAGGAGTTAAGTTTGAGTGGACAGACAAATGTCAGGAAAGTTTTCAGACCCTCAAGGACAAGCTTACTTCTGCTCCAGTGCTTGCTCCTCCCGATTCTCGCAAAGACTTTGTAATTTATTGCGACACCTCTCGTCAAGGATTATGCTGTGTCCTAATACAAGAACGAAAGGTAATTGCATATGCCTCGCGACAATTGCGTTTGCATGAAGAAAACTATCCAGTGCATGATCTTGAACTCGCTGCTGTGATCTATGCTTTGAAGCAGTGGCGACATTACCTTCTTGGTAACCGGTGTGAGATCTATACCGATCATCAGAGTCTGAAGTATTTGTTCACTCAACCGGATCTTAATCTCCGTCAACATCGATGGTTGGAAACAATCACGGACTATGACTGTGGCATTTCTTATACCCCTGGCAAGGCCAATGTGATGGCTGATGCCTTGAGCCGCAAGTCATATTGCAACAACCTCATGGTTAAGCGAGCTCAACCCCAACTTTATGAAGAACTGCGCAAGTTGAACCTTCGTATCGTTCCACAGGGTTCTTTTAATAACCTTGTGGTACATCCAGATCTTGAGAAAGCTGTTAAGAATGCGCAAGCTAAAGATGCCAAAATTGATTTGATGAAGAAAGAGCTTCACCTTGAGAAGTACAGGGATTTCTCAATTGCTGAAGACGGAACCTTGTACTTCAGAGACCACAATGTGGTACCTCGCTTCGAACTTATGACTGACAAAGTCATGAAGGAGTCACATGATACACCGATGTCTATACATCCGGGTAGCACCAAGATGTATCGTGATCTCCGTCAAAGGTACTGGTGGTCCAAAATGAAGTAGGACATTGCTCGATATGTTGCTGAATGTGATGTTTGCCATCGCGTCAAAGCAGAACATCAGAAGCCTACTGGAATTCTGCAACCGCTCCCTATTCCTCTATGGAAATGGGATAAAGTGCAAATGGATTTCATAACTGGTCTTCCCAAGTCTCAGAAGGGTCACGATGCTATTCTTGTCGTCGTCGACCAACTCTCTAAAGTTGCACACTTTCTACCTGTCAAGGAGACTATCTGTGACGCCCCCGGCCCGATCGTGCACTAATCATACACGCAAATGCACACGATCAAGCCTAAGGACTCACGGGAAGATATCACAACACAACTCTAAAACATAAATAAAGTCATACAAGCTTTATATTACAAGCCAGGGGCCTCGAGGGCTCGAATTCATAAGCTTGCGAACAAGTGTCAGCGGAAGCATCAGATATCTGAGTACAGATATAAAAGAAAATACAGAAAGGCCTTTAGAAAGGCGGGGCAAAAGAAAACACTACGATCGAAAGGCACAAGGCCTCCTGCCTGGGACCCTCCGATCCTACTCCTGGTCGTCAGTCAACTCGTAGTAGTATCCATCCTCTGGGTAGTAGTAGTAGCGATCGTCGGCAGGGCAGCTGTCTCAGAGGCTCCGTCCTCTGGTCACGTCAAACTGATATGGGGAGAAAAGGAAAACAAAGCAACCGTGAGTACTCAGCAAGCAAGGATCTACACTACATATGCAACATTATCAAGGGGAGGCTGTATATGTGGACTGGGCTGCAGAAATGCCAGAATAGAGAGAAGGCCTAGTCCTATCGAAGACTAGCATCTTCAGCGGTCTTGCAGCAGTAGAAGAGAGTAGAACAATGCCATATAATGTAGTAGTAATAATATCAACCTCACCCAGAGATCCTTTCTCGACTCCCTGCGAGAAAGCAATCCCAGAGCCATACATTCATCAACCTCGTCCTGAGATCCCTTCTCGACTCCCTGCGAGAAGCAATCCCAGAGCCATATATATACAGGTCTCATCACAGGTATCCAGTTCTAAATTGTATCAATCAGGATACAACTCCGAGTGTCCTTTACCGTAGGACCGGCTATCGATAGAAATGTTCTTCCCTGCAGGGGTGCACCAACTTACCCAACACGCTCGATTAACTCCGGCCGGACACACTTTCCTGGGTCCTGCCCGGCCTCGGCCAAACGACACATCGCAACCCTACCTACAGCTCAGCAGAGAGGTCCCCGTCGGTCTACATCCTAAGCGCTCAGAGGTCTTGGGCCATCGCCCTGTGCACTCCGAGTCGTTGCGTGCAGGGGGAAGCCAGGCACCAGGGGGGCGCCGGTCCGTCCCGGCCGCAAGGCTGAACTAGACGTCTGACAGAGCTTTCGGCTGATGCTATGATGCAGAACGCCCATACTATGCCCACGTGATGGTTAGTGCTATCAGACCAGAGGCCTGCTCGGATCAAATATCCAAATCGCTAGGACTAGGGGCTTGCGGTAACGAGCAGAGACTCACGAAAGATGTGACCCCGTCGCCCCGTCTCGAGGACTTGCGGCAAGGGTTAAGAATGCCCGGCCGCGCCTCGTATTCACCACTCGGGCACCACACTGGCAACCCGCCTTCACATCACACGCGGGTACCCCTCAGGGTCGACCCGCCTTTCCAAGTAACAATGTAAGGTCCAAGTATCCGTGTGTCCATAACATCAGGGAATCCGAGGTATCACCCTCATTGAATTCCCACTCGATGTATCCATCAAGGTGAACTAGGAGGAATCACCCTCACTGGGTCCACACTTGAGGCGGTGTAGGACAGCGTCGTTATCGGAAGCGGTGAAGGAGGAATCACCCTCGATGACCACGACCGAATAGCTACTCTACAGAGTTAACATCAGAAGTGCTACAAGAGGTTTCACCCTCGGCACTCGATAGTAACGCTGCAGTGTCGTTACAACTAAGGGGGGTGATGTGCGGTGTCGGGTCCTGGTCTTCAATCCCGTTGATCGGGTCTTCTGACGATCCAGCGCGGCAGTCGGGATAAGTGGGGTCACTTGATAGGTCTCTACCCAGCCTAGACTAAACAGTTTAGGATATGTAGGTAATTATCAACAGTAGGTTACAATGAACAGGCTATGCATCAGAATAGGTAAAGCAGCAGCAGCAGTAATTCTAATGCAAGCATGAGAAATTTAGAATGGGCGATATCGGTATGCTCAAGGGAGGGGCTTGCCTGGTTGCTCGGCGGCAAGGGCAAGGTCGTCTATGGTGTCTTCGGGATCCGGAGCTGCGTCGGTCTCGGGGACGACGTCGGGGTCGGGGGCTATCGAGAGAGAAGAGGGGGAGGAAACAGTATAAATATATAGCAAACATGAGCATGACAATACGATACACGGTGCTAGGGGTAGTCTAATGCAGCATCACACGTGACAGACGGAGCGGGAGAATATCTGACGATATTTTCCGGGTCTTTGGAATTATCGGACAGAGGATAAGAGGGGAACGGTTGCAAGTTCGGATAGTTAGGGACGCGTGACGGACGAACGGACCGCGTATTCAGATTCGTCTCGTCGTTCTGAGCAACTTTCATGTACAAAGTATTTTCATCTGAGCTACGGATTATTTTATATGATTTTCTAAAGTTTTTATTAATTTCTGGAATTTAATTAATTATTTAAATTAACATTATCCGAAACAGTGTCTTGCTGACGTCAGCATGACGTCAGGACCAGTGGGTCCCACCTGTCATAGGCTGTTAGGTTAATTAGTGATTAACTAATTAAATTACTGTTTAATTGACATTAACTACTTAATTAAATTAACCTAATCAGGATTAATTAACTATTTAATTATTTTTATTTTTATTTTCATTTTTTTTTCTAAAACGTTTTTGGGGCTGGGCCCCGTCTGTCGGCGGCACAGGGGGCCGACCGGGGGGTGCGTGCGCGCGGGCGCGGCGCGGCGGGCGAGCAGGGGGCACCAGACGCGGGCGCGGACGGCGATGCGCGAGCGCGCGCAGGGGCGGCGGCGGCGGGGCCGCGGGCAGCGCGCGCGGGGCGCGGCTGCGGCCGGAGGGGAGGCGCGGCCAGGAGCGGTGCAGGGCCCCGACGGCGCGCATGGGGAACGACGGGCGAGCGCGACGCGGTGAGGCCGCGGCTCGCGAGTGCGCGAGCGTCGAGCGGCGTGGTGGAAGAGAGGAGAGGGGGGGTCTTCTACATCCTAAGCGCTCAGAGGTCTTGGGCCATCGCCCTGTGCACTCCGAGTCGTTGCGTGCAGGGGAAGCCAGCACCAGGGGGGCGCCGGTCCGTCCCGCCGCAAGGCTGAACAGACGTCTGACAGAGCTTTCGGCTGATGCTATGATGCAGAACGCCCATACTATGCCCACGTGATGGTTAGTGCTATCAACCAGAGGCCTGCTCGGATCAAATATCCAAATCGCTAGGACTAGGGGCTTGCGGAAAACGGCAGAGACTCACGAAAGATGTGACCCCCGTCGCCCCGTCTCGAGGACTTGCGGCAAGTGTTAAGAATGCCGGCCGCGCCTCGTATTCACCACTCGGGCACCACACTGGCAACCCGCCTTCACATCACACGCGGGTCCCCCCCTCGGGTCGACCCGCCTTTCCAAGTAACATGTAGGTCCAAGTATCCGTTGGTCCATACATCAGGGAATCGAGTATCACCCTCATTGAATTCCCACTCGATGTATCCATCAAGTGAACTAGGAGGAATCACCCACTGGGTCCACACTTGAGGTGTTGTACGACAGCGTCGTTATCGAACGGTGAAGGAGAAATCACCCTCGATGACCACGACCGAAGTAGCTCTCTACAGAGTTAACATCAGAAGTGCTACAAGAGGTTTTCACCCTCGGCACTCGATAGTAACCCTCAGTGTCGTTACAACTAAGGGGGTGATGATGCGTGTCGGGTCCTGGTCTCAATCCCGTTGATCGGGTCTTCTACGATCCACGCGCGGCATGTCGGGATAAGTGGGTCACTTGATAGGTTCTACCCCAGCCTAGACTAAACATTTAGGATATGTAGGTAATTATCAACAGTAGGTTACAATGAACAGCTATGCATCAGAATAGGTAAAGCAGCAGCAGCAGTAATTCTAATGCAAGCGAGAAATTTAGAATGGGCGATATCGTTATGCTCAAGGGGGGCTTGCCTGGTTGCTCGGCGGCAAGGGCAAGGTCGTCTATGGTGTCTTCGGATCCGGAGCTGCGTCGGTCCGGGGACGACGTCGGGGTCGGGGGCTATCGAGAGAGAAGAGGGGGAGGAAACAGTATAAATATATAGCAAACATGAGCATGACAATACGATACACGGTGCTAGGGGTAGTCTAATGCAGCATCACACGTGACAGACGGAGCGGGAGAATATCTGACGATCTTTTCCGGGTCTTTGGAATTATCGGACAGAGGATAAGAGGGAACGGTTGCAAGTTCGGATAGTTAGGGACGCGTGACGGACAACACCGCGTATTCAGATTCGTCTCGTCGTTCTGAGCAACTTTCATGTACAAAGTATTTTCATCTGACTACGGATTATTTATATGATTTCTAAAGTTTTTAATAATTTCTGGATTTTAATTAATTATTAAATTAACATTATACCGAAACAGTGTCTTGCTGACGTCGCATGACGTCAGGACCAGTGGTCCCACCTGTCATAGGCTGTTAGGTTAATTAGTGATTAACTAATTAAATTACTGTTTAATTGACATTAACTACTTATTAAATTAACCTATCAGGATTAATTAACTATTTAATTATTTTTTTATTTTATTTTTTTTTTCTAAAACGTTTTGGGGCTGGGCCCCGTCTGTCGGCGGCACAGGGGCCGACCGGGGGGTGCGTGCGCGCGGGGGGCGCGCGCGGGCGAGCAGGGGGCACAACGCGGGGCGGACGGCATGCGCGCGGACCGGGGCGGCGGGCGCGGGCGCGGGCACGCGTCAGCGCGCACGCGCGGGGCGCGGCTGCGGCCGGAGGGAGGCCGCAGGAGCGGTGCAGGGCCCCGACGGCGCGCATGGGGAACGACGGGCGAGCGCGACGCGGTGAGGCCGCGGCTCGCGAGTGCGCGAGCGTCGATCGCGTGGTGGAAGAGAGGAGAGGGGGGCGCAGCGCCGGGGCTCACATCAAGGGGGGAGAGGCTGGCCGGCGACGGTGGTGGTGTAGGGTGAGGAGCGACAGTGTCGACGGAGAGCGACGGGCGGCGCCGACGAGGCGACACGACGACGTGTCGGGCGCTCGGGCGCGGCGTCTGTGCGACGCGGCCCGATCCACTCCTGGATGGGAGGGGGGGAACGGGGACGGTGAGTGGCCTCGACGAGGAGCGCCGGCGTGGCGGCGGGGAACGAAGCCGGCGGCGGTTGGCGACGCGTCGGCGCGAGGGCGAGGCGGCGACGGGCCGTCGGGGGCGACGCGGGCGGCGTGCGGGAGCTCCGCATCCCGATCCAGTTTGGATGGGGAAGGAGAGGTGGGGGGGGAGAGTGGGGTAGGTTAGGTTTGGGGTGGATCGGGGGGTTAAAAAGGGGGGGGGGGCGGCTGGGCCGGCCTGGGTGGTGGCCTGGTGGCCAGCTGGCCACGGCCCAGTTGGTCCGGGGGGGGGGCTTTTCCTTTTACCTTTTCTTTTTCTCTTTTTTTACCATACCCTGTTTTGTAAATAGTTAGGCCCCAACCCGAATTTTGTAAAGGGAGACCTAGTCCATAAATACCACGCTTTATTCCCTAACACCTAAAATTTAGTTGGGTAAAACATCATTTCATACTTAAGTTAGATTTAATAAATGGTTTATTAAATATTTTTTTTTAGTCGCTTTTCAAGATGTTTAGTCACTTACCCGACTCCAATGATGTTGGTTTCAATTTTAGAATTGTCTCTGATTTATTTGCTATTTAATGAACAATTTAGTTTCTATGTTGGACAACTTTTATTTTCCCTTTCATTTAATTTTTTGATGGTTAGGAGTTGAAATGCAATAGATGTTATGATGATCATGCCACTATATCATGCTGACTTGGCATTATCAAATGGGATTACTGTGGCTAACCACCGGGGGTGTTACAAATCTCCTCTACTAACAAGAATTCTCGTCCCGAGAATTAAGAAGTAGAAGGAAAAAGTTCGGGGTATTCCGCACGAAGATTATCCTCGCGTTCCCAAGTGGCTCCATTTTCAGTATGATTTGACCACTGCACTTTGAGGAACTTGGTAACCTTCTGACGGGTTCGACTTCAGCTTCATCGAGAATGCGGATCGGATGTTCCTTATATGAAATCATCATGCAATTCGACATCTCGATCCATAGATCGGTGCGGAGATTCCTTGAAGCATTTACGAAGTTCGACCTGGAAGACGTCGTGGATATAAGAGAATTGCGGCGGCAATTCCAATTTATACGCCACTTGACCACGTCTTGCAACAATGCGGAAAGGACCAATGTAGCGTGGAGCTAGCTTGCCCTTGATTCCAAAACGTGAGTGCCCTTCATAGGGGTGACACGAAGATAGCTTGATCACCAGGTTGATAATCAAACCCCACGTTTGCGATCATAGTTGCTCTTCTGGGCGGTCCTGAGCCGCCTTGAGATTTTCCCGGACAATTCGGACTTGTTCTTCGGCGTGTTGAATAATATCTGGACCCACGAGCGTTCGTTCCCCGTTCTGACCAATTCAGAGGGGTTCGACACTTACGTCCTAGAGAACTTCAAAGGGGGCCTTTTTCAAGCTGGCTTGATAGCTGTCTGTTATAGGAGAACTCGGCATATGGAAGAATTCTTCCACTTCTTCTTGCCAAACATATAACACAACTCGCAACATGTCTTCAACACTTGATTAACGCGTTCAACTTGGCCTTGGGATTGAGGATGATAAGTGAACTCCAGGTAATATGAGTTCCCATAGCCTTTTGGAAACTTTCCCAAAATGACCAGTGAATATTGCTCCACGGTCTGAACTGATCTCTTTCGGAATACCGTGGAGTGAAAAATTCTGGAGATATATAACTCTGCTAACTGACTAGCAGTGACGTCTCTTGACGAGCAGAAAGTGTGCAACTTTGGAGAGTTGGTCGACAACGACAAGAATAGCATCGTGACCCTTCTGTGACCTGGGAAGTCTGTAACGAAACCATCGTGAACCTTATCCCATTTCCATAAAGGAATAGGAAGTGGTTGCAGAATTCCACAGGCTTCTGATGTTCTCTTTAACGCGTCGACACACATCACATTCAGCAACATATCGAGCAATGTCTTGCTTCATTCTAGACCACCAGACCTTTGACGGAGATCACGATACATCTTGTGTGCTACCCGATGAATAACAGACGGGGTATCATGTGCCTCCTTCTGACTTTGTCAGTCATAAGCTCGAAGCGAGGTACGACAATGCGGTCTCTAAATACAGGTTCCATCTTCAGACAGCGAATCCCTGTACTTTTCAAGGTGAAGGTCTCTTCTCATCAGATCATTTCAGCATCTTTAGCTTGCGCATTCTTAACACAGCTTTCTCAAGGTCTGGTTCAACAACCAAGGTTTTTTAGGTCCTTGGGGAACTATCTCTCGGATTTAGCTTTCGAAGCTCTTCATACAGAAGGGTTGCTGTAGCTGAACCTCAAGTTCGCAGCAATAGGATTTGCGGCTCAACGCATCACCCATTACATTAGCCTTGCCAGGGGTAAAGAAATACCCAATTCATAGTCCCAATGGTCTCCATCCATCTTTGCTGACGGAGATTCAGAGATGGCTGAGTGAACAAGTACTTCACCTTTTATGATCCATGTAGATCTCGCAACGATTACCGAGGAGGTAATGTCGCCACACTGCAGTGCATAGATGACA